>CM044906.1:34771783-34881853 GCA_024500145.1 Gentiana dahurica var. dahurica
TTGTATGCAGTAGTGGAACAAGATGGTTCAGCAGATTCAGAGGCTGCTAGATGTTCAGCAGACTTATACTGATTCTGTCCAACACCTTTTTCCTTACCTTTGAGAACCCTTAATTCAGCTTTCAATCTTCCAACTTCTAATTCAAGAGCTTCTTTTTCAGCCTTCACAACCTCATAACCAGATTGTATTATCCTCGGTTGATTAAGGATGGCATCCAAAGTCTCATTGTTGTCGAATTTCTAGGATTTGAACCACAAGTTGATTCACAATCACTTCCATCAGGAGTATTGATAGATACAGTGTTGTATACCTCCTCGGTTTCATCCATATTGGCCATCAAAGCATAATCCTCCATATCAGCAACCAGTGCTGTATCATCTGATTCATTTCCTTTTTCAGATTCCACATCATATCCTGATTCATCTTCAGCAACCACAGCCTTCTTGCCATGTCTTCTTTGTTGACTCTTGGTCTTCAGTAGGTCTGGACAATCAGGTCTAAAATGTCCAGGCTTCTTGCAGTTGAAGCAAAGATAATCAGGTTCCTTGCCTTGTTTTAGTTCAGGACAGTCAGGTTTGAAGTGTCCTAGTTTCTTGCAATGAAAGCAGAGATAATCATTATCTTTCCTTGGTTCTTCTTTCCTTCTTTCAGTAGGCCTTTTTGTAAAATTTCTTGCAGGGGCCTTTCCAGTCTTCATCATCCTGATTTTCTTGCTCAGTAGGGCAATTTGTTCTTGCATCTCATCCAGCATATCATCCTGTCCTCCTGATGTTTCTTCATGATGTGAAGCAGCCAATGCAGTGGTCTTTGGCTCTTCCTTCTCAGTTTCAGGCACAAGCTTTTTGCTAAATTCATAAGCCTTTAGATCTGAAAACAATTTGAAGGTGTCTTCTTCATGCAACTTTCTCATTTCTTCAATTGCAGTCACCTTCATTTTCCAAACATCCTTTGCAGGTAGAGCTTCCAAGATTTTGGTGTTTACTTCCTCTTTTGAATAACTTACACTCAGCAGGGTGAGTTCATCCAGGATTGCATTGAATCTTGATTCCATTTGCTCAATGGTTTCATTTGGCAGCATCTTGAACTTTTGGAACCTCTTTCTGGCCACACTGATTTTATTCTTCTTTATTGCATCAGTGCCTTCACAGATCAAGTGAATCTTTTCCCAAAGTTCCTTTGCAGTCTTGCAATCTTTAACCTTCATGTACATATTGCTATCCAAGGTTCTGTAGATGATATCAATAGCAATGTTGTTGAGGTTTGCCCTTTTTCTGTCTTCTGCATTCCATTCTCTTTTTGGCTTAGGAATGTACTCAGTTCTGTCACCTACTGTTACTGCCTTTGTAATCTCCAGTGGTCCATCAGTTAGTACATCCATCATCTCATCATGAGTAGCAGCAAGATATGCCTGCATTCGACGTTTATACTCATCAAATCTATCAAGAGAACACATCAACATAGTTCTAGCATACTGTGTGTTATCCATGATGCAAGTATTTGAAAATCAGTAACTTGAAAGAAAGTTTCAAAGAATTTTCACAAGCACAACAAGTAGGATTTCTTCAGAACAGAAGTACTGCTCCGATACCAATTGTTGGTCCCTTGAAAAGGCTTTGGTTAAGTTTAGAGGGGGGTGAATAAACTTAACACTTAAAACTTTTGGAGTTAACAAATTCTACAACTTCAGCAGTCTGCTGATACTTTAGTAGTCTGCTGAGACTTCAGTATCCTGCTGATAAACAGTAGTCTACTGATAGTTCAGTTTGCTGAATTTGTGCAGCGGAATTATGTCAAAATTAAGCCTTATTACTTGTTGTTAAATATGATACTAAGTATTAGATACTTAGTAGTGCAAGTGTGTGATTTCAATTGCTAGATTCAGTAGGTTGATGAGTGAAATAAACTAAGTGCAGAAAGTAAAATGCTGAAAGTAAATGGCCAGATTTTATAGTGGTTCCAGGTGATGTAATCCTGTCAGTCCACTCTTCTCCTGTGATGTTGGAGGGAATTCACTAGAGATCTTTGATGTAGCTTTTACAAAGATTCCTAAGTTGCTTGTCCTTCACCAATAACTATGGCTTCACAAACTGAAAACTGGGAACATGTAGAATTTCTGCTCTTGAGTCTTCCACTGGTCCTTGAAGGGTAGGATTGCCTCTTCACCAGCTCCACCACAAACAACCGTCTTGCACACCCAACAGATGCTTCACTGTCTTCAGCAGATTCTTTATAAAATAAAGATTGAATCAAATAAATGATTCAGTTGCAGCAGCTTGATTAGGATGATGTAATCAGCAGCTTGCAGTCTTCAAGTGTGTAATCTTGATGCAGCTTGAATACAGAATGCACTTGAAGAAATTTACTGGATCAGCAGGTTTATGCTCAGTAAGTTCAGCAGGGTGTTTTTCAGCTCAGAATTATCACTTAAAGTTTATCCAAATTTCATCATCTTTTCTTGAGTTGAAAGTCTTCTATTTATAGGCAAGAATGCATGTGACTTGTATATGAATTTCAAATGTGACCGTTCCTTTTATTTGTCCCATCTGATCTGCATTCTGTCTCTATTCATAGGACTGACACTGTCAGAATTCATTTTTGACAGTGCAGTCTGTCCACCCCTTTGACTTGTATCCAATGGATAAAAATAAAAGTCATCCCAACGTCTTTTTAATCTCAGCCTTTGATTTTCTTGATAAGTCAGAGGTAGTTGGCCGTCCTTATCCATGTAATCTTCCAAGATAATCTTGAATTAATCGAGGTAATACATCAGCAGGTTAATGAGTCTGCTGAGATACCTATCAGTCTGCTGATCATCATATAACTGTATATAAAATACAATGCAGCTGATTACATCTATCTAACTTTTATTTGTGTAGTTAGATTACATCATTTTAATTATAACTAAGTTCCAAACATCATCCAACTTATGGAACTTATACCTTCTACACAAGGTATATGTAATCAGTTTAGGTCATCACAGACTTGCCTAAATTCTGATTCCATATCCTTGACTTAAATTACTAAGTTTGATCCCTTAGCCTTCATTTACTGAGTTTGAACCCTCAGCCTTCAGCCTTTAGTCTTCAGCAGGTTCCTGACTAGTCTACTGACCTATCTACCCTACTGACCTAGACAAGTCTGCTGAAACAAGTCAGCAGCCTTTTACAGTGCTTGTTTGATCAAACCTATTTATGAATCAAACTCTAATAAACCTATACATTTAATCTAGACATCTTTTTGCCTTTGCACTATAACAGCTAGTATGGCACTCATCATCAAAACTAAGGAATAAGTCCAACAGAAGTTGCACCTGATGTTGACCCAGCTGAAGGACCTGCTGACAATACTATTGATACAGCAACTGATACAGCGGAAGGATCTACAGATCACCCTACTGAACCTACAGCAGACCTTATAGAAAATCAAGTTCCAATAAATCAAGCACATGATGATTTACAATGGTTGCAGGATCACCCTGCTGAACAAGTAATTTGTGATGTACAACAAGGTTTCAAGACTATAAGACAACTTGAAGCTATGTTCACTTGTTTTCTAGCTCAACTGGAACCTAAATCTATTGAATAAGAAATTGTTGATCCTGATTGGATAATTGCTATGCAAGAAGAACTTATTGAGTTTGAAAGAAATCAAGTATGGACACTAGTTGAAACGCCTGACCATGCAAATATCATTGGTATAAAATGGGTTTATAGAAATAAGTTGGATGAATCTGGTACCATTGTTAGAAATAAATCCAGACAAGTTGCAACATGCTATTCACAAGCAGAACGAATTGATTTTGATGAGACGTATGCCCCAGTTGCAAGCTTGGAAGCTATCAGACTGTTTTTGGCATATGCTACACACAAAAACTTCAAAGTTTATCAGATGGATGTAAAAACTGCATTTCTAAATGGTATTTTGGAAGAAGAGATTTATGTAGAGCAACCTCCTGGTTTTGAAGTTAAAGGTGAAGAAGATAAAGTGTACAGACTTAATAAAGCACTTTATGTACTGAAACATGCACCAAGAGCTTGGATGAGACTCTATCTCAATTCTTGGTTAATAAGGGTTTTACTTAAGGAACCATTGATAAGACTCTTTTTAGAATCAGTGAAGGAGACAACACCTACTAGTACAAATATATGTGGATGACATCATATTTGGTTCTGAAGATGAGGTACTAGGTGAAATGTTTTCTAACCTCATAAAAAGTAAGTTTTAGATGAGTATGATGGGTGAAACGAACTACTTTCTAGGACTACAAGTTAAGCAAATGAAAGATGGGATCTTTATTCATCAAACAAAGTATACCAAGGAGTTGCTGAATAAATTTGCTATGGAATATAGCACCAAAATTACAACTCCTATAGGTACAAGCATCATATTGGATGAAGACAAAGTGGTTAAAGTTGTTGATCAAACCTTCTACAGAAGAATGATAGGATGTCTATTGTATCTCACTACCAGCAAACCAGATATATCCTTTGAAATAGGTGTTTGTGCGAGATTCCAATCAAAACCAATAGAAAGTCACTTAGCTGCTGTCAAAAGGATACTCAGGTATCTAAAAGAAACTTTTGGAGTAGGGATATGGTATTAAGAAGATGGAAGCTTCAAAGTTGCATCATACTCAGATTCTGATTATTCTAGTTGAAAGATTGATAGAAAAAGCACCTAAGGAACTTGTCAGTTTATGGGAAATTTACTTGTCTCCTGGTTTAGCAAGAAGAAGAATTCAATAACAACTTCCGATGCTGAAGCAGAATACATAGCTGCTGGAAGTTGTTGTGCCAAGTCATACGGCTAAGACAACATTTAAGAGACTATGGAATTGATGAAAGAGAGATCCACATAATGTGTGATAACACAAGTGCAATTGCTATAACAAAAAAAATCATGTTTTGCACTCAAGAACCAAAGACAGTGATGTGAGACATCACTTTATAATAGATCATGTTGAAAATAAAGATCATGGCATTATAATAGATCACTTTATAATAGATCATGTTGTAGATATCTTTACAAAGCCTCTAGATGCTGCTAGGTTTGCTAGGTTAAGAACTAAACATGGCATTATCAAGGTTTGCCCTACCGGGTACGCTCACTTGGCAGATTAGTCATTGGTATCAACAATTCCAAGATGCTCTAGAATATTGGTCAACTAAGAAAATGAAGTTTCCAAGGGGATTGGTCTTTTCCCTGCTGGGTGCGCTCACTTGGCAGATCAGTCATTGGTATTATACTTCATCTTGTATTATCAGTTGGACAATTATATATATTGAATCAGCTGGATGAAAATGTGACGAGTAGCTGGGTACTCAAGATATCAGCAGACTCTTTTTCTACTGAAGCATATCAGCAGAGTCTCAACACTAAACAGTCAGCTGAAGGATCAATCTGTTGATAAAGTCAAATTTTAATGAAAGTCAATGAAGTTAATAGGTTTTAACCTTATATTTATTACAGCTGTTACACGGACATAACCTTTTCTTACAATTAGTAGGGTGATGGAGTGGGACACATGGCATTTTCTAATTGGATACTACATGTTCGTGCATTGGGATGGTATACCCACTATTGCATATGTATCAGAGAATATGCATAGATGCAATATTAAATTCTCCTTCAAACACTCAAACTCTTGCGTATAATCTTGCATTATCTTCTTTTATCTCTCAAAATAAAGAAGCAAAATATCTGCTGATGATATCCACATCGGTTCGAGTCAGAGTGTTCATGGTTTTGTTAAAGAAGCCGGTAAAAAAGAGCTTGCAATTAATCTCGGAAGAGGATTCGGCATTATGAAGGTCTGGAAAATGTGCTAACTATTAGACTGAAAACAATTTCTTCCAAAAACGTGTGTGATTATTCGAGAAACATGGTTGTAAAACCGGACAAAAAAGAGTTTACAACCACAGATCACGGTGAGGAGATTCTGATTTCCTCAGACTTGATAAGGGATATTTTTGGATTTTCACAAGGAAATTGAGCACCAACAAATCCAGAAAGTAGGCAGTTGCCCCAATTGACCATTGTTGATTCAATCAAGACTGATTATGATGAAACTTCATCACTTGGAATCAATTGTAAATACACTCATGAATATGGTCAGCTGGGCAAATACATTACAAGAAACCTGCTTGGGCTGTCTGGAAGCTATGGCACCCTATCTGGACCTGAGATTGATTTGATTATTATCATTTCAAGGAGTATGAAGTTTGATTGGGCTGGATTTTTCATATACTATATGAAAAAGATTATGACTGAATAAAGAGAGACTATTGAAAAAAGAATCAAAAGGAATAAGCGAGTCAAATATCATGTATCTGGTTTCTTTATCAAGATTAAACCTTTAGGATTGATGGTACAAAGTATACTGAATTACTTGCAGATTGATGATGTTGCTCCTCAAACCATCAACAAGGCAAGATTCAAACCTAAGATCAACACACTAATCCCTGGTCTGGATGATGATGAAGAAGATCAACCAGTAGATGAAAAAAATCAGTAATTGAGAAGAAGAAGGAAAGTTGATCCTAAAGTCACTGAGCCAAGGAAATCAGTAGAGAAAAGGAAGGCTGATGAACCTACAAAATCAATAGTAGCTTCTAAGTCAGATACAAGGAAGATCACTGATATCCTTAAGCCTACAAAGTCTAAGAGACCAACAGACTCTGTAAAACCTACTGATACAATCGCTACAGCAGATTCCCCTGCATCTGCTACACCTGTGAAACCAACTGCTGCTCAAAACCTTTCTGATGAACTCAAGCAAGACTCAAGAAAAAGAAATGCAATAAGCAAGGAGACTCTTGAAAAAGCCATATTTGAACCTTCTGAAAGACCAAAGAAAAGACTTAAACAAGTTGCTAAGAAGAAGTTTAAACAGGGAAAGGGAAAGGTTTTAAGAACCTTGGAAGAACAAAGAGAAGAAGATGATAAAACAAATGAAGATGAGGAAAGTGAGAAACTGCAAACTGAAGTGGTTGCTGATGTTGTACCAGAGCCTGCTGAGAGGGCTAGTGAAGATGTACACACCCCTGCTAAGGATGCTGGAACACATGGGGAACAAAGAGTTGAACACACCCCTGTTGAGGATGTTGCAACACATGGGGAAGCAAGTGTTGGACAAATGGAAGTGGTTGATACCAGTGTCCCTCAGGCTACGGAACAAACAACTGACATTTTTCAGCCTGCTAAGGAAACATTGACACATTTGGTACAAAAATTTGAAGGCCAGTCTGAGGAGCCTCTACCTGCTGCACGGAAGCCTACATGACTTATGTCGGGAGACCAAGAAAAGAAAATGTGGATCCAAACATCAAGAAAATCAATGAATACTTTCAGTGGAAGTTTGGTTTCTATAAGAAACAGAAACCTGCAACAGAACCCATGACAAGCTTTGAAGAATGGGTTTTTGAAGCTTTTGGAGTAGAGAACTTGATGGGATTAATTGATACAACTGAATTGGGAACCAGAATTCACGAACTTATAGCTGATGGAAGAAAGAAAAGAAATATTTTTTTTAAAGATCCTAAGTTCAGACCTTTTGGTGATACTGATGATTCATCATCATCTGATTCTAATGATGATCATCTATGCATCCAGGAGAAACAAGTGGTGTTGTCAAAGAAAGAACAACAAAACCTGAAAAAGATAAATCTATTGAGATAGACCAAGAGCATCTTGCTGAAGATCCTACAGTCTACTGAAGGACAATAGGCTGCTGATGCTGAAATGTTGGTGCTGACACTACTGAAGCAACACCTTCTATTTTTATACACGAACAGATAATCCTAAAAGGTGAAGATGAATTGTTGGATTCTTTTGCTGTAGATTTTGAAGCTGAATTGGACAAAACAACAATTCTATGAGGTGCTTCTTTAGATGATTCTAATGAAGTTTCAAGGAATGAACAGATAGATATTGTTCTGAAGAATCTATTCAGTTTCAAGACAGAATCAACACTTAGGGAACTTTGGCAAATGCTGATGTTCAACTATAAGTTATTGCTGAACATAGAGCTATTTTACAGGAAAATGTTATAGATTTCCCTGCCACTGCTGAAGGCCAAATTGGTCAATTGGGTCTAGTTGCACCTGCTAGACAACCTATTCTAGTAGTTTTAATCCCATATACACCTATTGAGCCAAATTTGATTACCCTATATTAACACAAAAAGGTCAATAGAAGGCCATTGGATCTGACTTCTTGAAACCTACACAGATCCAAGTTGAACAAGAAGAAGAGGTTCAGTCTACTGGAATTCAGACAGCAACTGAACAAAGGTCAGAACTGGTGGTTCAATCTATTGAGGATCAGACTGTGATTGGACAAAGGTTGGAACCTGTTTTGGGATTGGAGGAATCCCCTGTTAACAGAATGAAACCTGGTGAGGAAGTAAAACCTGCTGATAACAGAGAATAAGTTGTTGATGCACAATCTGAGGAAGAACAACTTGTTGACTATGGTGATAGTCCTAATCAATCTGTGGATGAAGTTCCTGATGAAGATCTTTATGCTGATATTCAGGGGGATTAACACTTTGATATTGAAGAGCTTGGATTGGAAGAAAATAGTCCTGAACGGTTTGAATAGGACAGGAACCTTGCAATGACTATGAGATAGCCAAGACCTGAAGACAATGATGAGAGGGCTACTGAGAATGCAACTGGTATTGCTTACACTCTACCCGGATACATTTTGGGAGAATTAAAGGCTGTCAGACAAGATATCAATCCGCTGAGCAGACAACTGTGGGCTAGTGAGTAAAGATACGAAGATCTCATCAGTCTGGTAGAAAATAAAGGAAGAACTACTGAAGCAACTGCTTCAAATTTTACACATCTACAAATTCGGTGCAATGACATATATTATGAAGTAAATCCGTTCAAGGTACTCTACAAAGAAGGAAAGAACCTTACTGAGAGATCAATAAACTTCATGCTAAAATGGACAAACTAACAGAAACTCCTCAACTTATCCCTAATGATCCTAAGTATTCTGAAAAGGTAAATTTGATGGAACAAACTTTGCACTCAAAGATTACTTCAGTTGATACTAGAACTGAAATTATGGAAGGTCATCTGAATAATCTGGCATCTACTAAAGAAGGAGTCTTAACCTACTGCACCGTTTTATTGATGATGTCAATAAGGGGGGGGCGAAGGTAGATCAGTAGAAGCAAAAGAGGCAGCCAAGGTTTATCATCAAAAAAGATTTGAAGCTGAAATTGCTGCACTTAGAACCCCTGCACCTGACAGAGTTGAATTGACTGATGATCTGTTGAAGGAATTTAAAACTGCCTTTAATGCAAGAAGAAGACCCTACCATCACATGACATTTTTGGAGGGATTAAACTCTTTTCTAGGACTAAAACTATGGGAAGTATGGATCAGATCTATGAGATCAAGAAGCATTGGAAGAGGACAGTCTAGTAAACAAAGACTGAGGGGACTATCAGGAAAAGACTCATTGGATGAATTCAAGTTAATGTATATGAGAGGAGCTTTTCATTGGCAAGGGTTTCAGACGACTTTTGCAGAAGCCTGGTGATATTGGAAGATGTTACATACATGGATTGACATGTCTAGAATTGAAAATCAATGGATGGTGGATATGCAAATAAAGATCCAAGAATATCAAAAGAAGAAAGATCAAGATAGACTATGATTCAGCAGACCACATAGACTTTTCTTTTTTGCAGAATTTTAGTGGTAATAATGTTTGAACAAATTTGAATCTTCATATATATATATATATATATATATATATATATATATATATATATATATATATATATATATAAATGATATTTGTTCAATTTTTCTTTGTTTTATCTTTTTGCTTTGCTGTAAGAAGGGTATTGGCATCATCAAGAAAAAAAAGGGAAATTGTTAGACATATTTTGGTTTTATTGATAAGTGCTTAACTAGCTATTATAGGAAAATGAAAAAAGAAGCCTAGAATGAATGTAGAGGTTTACTAGAGTTTGATCTTTGTATTGGTTTAATGAAACAAGCACTGTAAAGGGGTCAGCTGACTAGATCAGCATACCTATCTAGACTAGGTGTTCGGTAGAGTATCTAGGACTTGCTGAAGACCAAAGTCTGAGGGCTCAAGCTCAGTAATGAAGTCTAAGGGTTCAAACTTAGTAATGAAGACTTAAAAGCCAAGGATATGGGATCAGAATTTAGGTAAGTATGTGATGGCCTAAACTGATCACATATATCTTGTATTGAAGGTCTAAGTTCTTTATAAGAAAATGTGATAATTGGGACTTAGTTATGTTTCAAAAATGGTGTAATCTAACTTCACAATCAAAAGTTATATGAGAAGTTAGCTGAGTGTTCATTTAGGAACACAGCAGACCATAAGTCAGCTGACCAAATGTATACCTTAGCAGACACATGAACCAGATAACAAATGAGTACACATAAATCAGAATAATCCATTTCAAGATTTGTTTTTAAACATTAAATGGATAGGGATGAATATCAAGCATTGGATTAATCGGTCAATCATTGGTAGAGATTAAAAAGACGTTACAGGAATTCAGAGCATATTTAATTGAAGAAAAACCATTGGATGAAAGACTGACTATCAGAAGGACACTGACACTGTCAGAATGTACAACAGATGGAATTTCAGGGAATTATCAAAAAGTCTAATAACGGTCAGATTTGAAATTCAAAATTCAAGTACAGGATTTTCACCTATAAATAGAGGACCCATTGAATCAGATTAAATACGAATTCTCTAGCAATAAAAAGCATTACACTCTGTTGAACTGAGGATTCATACTGATCCAGAATTACTTCAAGTGTTACTGCATTGAAGTATCATCCAGCATCTACACTTGGAGAACTTAGGCTGCAGATCTTGTCATCCTGATCATAAATCTGCTAAAGCAGAATCACTTTCTTGATTCAAACCCTCCTTTTCAAGAAGAAACCTGAAGACAGAGAAGCACTGCAGTGTGTCAAGAACTGTTGTTTTTGTTGTCGAGCTAGTGAAGAGGCAATCCTAACCTTCAAGGACCAGTGGAGTACTGGGAGCAGCAATCCTACATGTTCTTAGTATTCAGTTGGTGAAGCCATAGCTATTGGCCAAGGACAAACTACTTAGGGACTTCTGGCTGAAATCTCAAAAGACACTAGTGAATTTCTTCCAACATCACAGGAGAAGAGTGGACTCACATGATTACACCACCTGGAACCACTATAAAATTGCCTTACTTTATTTTAATTCATTTTCATTTACTGCATGTTATCAACATCAACTAGCTGAATTAGCTATTGGACTCGCACAAATTCCACTACTCAGTATCTACTACTTAGTATCATCTTTTAACAACAAATAAAAAGGCTTAATTAAGTATATTCCGCTGCAACAGATTCACTAGATTTAATAGTCAGAGGAATGCTTAGTCAGCAGACTATTGACCCAGCTGAATCTGTCTTAACTCCGAAAAAGATTTAAGTGTTATGTTTATTCACCCCCCTCTATACTTAACCCAGCCTTTCAAGGGACCAACAAGCATGACTCTTATGCTAGCATGACATGCACAAATTGAGAATGTACCAGAGCTTATGCAAATTTGATTCATTGAGGACCAAAAGAGGAAACGAACATTCGATTTTCCCGTTGAGGGAATAAAATGTGTGATTTATTTTTTACCGATAAACAGTTAGACCATTGCTCTAGTTTTAATGAATGATAATCACATGTCTTAATGTTTTCAGTGTTTCTTAACAAACATTTGTATTTCTAATGAAAAATAATTGTGCCACAATAACATTCGTACAACAAAATGCCACACCACACTTTTACACCATTGATTTTTACAAAACTGAAATAAATCAATAGGTCTCACGTTAAAATCACTGGTCCAAAAGTTTGTTGTGCACTTTGTCGTGACTATTTTGTTGTTGCACTATCTGTTGGAGAAAATAGAGGAAAAATGATTTTATCGATTTTATCGATATTTTAATCATTTACGACAATTATTTTAAAAAGCAAGTTCGATAGACTTTTATTAAAGTGATTGATACTTTTATTAAATTATTGAAAACTATACAATAAGTAGTTGACAATTGGATTTAAAATCATTCATTTTAGAGTACGAATTAATGAGATATTAGTGCTTTAAGTTGTTGTGAGATATGGGAAATAAAGTAGTGTAAAATTTTATCCGACATTGGAACATAAGTGTTCCAATGTCAAGTCTTTATATGGTGATAGTTGATGATTGGTATAAGCTCCTAGAGAAAGGAAGAGAGTTCAAAATGGTTTTAGACAGACGATGTTCTGCTAAAATTGACACACGCGCGAGAGTGCGCCGCCGCCATCCCGTGCCCGTTGGCCGTTGACCTTGGGCTTGGGCTTGGGCTTGGGCTTGGACTTGGGCTTGGGGAATTAGGCCTTCTTGGGCCTGAGGCCTTGGGCTAGGCAAGTATTAGCAGGGGAGAAGTAGGCTGAGGCAAAGTCATCATCAGCAAGGGAGAACTCTGCTTCAGCAGACTGAGTGTTCAGCCAAGGCACTTTTAGCAGACTGAATGTCTCAATCAGCTGAGCCATTTCATCTTCTGCTGAGACCTTTGATCTTTGAAACGGTTATGATTAATATTTATATCAAAGTCGGAGTAGTGGGAGTAAATGCATTAATGGTTATCAATGCAGAGGCTTTTCCATTGCTTGCTCACGTCTCTACATAAACAAGCCTTCACAAGATGGAAGACATAGAAGTATTCAAGCAATACAAGAGCATACATACATTCCATTGCATAAACTTTTTTCTGTATTCATAGTTGAAGAGTTTCTGGGCATTGTCAGATTTCGATGAAGTTCGGTGTAGAAGTACCTCTCCATCTGAACAGGTAAACTGAGTTATCCTAGGAGACAATTGCAACAACCGTGGGTACAAGCCGGTGCAAATTTGACTTAAGGACAGAAAACAACTCCTCTCAGTTTTGCATATAATTTTTTCACATCTATTGTAATTATATTTATATTTTGAATTGGAAATAAAATTGTTCTTTATTATTTTGAATATTTATTTTATTCGCATACGGGTATAACAATCTTATGACAAAATTTTCAGAACCTCTTTGTTCAGAAACGTTTTTCTGTATGCGAAATTAATAAAATAAAATTTTTAGTTGGTTCTGAACAATTTTTTTTTGGAGCTGAATATCATTCAGTGATATTCAGAAAACTGTTCTCATCTTTTTTTCTCGTTTTTGAACGAACCATATTTTTATTGTTGATCTTCTGTTCTGAACAGAAATGACTACTGTTAATGTTGCATCATTGACACCCACTGTGGATGCGGCGTCAACTACAAGTCTGAATCAAGTAACAACTGTGCCAGTAATGACACAATCAACTGTTGCTGTGGTTGGTTCTTTTCATGCAGAAAAACCAGAGAAATTCAACGGGCTAAACTTCAAGCGCATGCAGCAAAAGATGCTGTTCTATTTGACTACACTTGGATTAGCTAGGATGCTCACTGCAAAGCAACCAGTTGTGCCTCCAAATAATCTCGAACACAGGGCTTCGCTTGCTCATGAGAGTTGGAATCATAGTGATTTTTTATGTAAAAATCACATTCTAAACGGCTTATACAATACTCTGTATTGTGTATATTGTATGTTTGAGTCTGCTAGAGCACTGTGGCTTGCCTTAGATAAAAAATATAAAATTGAGGATGCAGGTGCTAAGAAATTTATTGTAGGTAAATTTCTAAAGTATGAGATGGTGGATTCCAAAAATGTATTTAAACAGGTTGAGGAACTTCAAATAATTATATCCGAACACATAGAAGAGGGTATGATTATTAATGAGAATTTTCAAGTAGCCTGTGTAATTGAGAAACTACCTTTTTCATGGAAGGAGTATAAAAGTTATCTCAAACACAAGAGAAAGTAGATGACTATGGATGATCTGATTGTCCGACTCCGTATTGAGGAGGACAATAGAGGATCCGAAAATAAAAGCTCTGTGCAAGTTGGACAGGCCAAAGTTTATGTTGTGGAGATCAAAAATCAAAAAAGGAAGAAAACTGGTCAATCTTCCAAGAAAATTGGTGAATCATCCTAGAAACCACAAACTCCATTAAAGTTTAATGGTGAGTGCCGTAACTGTGGCAAATACAAGCATCATACGGCTGAGTGCTGTGGAAAGAAGCCATTTCAGCCAAGGGCACGTGTGGCAGAAACTGATGGTGATGATGACATGTTCTGTGCTGTGATGACAGAATGCAATTCTGTGGGAAATCCAAGGCAATGGTTTGTGGACACTGGAGCCAGTAGACATGTATGTGCTGACCGGGCAGTATTTTCAACCTATAGGATGGAAATGGTGAGAAACTGTGGATGGGAAACTCTTCTCATTCAAACATTCTGGGAACAGGCAATGTGAATTTGAAGATGACTTCGGGGAAGAAGCTGACATTCACCAATGTTCTCCATGTTCCTGACATTAGGAGGAATCTAGTTTATGGTGCTATGTTGATCAAGGATATGTTCAAAATAGTGTTTGGCTCTGATAAGGTCATTCTGACAAAAAATGATGTGTTTGTCGGTAGAGATTATCTCACCGAGGGGATGTTCAAACATAATGTAATGGCTATTATACCTTAAAATGATGTGACCAATGCAGCGAATAAAGTTGCATCTACTTCTGCTTACTTGACTGAGTCGCCTTATTATGGCATAATCGATTAGGACATGTAAATAATAAATCAACTCGTAGAATGATGAATTTAGATTTACTACCTAATTTAAAGTTTAATGAAACTGAAAAATGCCAAATATGTGTCGAAGTGAAAATGACTAAGGCACCGTTTCCATCAGTGGAAAGAAACACATAACCGTTGGAATTAATTCATACAGATTTGTGTGATTTAAAATTTGTGTAATCGAGAGGCGGTAAAAAATACTTTGTAACATTTGTACAAAATACTTTTATGTCTATTTGCTAAGTAGCAAAGATGAGACTATCGAGGCTTTCACAAATTATAAGAATGAAGTCGAAAATCAACTTAGCAAATGAATCAAAAAGGTTCGTAGTGATAGAGGAGGTGAATATGATGCACCATTTAATGATCTGTGTTCACAATCTGGCATTATTCATCAAACTACTGCTTCGTATACACCTCAATCAAACGGTGTTGCTGAACGCAAAAACCGCACATTGAAAGAAATGATGAATACTATGTTGATAAGTTCAGGTTTACCTCAGAACATGTAGGGGGAGGCAATCCTCTCAGCAAATGTCATTCTTAATCGTATTCCATCTAAAAAGATGGATAAGACCCTGTATGAGTTATGGAAAGGTCATAAGCCAAGCTACAAATACTTGAAAGTGTGGGGGTGTTTAGCAAAGGTAGAAGTGCCTAAACCTGAGCGAATAAATATTGGGCCTAAAACGATAGATTGCGTACTTATCGGTTATGCGAATAACAATAGTGCATATAGATTTCTAGTGCACAAATCTGACATCCCTAATGTAAATGTGAATACAGTCATGGAGTCAAAAAATGCTGTGTTTTTTGAGGATGTCTTTCCGAACAAAGACAGAAACCATGAAAACACGAGTCCAAATAAGCGGACACATGAATCCTTAGAGGATAACACTTCAGAAAACAAGGAATTCAAACATCATAGAAGTAAAAGGTCTAGAACTTCAACGTCATTTGGTCCGGATTTTCTCACCTATACGGTAGAAAATGATCCAAGAACATATGCTGAGGCTATGTCAAATCCAGAAGTTCCTTACTGGGAAGAAGCGATCAAAAGTGAAATAGATTCCATTATAAAAAATCACACTTGGGAGTTGGTTAATATCCCACCGGGGCATAAAGCTCTCGGTTGTAAGTGGATTTTTAAGAAAAAACTTAAAGCTGATGGATCTATTGACAAATATAAGGCCAGATTGGTAGCCAAGGGTTATCGACAAAAAGAAGGTCTTGATTTCTTCGATACATATTCACCGGTAACTAGAATCACTTCAATAAGGATTCTTATTGTGATCGGTGTGGTCTATAACTTGGAAATCCATCAAATGGATGTTAAGACTGCCTTTTTAAATGGTTAATTAGAGGAAGAAATTTACATGGAACAACCCGAGGGTTTTGAAGTTCCAGGTCAAGAACACAAAGTGTGTCGACTCGTTAAATCATTGTATGGGCTGAAACAATCGCCAAAACAATGAAACCGAAAATTCGATCAAACGATGTTGTCAAATGGATTTAAAATTAACGAGTGTGACAAATGTGTCAATTTCAAAAACACTTCTAATTCTTATGTGATAGTATGTCTATATGTTGATGACATGTTGATCATGGGAAGTACTTGTGATGTAATCATGAATACTAAGAAGATGTTGACTTGAAACAGTGATTTGAAAGACATGGGAGTTCTGTCTAATGACCAGGCACACTGGGTCAGGCTCTTGGTCCAAAAGTACGGTAGCCCCTTTGAAAACCCGAAGCCAACTAGCTCTTATGGCTGGAAGAGCATCTGCCTTTCTGCCCGATCTCTCCAAGAAGGGTTTCAGGTTGTTAATGATACAATTATGTGGCAGAACATCACGAATAAATCTTATACTGTGCCTGAAGGCTATAAATTTCCGTGTACTAACTTACAAGCAGAAGAGGATCCAATATGGAAGACATTTTGGAGTATGAAAGTGCCTATGAGACTTTGGTACGCTGCTCTAGACAAGCTCCCTACCATGGCTTTCCTACATAGATGGACTATTAGCCCCACGGCAATGTGTAGTGTCTGTGAGCACCGTGAGGAGTCCTCTCTTCATGAACTTAGGGACTGCCCTTCGTCCAAAACTCTTTGGAAAAATTTGCTACCCCGATGCCGGTGGAATGACTTCTTCTATCATCCTTTCATAGGGGAATGGATTAAGGCCCATGTCTATAAACCAACTACTGGTAAAGGTTGGTCTTATTTATTTCATGAAACGACTTCACAAATATGGGTCTGGAGGAACAAAATGCATCACCATACTGGGGAGATCCGTCCACCCCTTCAAATTTTGATTTCCACTATTGTCAATAGAGTGAAAAATCTTAGAATTTCTTGGGGCATGTAATCTTATGTGAGTTGATTTTGCAGATGCACATTGCATCAAAATTTTAATTCCTCTTTTGAAACTTTATTTAATAAATAAAGATTGTTTTTGAAAAGAAAAAAAAAGACATGGGAGTTGCAGATGTAATTTTGGGGATTAAAATCTCTAGAATATCTGATGGACTTGAGTTGACACAATCTCATTATATTGAGTTTGTTTTAAAAAGATTTAATGTCTTTAATGAAAGTCCAGTAAAAACTACAATTGACTTAACTTTGCATTTAGTCAAAAACAAAGTTGAACCTGTGTCTCAGTTGAAATATTCACAAATAATCGGTTGTCTGATGTACATAACTAATTTTACTAGACCAGATGTTGAATGTGCTGTGAATAAACTGAGCAGGTTTACAGGCAATCCAAATGAGGATCATTGGAAAGCTTTGATAAGCGTACTGAGGTACTTAAAATATACAATGAATCTAGGATTATGCTATAATCGCCAAAACAATGGAACCAAAAATTTGATCAAACGATGTTGTCAAATGGATTTAAAATTAACGAGTTCGATATCTGATTCCAAAGATTTTAAGCCCACAAGTGGATATGTATTCACTATTGGTGGTGCTGCGGTGTTATGGAAATCCACAAAACAAACATGCATACCTCGTTCCAAGATGGAATCTGAGTTTATCGCATCAGATAAAGCAGGAGAAGAAGCAGAATGTCTTCGTAATTTCCTAGAGGATATTCCATGTTGGACTAAACCTAATGCTCCTGTAACCATACATAGTGATAGTCAATCGGCGATACATCGAGCACAAAACATTATGTATAATGGTAAGTCTCGACATATACGTCGCAAACATAATACTATTAAACAACGGATCTATAATGGCGTGATTTCCATCGATTTTGTTAGATCGAAGGAGAATCTTGCGGATCCGCTTACAAAAGGTTTATCTAGAGATCAATTGTTAAAATTGACACTTGGAACAAGATTAAAGCCTATTGAGACATAAACTTTGTAATGGTAACCCAACCATGTTGACTGGAGATCCCAAGATCATGGTTCAATTGGACAACTAAGTTATGAAGATTCCGTGAAAACTTACCCATTATGTGAATAAAGTGTTGTCTGTCAGTGGTGTAAAGGTTAAGTGGAAAACTTTTAATGATTTCTATATCTTGTTTAATCAAGTGAGGTACGGCATAATACTCTTGATAGGAGATCACCTATGTATGTGTGAAGTGGGGCCGCTTCTGTGAGAATTCAAAGGCAGGCTGGGTTTGCAACAGGTCGAAAAGAAACTCAAACCGGCGCTAAAGAAGACTCCTTATTTTATTTGGTGTAAAATCCATTTGGAAATAGTCATCGGCAAATTCTTGACATACCGAGTGCGCCGTACCCACAATCGAGTGAAGTCTTCCTCTCACATTCGTTCTCCCTATGGTCGAGTCTATCACTTTCTGAAACCAGGGGCGATTCATGGCCAAAATGAAGACAATCTTGAGAACCAAATACGGTGCTTATAGAAATACTGTGTGAGTACTATTGTCTGGTGTTACAATAAAGGCTAAACAGTTCAAGACATAGTTTACTGATTAGCCGAGTAGATCCGATAGTATTTCACTAAGGCAGGTTCAAAGCCAGAAGCTACCTCTCCTGATGCAATATTTTCTGTCAGAAATCTCTTCAGAGTCAGCATATGCATTAATATCCATTCATGTGGGGATTGTTGGAGAAAATAGAGGAAAAAAGAATTTATCGATTTTTTAATCATATACGACAATTATTTTAAAAAGAGAGTTCGATAGACTGTTATTAAAGTGATCGAGACTTTTATTAAATTATCAAAAAATACACAATAAGTAGTTGACAATAGGATTTAAAATCATTCAATTCGGAGTACGAATGAATGAGATATTAACGCTTTAAGTTGTTGTGAGATATGGGAAATAAAGTAGTGTAAAATTTTATCCCACATTGGAACATGAGTGTTCCAATGTCAAGTATTTATATGGTGATAGTTGATGATCGGTATAAGCTCCTAGGGAAAGGGAGAGAGTTCAGAATGGTTTTAGACAGATGATGTTCTGCTAAAATTGCCACAGGCGCGCGTGCGCCGCCACCCGCCCGTACCCGTTGACCGTTGACGTGGGCCTTGGGGAATTGGGCCTTCTTGGGCCTGAGGCATTGGGCTGGGCAAGTATTATCTTTTTGGACAAAGTCAGCGGGGTAGCAAGTCAGCTGAGAATTTCAGCTGAGGCAAACTCAGCATTAGCAAGGGAGAAGTCGGCTGAGGCGAAGTCATCATCAGCAAGGGAGAACTCAGCTTCAGCAGGCTGAGTGTTCGGCCAAGGCATTTACAGCAGACTGAATGTCTCAGTCAGCTGATCCTTTTCATCTTTTGCTGAGACCTTTCATCTTCGAAACGGTTATGATTAATATTGATATCAAAGTGGGAGTAGTGGGAGTAAATGCATTAATGGTTATCAATGCAGATGCTTTTCCATTGCTTGCTCAATTCTCTATATAAACAAGCCTTCACAAGATGGAAGACATAGAAGTATTCAAGCAATACAAGAGCATACACACATTCCATTGCATAAACTTTTTTCTGCATTCATTGTTGAAGAGTTTCTAGGTATTGTCAGAGTACGACGAAGTTCAGAGCAGAAGTACCTCTCCATCTGAACATGTAAACTGAGTTATCCTGGGAGACAATTGCAACAACCGTGGGTACAAGCCGGTGCAAATTTGTCTTAAGGACATAGTGCAACTTGTCTCAGTTTTGCATATCATTTTATAATTTTCTTACATCTATTGTAATTATATTTATATTTTGAATTGGAAATAAAATTGTTCTTTATTTTTTTCTGAATATTTATTTTATTCGCATACGGGTATAACACTATCACTACTCATTTCTAAATTCCATTATTCTATTTAGAATAAGAGCACTTGCCGTGAATACTCTAAATACTTTAAAAACTATAATAAAACTGAATCGATCAGATACTCTATTATTTTTACTATGTAAAATACATAATCTGTAAAATTTACTTTAGATCTAACGCATTCATTAGATCTAGCGCATTCGTCCATATTTTATTAATTTTGTTTTATATCTATAGTAAATTGTATAGTAGAGAATCTGATTCATTTAATCTTAAATAGAGATTATGTAAATTAGGAAAATTTATATTTAAGAGTGTAAGATAGAGAATTCGTTAAAATTGTTTAATACAAGTGTTCTAAGTATTAAAATGCATTAACAAAGGGGGCATAGTTAGGTCAGATGTCTAAAATTCATATGTCAATAGAGAGAGACATTCTAACAATAATATCATAAGGAGAATATTTTCAACGAGAACAAAGCCTCCAACGTTATGTCGCTTGAAAGGTTTGACAAAGAAGCACGGTTTGTACTGACTAAAACACTATTGCTTGAAACAGTTATAGGCTGGAATAAGTACTAATGGGGTCCTTAGTAACAAAGACCGTAAGACAAGGGATACGTGCCCTTAGGATGGGCTGGAATATTTACTATCTACTCAACAGAGCAATTGAAAAAAGTGGTCTTATGTTACATCTAGACTATTAGACTTGATTGATAGATCAGTGTACGTATGGTCGAGTCAGATACATTGCGAGTGATGACCACCACCAACCCACCCCCCCGTGACGTTTTAATTTCCCTTGATTCAGAAATCAGCAATCAAAGAAGTGAAATTTCATTATTTATTGATGCAACGAAGGGTTTTGTTTGAACATAAGGCCATTTTTTATTTTATAAAACAACATTAATCCATGTTGATAGTTCAAAACTAATTCTATAACGATCCGATGAAAACCCGAGTAATTATTCGGATACTGACCGGTCGTCCATAACTGGAGAATAATATTTAAAAAAAATCGTGTCATGAAGCCTCAAATGGTGTGCTCTAAATATTAATGTGGAAGCTAAAATATCAAAAAACTCGGCTATTACAAATCTCAGTACAATATTAATATTATAAACATGTGTGTCCTTACAACATCACAAAATCATTAGAACCGTACTAGTTCATCCTTCAATATATATAAGTAATACATCTTTATTATGATAACCAAAGATTTAACCGTACTAGCTTCGAAAATACTTCCTCCATATGCTAGAACTTATGGATGTCCATGAGTCTTCCATTTTGAATCAAGAATATGACGCTAAAGTCATGAAAGATGAGGTAATCATAGGTGATACCCTGGATCCAAGAGTAATCTACTGAAATAAGGGAGGTGGGAGCAATGGCCACTTTCATCCTTGATCTCCTGCTGCTACTAAAGCTTATAACCTAAAATATGTCTAAGTAACCAACAAAGGTTACTCGTAGTGGAAGGGATGCCGGTCGCTTAAGCAAGAGGTCTCGTGTTCGAACCATTGTGGATGCAGCAAACCTTATTGGGAGAGGTCCCAACAATTGGTGCCTGACAATATCTCGAGTGATCAGTTTCAGTCAATTGTCTGGGGATACCTTGCGAAAGCAAAAAAATGTGTCTGAGTAAGGGGTGAGCTATAACGCTCGATAAGGAAACAATTGTATCAAAGAACTATTATGTGTTACTCGGATTGAGACATAGTTCCAGATTTCTCTTTCGCAAACAATGGAATGTTTAAGTATAAGTAACAAATAGCTATTTTAACCACATAAAGATTAAAAAATTAATATTAATGATATAACATTCTATCTTTTCTTTAACGTTACATAAAAGTAAACATATAATCAAGTTTATCTTTGCTTTTACTTATTAACATGTTGCTTGCATTTAACACGTCATTTTTATTAGAGCCCAACATGGACAATTTACTTATGCTTAACTTTAAGTTCATTATATCCATACCATGTTTAGTATAGCTCAACATGGAGAGCCCGTTGTTTGCTTAAGTTCCTGAGTATCACACCATGTCTACTAGAGCCTGATATGGAGAGCCTGCTTAACTTTGATAAACCGGAAATTGACCACTATTATAGAACATTATTAGGGACCGCTAACCGGCCTGGCATAGGTTAACTGTTCTTGCCCGTGAATGGTGACCGATGCCGAGGACCCTTGAGGATTCATTGTCGTTATTGCTATCAAAGTACTTGACCATGAACGTCTGCTTAAAGCATCTCTTTCATGCTTTTAACATCTTTAATTTTCATTGTCTTTTCATGATATTTCATAAGTTCTTTTACATTACGTGCTTAGTACTCTTAAAACATAAAATCAATTTAGCACATAATCTTAGAACATGCATTTATGTATCACATAACAAGTTTATACCAGTTAGCACATAACCACATAACAAATCAACCTAAGACATGCTTACTATCATCACACGTTAGTGTACATTTGCTATTACAAGGTTTCCTTATCTTTAACATTTCTACAAGTATAATGGGTCATATATTAAAGCAAATACCATGTGCATAAGAATTAGAATCATATAGGAATGATGTCTAGACCATATAACAGGCTCGAATTTCTTATGAATTTCCAGCTAAAACATGAACATGAATTTGTAAGGAAAGCAAGCCATGTGGCAGTGCGGATAACAAAAAATTGATTTTCCTTTACGAAGAATCTACTTCGTTTAAACAATTAATACATAATGAAGTATACTAAGAATCATACCAGATTGATCCAAATGGATCGACGCTTTATCTACAGTTGGTGGTCCAGGCACTGAGCCGTCATAGTGTTCGGCATCAAGAGGTAATCCACACGAACAACCACCGAAATCCTCGAAGGACTACAACTAGGAAAAATCGACTGATATGTCGCCTTTTCTTCTTCCCGAAACTCTCTCACAAGAATCTTTATTTTTTGTCCTCTAAAGTATTACAAGAATATTATGATACAAAAGAGATCGAAATATCTCTCCTTTTATAGAGGAAAGTGTCGCCATATACAAAACAAGAAATCTTGTGATTGGTTTCTGGACTTGGAGTAAGGAATAAGAAACTCTTTCGTTATAGAAAAGGATTTAAAGAAGTATATCCTTTTAATTGATTTATGTCATTTATTTAACATCTTATATTAAATACTACTCTATTATATCATGAGATATATATATATATATATATATATATATATATATACACACACACACACATATACATACACATATATATACATACACACTCACACATAAATATATATACACACACACATACACACACACACACACACACACACACACACACACACATATATATATATATATATATATATATATATATATATATATATATATATATATATATATGATAATATAATACTATAATTAATATATATTATCATTTGTTCATAATAAATACTAACTATAATATTAATTACTACTACAACACTTTATAGTCGGGACGAATAAATCCTTATCCGGTTATCAATATCACCACAATTTAATTCCGGCTAGTTGTCCATACGTGTATGACCCTGTAGGCTTCCGAATACATTGGCCGTAAGTGTAAAGTGTATTAACGAAAATACCCTTTACACTTAAGGATCGTGATTGGTATCTAGCAATGCATCGCGAGCCCCAATCATCAGAAAGTGTCAAGTGCTATGACCACAACCTTTCCTGTGAAACAGTTACCGTGTAAATATAATCCTTTCGCATACGGAAGATCCATACTGTCATTATTCGTGTGTCAAAACATCAATGACCGTATCTTATAAACTGAATATTACATTCTCTCGATGTAACACTTTATTTTAGCATTGCAAAGACTTTCAAGAATAAAATATTCCTTATTTAATGCCCTTTCGGATATTCATTCCTACTATTAGGAAGCACGAATTTCAGATGAACAACATAGATCATACGCATACTTCAATATCACACAGAATCACCACCGCACGATCGCCGCGTGATTAGGGGAAAACTCATTAGTGTCAAAGCATGACAATCAACACCCCGATATTATGAAGACTCCAGTCTAAGGATAATTACACAACCGCCACATACATGCGACACTCAATAAAGTAAGTCAGTCAATCTAACGTTTTGCGCAATATGTCATAGTTTTTATTTGAGTGTGATTAATTTTCATAATATCGACATTTTATGTGTTATAATATGTTTTATATGTCCAACTAATAGCCATGAAACTTCAAGATTACATCATATGGCACATATTTGTTGTTTGTTTTGCATATCATTTAAATAAATAATTAATAGTTAATTGTGATATTATCAAGTTAATTGATTAATTATGTGTATAATTAATAATTATTTATATTTGTTGGATTAATGCTGATGAGCGTAGCCTGCCACCTTAGCACATGTTCTATAAGCTTGGCCCGTCTTCAATGTCCATTTACCCAACCTTTTAACCCGCTAATCCAGTTGACCGGCATTTGACTCGATCCTAACCCTCAATACACCCCTACACACATCTTCACCCTCTTTTACACCATATCGGTTGTTTACCTATTGAAACCCTAGCCACACTTCTTCGTATCTATTCTTCAATGCCAATATTCGAGTCTCTGAAATTAACCACTTCTCTCACCTTGTGTTTCTTCTTCTCCACGATTCAGAGAAGTTATTGCTCTTGATTCGTGTTTGTCCTAGAGAAGGGTAAAACTATAGTCAGAGGGGGGAGGGTGAATGACTATAGTGGAGTTTCAAAAACTTTTCTAATATTTAAAATCTTTTGGGTAGCGGATAAGTCCCTTCTTTAAATGTTGGTTCAAAGTAGATTAGACAATCACAGATGTAATATGCAATGAAAGAAAGTGTTGTAAAGTAAATTGCTGAAAGTAAATAGACACAAAGGTTTATAGTGGTTCAGGGTGGTGTAATCCCTTAATCCACTCTTCTCCTGTGATGATTAGAGGAATTCACTATTGTTTTCACAGATACAATAGTTAGATTGTCCTTGGCTACACAAGCTTCACAATCTTCCAGACTATCACTCCCTGGCTACAAAAGCTTCAGTGACTCAGTCTCTATCACTCCTCCTTGAGAACAAATCCTTCAGCAGCTATCACAAAGATTGCAACTCCTTCTTAGATTCCTCTAATCAATTGTTTCAGTTTGATGTGAATTGGATTCACAGATTTGTGATCAATCTCAGTGCTTGATATGGAATTTGTGTTCTGATTGCTGAGTTGATCTCTAGATATTTCCTTTAAGTTCAGAAAGAAGGCTTTTCAAATTGACGGAGTTTCTGCTTGTTTCTTATCAGATTTTTTCGTATTGTGTTTCCTTTCTGTCAATGCCTTCTATTTATAGCCTTGATAATCCTTGATTTGAATTTCTGTCCGTTGGCTATTTAATGTGGGGAATAATCCTTGATTTAATTCTTGATTCCCCCTTAATTATATTCTTCTTGATTTTAGTGATCGAATTTTTCCTCGAACGTCTATCAGAAAATCCGTCCTTGATTGATCCTCCATTGATTGCTCATTTAATGCTTGATCCTCTGAATCTTCTTTATACTTAATAGTTTGAACAAGTAAAGTTTACTTGGCTATTCCTTCAACGGTGAAGTGATTCTGTTGACTTGGCTGTTCTTCACCGTTTTGTCTTTACTCAGCCGATAATTAGTTTACTTTTTCGGTTCACTGCTTTCTTTGATTTTACAAGACTCCTTGTACTTCACTGATCCTTAATTTGGGTGACATTAGTGTACACCATATTTGACAATGTATTCCATCATTTGAATTATAACTTAGACTTATCCAATATCATCACAGACTTCCCTGATTATAAGTCAGATCATATGTCTTCATGCTTCTCTGCAGGTACTTGGCTACCTTCATTATGCCAGATTTATCTTTTACTTAGCCGTCCTACCAACTAGTACAATACTTGTCTGACTCAACTTGTACAACATGTCAGACTCTAATTAAAGACTTATACAGAGATTTCTAACTTATTTCAGGCTTGTTATAATAGCTAGTATGGCCATCATCAAAACATAATAAAATGTTCCTAACAATTTCCTCCTTTTTGATGATGCCAAAACCCTCATAAGCCTGAACATAAGTATACAATTTTTTCATAATGATAAAGGAATAAAACTCAGAAATTTTAATCATCCATAAAGGGCAATTAGATATTGCATTCACAATTATTCAAAACATTTAAATCATAGAGTCAATATTGAAAAGGGCTACTGCTTCTTTTCTTCAAACCTGATGCCCTTGCCTTTATGCCCTTGCCCTTGTCTATTGGGCTTTTATTCTTCTCACAGGAGCTTTCAGGCTTGCAGCTTCCTTCCCCCTTTTTGGCAGCCCCAAACCTATCCTCCTGAATCTTGTTGGCAGCCTCAGATTCTGTGAGAGGACCAAACCTTTCCTCCAGAATTTTGTTTGTTGCTCTAGTGACATTGAGTAAAGTGTTGAGTTACTTTTCTGAGTAATCCATGATTTCATCCAAGTGTTGGATTTGCTCAAAATGCACATTCAAGGTGTCCACCAGAGGTTTGAGATTACCATGAAGTTTGTCAGCAAGAAAGTCCATATTTGTTTGGACATGATAGGGGATGAGATGTTGTAGGTTGCACAGTAAGTTTCCTTGTCTCTCCATCACCTCATGTTGAACCTTAATGTGACTGATGAGGGCCTAATTTTTTTGATTCATGCAGGTTTCATTACTTCTTAAGGCATTTTTGAGATTTTGTCTGCTCATGTACTGCTTCTCCATGTCAACAATCAAGGGATTTATATCTAGATTGAACTCTTTATCTTGGTCTTCTTCTGCTGATGCAGATGCATCAGCCTCTTTTTCTTCATTTTTTTCTTGGGAAAATGCATCACCCTGCTCTTCCTCTTCTTTCTCCTCATCATCTTCCTGTTCCTTTTCTTTTTCTTCTTCAGCAATCTCATTATCAGAGAGAGATTGTGGAAAGTCACTTTATTTTTCCAGTTCTTGTGAGGATTGACCTTCTGCTCCATGTCCTGGAGGCTTAACTGTTTCTGTTGTTAATCCCTCTTGATCAATGCTGGGGGTGAGAGTTTGATCAGTTGGCTCACTCAGCTGTTTATCAACTTTGCTGATTCTCCTGAGAATCACCTCTTGAATCGTCGGGTCATCATCAGAAAGATCCATATTTTCTTGATCATCTACAGATTGATCTCCTTCCTTCT
This sequence comes from Gentiana dahurica var. dahurica, assembly GCA_024500145.1. NCBI lineage: Eukaryota > Viridiplantae > Streptophyta > Magnoliopsida > Gentianales > Gentianaceae > Gentiana > Gentiana dahurica. Next base: position 34,798,998 of record CM044906.1, read on the forward strand.
GTTCTTTCTCTTCCTTAGCTTTTTCATCCTTAAAGGTCTCTTCTTCCTCAGATCTATAATTTATACATAATAAAATAACTAGATCTACTCTACAAAGGGGTTGTAGAACATACCTCTTGGATTTCAAAATCCAAGTAGAAGAACCGCAATAGGAAGAACAAAAGATGGCGTGAAGAGCACCACGATCTTCCGCACGTGTGATCCGAGCAACTCCCGGTGGAAGGAAATCCTCGTCTCGAATCATCCCGATATGCTACCCGGAAAAACCTCCAAGATTTTCCCTCTTACTCCCCTTGGCCGAATTTTATCTTCTTCTCTCTAAGAGATAGAAGTCGAAAATTGTGTGTGTATGAGTTGGGAAAAGCTTCTTTATATAGGAGAGCTTTTCTTGTCCTCCAAGGATTTTATTTTGCAAATAAATAAATCCAATAAATAAAAGATAATCCTAGAATATTCTAAAACAAATCTAGAATAATCTTTATCTTTATTTTTTACCATAAAATATTTATCCAATAAATATTTTGTGCACATGTCTTATTAATCCACAAGAAAACTAATTTCTTGCTCACTAATACATGTGGAGGCCGAAAATTCTCATTCCTTCCTAGGGTTTGAGATTTCAGCCATGATACACAAATTGGGCCAAGATTATGAAAAATCCATTTTTCACATATTTAATTATTTAGCCCAACTAATTTAATAGTCCACTAAACAATTAATTCGCATATCGTTTTAATTAAATTCTAATAAGAACTAAATTAATATTATTAGGATTCGACGTCCGAGAATAGCTATGTTATATTGGAGGCACGTCGGGGACCATGGACTAATAATAAGCGGCTCCGATAAATCAAATAAATAATTATCTTACGAACAGAATAATTATATTCGATAAATCAATCACAGAAATATGCCACCATAATCCCGTGACTGCACTCCTCCGATTATGAGATTATATTTATCTCCTCACGAGAATTATAATAAGCGTCCATTAATATAATCATTACATATGGATTAATCCTCCATAGACTGTTCATTCTAAATCGGGAAGTTACCGTTAACCCTTTTTAGAACCTCTTATCCTTATTTACCATTAACCCCCTAGTGATCAATTCATACAACTCACTGGTAGCTAATCAGTGTAATATGAACTCGTATGATCGATCGGTTTCTAGGATTAACAAATAAGGGAACTGTCTATCTACTTCCATAAATGGAAGGAATGGATTCCATATTTGTGATAACACAGACTACTCACTCAATCCACTACAATGCCAAGATGGGGTAATTCAGATCACAGACTCAGTGAATCCTTAACCGTCAAGTCAAACCTCATACTGATTCAAGCAGTTGACTGTGATCACCTCAGGATTAAGATATATCCATAAATATGATCATCGATTGATTCGATAAGACTTCTCGATTACGAAATTATATCATGAATTCTAATCAAATCGGTCCAGCCCTATATGATATATCTATCATATATAAATGCCCCACTAGGTTCTCTTAACCGAAAGTCCGGATAAGACAATCACACCTATTTTGTTCTGGGCGCATTAATAGCACGTTAAAGGAGAGACCCGATACTCTCGATTAACTTCACTACGGGCTAATTGTATTTTAAGTACATCTTCACTAACTCAATCCTCCCGTGTATATCCCATACACTGAGTTAAATGATTACATAAACGATATACTTTAGGGTTTTCTGTAGTGTAAATACTATTGTCACATCGGTGAATATGAGAATAATAAATATGAATAATAATATCATTTCATTTATTAAATAAAACAATTACAAAATTGTCTTTTGTGCATTACACCTAACAATCTCCCACTTGCATGAAAGCATGTGATTAATTGTTTTAAAGCACACCCTATTATTTAAAATACAGCAAACTATCACTCCCACTTGCTCTAAAGCAAATGAGACATGTCTCTAATACCTATAGTCTCCAAGTGTCGACTAAAAGCTTCAATCGACAGTGTCTTGGTGAATGGATCAGCAGGATTATCGGCGGAGGCGATTCTTTAGACAGAAACGTCCCCTCTATCGAGAAAATCGTTGATCACCCAGTATTTCCTCTCTATATGCTTCGACTTACTGTGCTTTTGAGGTTCCCTAGAGTTTGCAATGGCCCCATTGTTATCACAATAGAGAGTAATAGGATCGTCAGCATTCAGGACAACGCCTAATCTGCTGATGAACTTTCTTAACCAAACCGCTTCCTTATCTGCCTCGGAGGCTGCTATGAACTCAGCTTCCATTGTTGAATCGGCTGTGCTAGATTGCTTTTGGCTTCTCCATTCTATTGCACCGCCACCAAGCGTAAACACTGAACCATAGGTTGATTTAGAATCATCTCTTTCTGACTGAAAGTCAGAATCAGTGTACCCCGCTATCTCCAAACTCCCACTCGAATAGACGAGCATATAATTTCTTGTTCTCTTCAAATATTTGATGAGATTCTTTACTGCTGTCCAGTGCGGTTGCCCTGGATTTGACTGAAAATGGCTGACTAATCCAACGCCGTAACAAATATCAGGTCTCGTACACCTCATAGCATACATAAGACTACCAACAGCCGAGGCATATGGCACTCTTCCCATAGCTTCAGTCTCTTCAGTAGTTTGAGGCCCTGAGTCTTAGAGAGGTAAACGCCGTGACGGGTTGGTAGAAAACCCTTCTTGGCGTTCACCATACTGAAGCGTGCCAACACCTTATCTATATAAGTTGCTTAGGACAGAGCTAACATCCTGTTCTTGCGATCCCTTATAATTTGGATCCCTAAACATAACTCACTTCTCCCAAATCCTTCATTTGGAATTGCGTGGTCAACCAACTTTTCACGTCGGACATCATCCCCTTATCGTTGCCAATTAGGAGTATGTCATCAACGTACAACACTAGAAATACAATACTATCTTTGATAACCTTCTTGTACACACAAGATTCAGCAAAGTCTTGTTCGAAATCATAAGACTTGATCGTGTGATCGAATCTATGATACCAGGAACGAGATGCTTGCTTCAACCCATAAATGGATCTGAGCAACTTGCACACCATGTGCTCTCGACCTTCTTCAATGAATCCTTCTAGTTGCTGCATATAGATTTCCTCGTCGAGAAAGCCGTTTAAAAACGCTGTCTTAACATCCATTTGCCAGATTTCATAATCCAGACATGCAGCAATCGAAAGGAGGATGCGGATAGTTTTCATCATGGCCATAGGTGAGAAGGTTTCCTCGTAGTCTATACCCTTTCGCTGTGTGTAACCTTTGGCTACCAGCCGTGCTTTGAAGGTTTCGACCTTCCCATCTACTCCTCTCTTTCGCTTGTAGAGCCATTTACATCCAATAGGCCTTTCACCCAGAGGAAGTTCTACAAATTTCCAAACTGAGTTAGAGTACATAGACTCCATCCCTTGATTCATTGCGTCAATCCATTTATCCTTATCGTGATCCAATAAGACCTTCTTATAGGTCAGAGGATCATCTTCCACCCCATCAGAGGTGACTACGTTCGTCTCTAAATCCATGCCATACCGAGCCGGTGGCCGAACCACTCTCGCAGTACGTCTAGGTGGAACAGGAATGTCGGAAGTGACTGTTGTATTAGTAGTGTTGTTTACAGGAACATCAACTGCCACAATAGGCCTGACGTCATCGGAGAGTAATTCCTCTAGTACAATTTTACTTCAAGGTCTGTGGTCTTACATATAACTTTCCTCCAAGAACGTAGCGTTAGTCGAGACTAACACTTTGTTATCTTCCGGATCGTAAAATAGACCACCACGTGTACCTTTTGGATAGCCTACAAACAAACATACTTTCGTACGCAATTGTATCTTGGTAGTCTTGTCCATCAGCACATGTGCAGGACAACCCCATATGCGGAAGTGACGAATGCTTTCGCGACGTCCGGACCACATCTCTACGGGTGTCTATTCGACAGACTTTGACGGTACTGCATTAAAAATGTAGACTGCTGCTTCTAAAGCATAAACCCAAAAGGATATAGGTAGTGGGCGTAGCTCATCATTGATCTAACCATGTTAATCATGTTAATCAATGTCCTATTTCACCTTTTGCTGAGGTGTCCTAGGCACTGAACGTTGGAAACAAATTCCTTTTTCAGCCAAGTAGTCAATGAACTCAGTATCTAAATACTCACCTCCACGATCCGAGCGAAGGCATTTCAATGACTTGCCTAGTTTCCTTTCGGCTTCTGCTTGGAACTCATTGAACTTACCAAAAGCCTCGGATTTCCTATGCAGCAGATAAACATAACCGAATCTCGAGTAGTCATCAATGAAAGTCACAAAGTACTCGTATCTGCCTCTAGCTTGTACGTTCATCGGACCACAAAGGTCTGAATACACTAAGTCTAGAGTTCCCGTGGCCCTATTACCCTTTGATGAGAAGGGACGCTTGGTCATTTTTCCCTCCAGTCAACACTCGCAGACAGACAGTGTGTCAACAGATGACTCACCTAAGGCATGAACCTTTTCTAGTCTTTTGAGTCTTTCCAAGGAAATATGGCCGAGCCTCAGATGCCACAAGTATGTTTTATCTTCTTTTACTTGAGAAACTTTCTGCCTTTTAGCAGATCTTTGATGAGCAGTTTTAAACATTTCAGTATTAAGTAGGGGAGTTTTATGTGGTCTTACAAAATATAAACCGTTTTAATTCGTAGTTGAACACAATTCAAAGCCATTCTGTGAAATAACAAATTCACCATTCAAATTTGAAAGAGAAAATGATTGTTCAACTAAGGCAGAATGAGAAATTAAATTTCTCCTGAAATTCGGAATAAAATAAACATTCTCTAAATGTAAAATTCTATTATTAAAGTGTAAGTCCACAGCTCCTACTGCTTTAGCCGAAATGAGCGCCCCAGTGCCTACTCGCATCACTTGAGAACCCTCTTCCAGCTCCTCGTACGAACTAAGAATATGCAATGAAGAACATACATGGTTAGTAGCTCCAGTATCAAGTATCCAAGTGGACACATCTTTAGCTACATTAAAAGATTCCAAGAATAGTAATTCCAAATTACCTTTCTTATCTTTCCCAGTAACAGCCTTGGCTTTGCCATCTTTTACATCACGAAGATATTCCGGACAATGGCGTTTCCAATGTCCAACCTCCTTACAGTAAAAGCACTTGCCCTTGGGCTTGGCCTCGTCAACTTTCTTGGCTTTCTTTTTCTTCATTTGCTTGGGCACAGGTGCAACACTACCCTTCTTCTTTGGTTTGGCCTTAGGCTTGTTTGATGGCTTAGCTTCGGCCATATTGGCTTCAGCTTTCTTATCCCCTACTTGGACCTTATCTTTCGATAGTAGGCCCTCGTAGATAATCAGTTCATTAAGCATCTGTGTCATGGTCAACTCATGTTTGCCCATCAGATACTGAGTTTTAAACGGGATAAACTCAAGAGTCAACGATTCCAAAATCATTGACACTTGAGTTTCTTCATCGAACATCGATCCATGAATACCGGCGTCATTGAAGTGACTGATCATAATTAGAACATGACCATTCACTGCTTGACCTTTCTTCAATTTCGTATTAACAGCCATCCTGATGGTATCGTGTCTTGCTTGGTTGCTAGGTGATCCAAACATCGAAGTATGTTTCTGCATGATATCTCGTGCAGTCTCAAACTCTTCAATCTGGGTCCTAATAACCTCCGACACTGCCGCCAGGATGATCCCACGAGCCTGGTTATCAGACTCGATTCAGCTATTACGCTGCTCGATCTCAGCTTTTCCGGGTTTTCGGATAGCCACCGTAGGGCATTCAGAAGTGAGTACGTATTGCACATTCTCATATGTGAGTACCACGTTTGGATTACTCTTCCATTTCTTAAAATTGTTTACCGATAATTTTTCAGACAGTAAAGCATAAATTTGAGCAGACATTTTTTGCTAAAAATAAAATGACATATATTAAATCAAGTTTAACACTACTATATAAGTTTATTTTAGGAATTGTAAACTAAAATTAAGTCTACTCTACCATTCCAAGGTTTTAACCTCACATCTCAGGGCCGCCGTAGGGTAGGTGAAAGAGATGACGGTTAAATCGAGACAATCTCATCAATGAATAACTTGTGAGAATCGAACATTCCACGAGAATCGAACATCCCACGAGAATCGAACATCCCCTTATTCATTGACTACCTTCCTTTTTTACCCTAGATATTATCAAGAATACCCTTGATGAGTGTGACCGACTATATCGGATCTCTTAGGTACGCCCCGAGTGTGCCGTCGTAGGATAGGTCAGTGACCCGACGAGTACCCGGAAATCCTATCCTTTTGAAGACCAAGCCATGAATGTTGATAGGGGTGAACACCATCCGTAGGGGGACAAAATCAAAGCACCGCGAGGCGTCACCCTTCTCTCACTTACTTGTATCCATAGTAGAGGCCATGGGGTTGGTTGTCGCCTCCCCCGCTCCCACTCAATATTTTGGAAATGGTGGTGGGTTAACTAACCACGTCTTTTTGATGTTAACATAAAAGCACATCAAATCAAGGATTCCGAATGGTGTCGGTAACGTAGGCAAGCCTACCCGTCCTATTCGTTGGAACATATGTGGCAGTCGGACAAAATCGGGTTAAGAGAGCCCCATTCAGATATGAAGGAATCACCCCTCTGCTCGCCGGTGTAGCTTAGTCTTGCCGGACCCCCATGCATACATCACACTAGGAGGGTTAAGTCGGTCGAGCGAAGCTCAGTCGACCACCCAACCTATAGGCGAACCGTTTTTTATCCAAGATTTATTGTTCTTTTACCATCATTCAATCTCGTAGACACTACGAATCGAAAACGTGATCTCGTTTGGGCTTTTAAGGTGGTTCACCGAGAACACATACCGAAAGGCTTAACGATTTCATAACCCGTCCTCGGATCTTTAATTAGTTACTAAATTAATTAATTACCATGTATTAATTATATTTCAACTAATTACGCGAGTTTGTATACATGCCTATTTTAATTACCAAAATTAAAATTCTACATGTATACATGGAGTGGATATATGATATGATGCATGTCATGGCAATTTCGATTTTATATATATTTTATGATCAAACACATAAAAAATAAATTGCGGAAAATTTAAACACCGAGATGGATCGTTGGTACCTCCGTATCTAATCTATCCTAGGAAAGCAGTAAATTACAACTTGTTGTCTTCGTGTCTTCGATATTTGAGCCTTGAACCACGAACCGCGAACCCAAAAAGAGAAGGGGCCTTTATTTTTTAAAATAAAATAAAATTAAAAAAAATTTGAAATTTTTTTTTATTTATTAAAATCCTACTGTATTTTTATTCCAGAAAAATAAAATAAATTTGTTTTTTTCAAACAACCGATTATATATAAAAAAATTTGCTTTTTAATAAAATCCAAAACCTAACCGAGTTAGGTAAAAAAACATGAACAAAAAATTTTCAGCCCCGACTCCTATTCATACCTCGAGTTCCGTCATCATCTCGTGTTCATCATCGTTCTTCGTCGTTTTTCCGAATTACAAAAAAAAATAAAAATAGCCGAAAAAGAAAAATAAAAATAAACAACAACTTTTACATCAATCCTATGCTCAAACGATCTAAATCGAGAGAGCTTACAATAGATCTAACGAGTAAACAGTGCCAACCCCAATCCATCTCTTCAAACCACAACAATCGCAACATAAAAAAAATAAGATGTGCATCGGCCCAAAAAAAAAAAATATTGGGACACAAAAACTACATGTTTTCCACTCCTAGATCTAATATTTTATACGTAGAAATATAGATCACCAGGCGACTGATACCACTGTTAGTAATATCATCCGCAACGGAAGCGATTTAAGGATCTAGATCTATAATTTATACATAATAAAATAACTAGATCTACACTACAAGGGGGTTGTAGAACATACCTCTTGGATCTCAAAATCCAAGTAGAAGAACCGCAATAGGAAGAACAAAAGATGGTGTGAAGAGCACCACGATCTTCCGCACGTGAGATCCGAGAAACTCCCGGTGGAAGAAAATCCTCGTCTCGAATCCTCCCGATATGCTACCCAGAAAAACCTCCAAGATTTTCCCTCTTACTCCCCTTGGCCGAATTTTATCTTCTTCTCTCTAAGAGATAGAAGTCGAAAATTGTGTGTGTATGAGTTGGGAAAAGCCTATTTATATAGGAGAGCTTTTCTTGTCTTCCAAGGATTTTATTTTGCAAATAAATAAATCCAATAAATAAAAGATAATCCTAGAATATTCTAAAACAAATCTAGAATAATCTTTATCTTTATTTTTTACCATAAAATATTTATCCAATAAATATTTTGTGCACATGTCTTATTAATCCACAAGAAAACTAATTTCTTGATCACTAATACATGTGGAGGCCGAAAATTCTCCTTCCCTCCTAAGGTTTGAGATTTCGGCCATGATACACAAATTGGGCCAAGATTATGAAAAATGTCTTTTTCACATATTTAATTATTTAGCCCAACTAATTTAATAGTCCACTAAACAATTAATTCACATATCGTTTTAATTAAATTCTAATAAGAACTAAATTAATATTATTAGGATTCGACGTCCGAGAATAGCTATGCTATATTGGAGGCACGTCGGGGTCCATGGACTAATAATCAGCGGCTCTGATAAGTCAAATAAATAATTATCTTACGAACAGAATAATTATATTCGATAAATCAATCACAGGAATATGCCACCATAATCCTGTGACTGCACTCCTCCGATTATGAGATTATATTTATCTCCTCACAAGAATTATAATAAGCGTCCATTAATATAATCACATAAGGATTAATCCTCCATAGACTGTTCATTCTAAATCAGGAAGTTACCGTTAACCCTTTTTAGAACCTCTTATCCTTATTTACCATTAACCCTCTAGTGATCAATTAATTCATACAACTCACTTGTAGCTAATCAGTGTAATATGAACTCGTACGATCGATCAGTTTCTAGGATTAACAAATAAGGGAACTGTCTATCTACTTCCATAAATGGAAGGAATGGATTCCATATTTGTGATAACACAGACTACTCACTCAATCCACTAAAATGCCAAGATGGGGTAATTCAGATCACAGACTCAGTGAATCCTTAACCGTCAAGTCAAACCTCATACTGATTCAAGCAGTTCACTGTGATCACCTCAGGATTAAGATATATCCATAAATATGATCATCGATTGATTCGATAAGACTGCTCGATTACAGAATTATATCGTGAATTCTAATCAAATCGGTCCAGCCCTATATGATATATCTATCATATATAAATACCCCACTAGGTTCTCTTAACCGAAAGTCCGGATAAGACAATCACACCTACTGTGTTCTGGGCGCATTAATAGCACATTAAAGGAGAGACCCGATACTCTCGATTAACTTCACTATGGGCTAATTGTAATTTAAGTACATCTTCACTAACTCAATCCTCCCGTGTATATCCCATACACTGAGTTAAGTGATTACATAAACGATATACTTTAGGGTTTTCTGTAGTGTAAATACTATTGTCACATCGGTGAATATGAGAATAATAAATATGAATAATAATATCATTTCAATTATTAAATTAAACAATTACAAAATTGTCTTTCGGGCATTACACCTAACAAATACCCTTCTTCACTTTCTTGCAGATAGGTGATTTCATCTTGGTTTTCTTCTGTGTCATCACTGATTTCAAGAGGATTAGCTTTGTTGGTGGTTAGATTCACTTGTTGTTCTTGTGTCTTTTGTGACCTGGTTCTCCTCCTAACTCCAGATCTGCTGCTTTCAGGCTGTTTCTTTTTGCTTACAACGGATGGTTGTGGTTTCTGAGATGCTTTTACATAGGTGAACATCACCTTGGCCTTGTGCAATGGATGCTCATAAATGGGTTTCACCTTTGATTGATTAAACTGATGTTGAAGAGGAATCCTATAAGACTTCCTATCCCAGAAATCACCCTTATTTTGCTTGCCTTGACCAGCTGACCGACTTTGCAGATCAATTTCTTTAAGGATTTGAGCCTTCTTCCTATTGAAGATGAACTGTGACCAGTTAAATGGAAGGCCCTGATAGATGATAGCCATTAATTTGACTCTAAGCTTGGTCATGTTCTCCATGGAGCCCTTCTTTCCTTCAATGTTTCCGGTGATTACCAGTGCCAACTCAGCGAAGGGACGTTTGAGTGCAACTCTGGAAAAGTTGTTGTACTTCTTGCTACTCTTCGTTGGATTCTTGGCAATCTCATTCCAAAATGCGTTTATGTCGATTTGCATTTTCTTGACATCTGTTGGTCCGTTGCTGGGGAGATTTAGGCATCGGCTGATGAGACCCGGAGTAATGATCAGTGGGCGTCCAAACATCGTACTCACAGTGCAGTCTGGATCACTTGTTTTCTTGCTCAGCACAACCTTTGCACTTTTCCAGAATGCAATCAGGGTTTCATAGAATATGTCTTTGATTGGAGGGTTTAGAAATGTCATCAGCCCCAGATTTGTTCAGGCTTCTACTAATCGATGAGCTTGTGTGTCGTTTTCACAAAAGAGTAGATAGTGCTTAGGTCTGAAAACGATCCAGTTATGATCAACTTTTCATAGTATTTCTCAGTTGGAGAGATTGAAGAGGATGAAGCCATTGTTTGAATAAGCTTTGAAATTTGGAGAGAAAGCTTCAATTTTTTTCAGATATAAAGGGTTTATGAATGCAAATGAGACTAAAGAATTCTGGAAATTCTCTATGTGTTGTTTATGTAGGATAATTTTGGGTAGTGTGAACGTGGTTGAATATGGAAGGGTTTTGTGACGTAATGGCGTGATTTTATGTTATAATCACGGTATTTAAGTGTAGTAGGGAAGTGTATTGATGTATGTAATGATAAATCCCGGCTTTCGAGGCGTTGTCGTCATACCTTAATGCATAATATATCTTCCACGATTATAATATGAGCTTCACGTGTGTAATCTTCCATATAATTATTCTCCATAAATCAACCTATTTTTCACAAGTATAAGATTGATTTTGTTCACACTTCACTTCGTTGTATCCTCCAAGATGTGTATCGGTGGAGTAACTTGACTGGTCAGTTAAGCCGATTTAGTGATTCCTTTACTGAGCTGTTGTATAAAACTGTTCGTAACAATCAGTAAGGTTAACTTCGCTGGGTACCAGTGCCTTACCTGCCAAGTGAGCTCACCCGAAATGGCAAAGGTTCAGTCAGCTGGTTAAGTTACTTAGCCGATTACTCCAATTAGCTACTCCTTATAACTTAATCGATTTCTATCATTCCCAACTCAGTTCTCAACTTGCTGAATATTTCATGACTGAGTGGTTTTGTAGAGATGTCAGCCAATTGGTCTTTAGTTGGTATATATCTTAGAATAACATCTCCCTTGTCTATATGATCTCTGATAAAATGATGTCTCACATCAATGTGTTTTGTTCTTGAGTGTAGTACTGGATTTTCTATGATAGATATTGCACTTGTGTTATCACACATGATTGGAATTGTCTTCTCTTCCATTCCATAATCCCTTAGCTGTTGTCTGATCCATAGCACTTGTGCACAACAACTGCCTGTTGCTATATATTATGCTTCAGCTGTTGATGTGGATATAGAATTTTGCTTTTTGCTAAACCATGATATTAGTCTGCTACCTAGCATTTGACAAGTTTCAGATGTGATTTTTCTATCTATCTTACATCCAGCATAGTCCGAGTCTGAATATGATATCCGTTTGAATCCTCCATCTTTTGGATACTAGATTCCTACATTGATGGTGTTCTTTAGGTATTTGATGATTCTTTTAGCTGCTAGTAGGTGAGATTCCTTTGGTTGAGCTTGGAATCTTGTACATACTCCCACTGCAAATGCTATATTAGGTCTGCTTGCAGTTAGATAGAATAGAGACCCAATGATCCCTCTATAAAGCTTCCAATCAACATCCTTTCCACTTTCATCTTTTCCAAGAATGACTCTTGCACACATTGGTGTATCTGATGTGCCACTTGTATCCATACAATATTTTTGTATCAAGTCTTTTGTATACTTGGCTGGATTGATAAAGATGCCATCCTTTATTTGCTTCACTTGTAGACCAAGAAAGTAATTTAGTTCCCTCATCATGCTCATCTAAAATTTGCTTTTCATCTAAAATTTGCTTCTCATCTTCTGATCCAAAGATGATGTCATCAACATAGATTTGAACTAACAAGGTGCTTAATCCTTCTTCTAGCTTGAATAGATTCTTATCAATAGTCCATTTGTTGAATCCATTGTTGATCAAGAATTGTAATTGTGTCTCATACCAGGCTTTGGGTGCCTGTTTGAGTCCATAAAGTGCCTTTTGAGCTTGTACACTTTATCTTCTTTCCCTTTAAGTTGAATACCAGGAGGTTGTTCCACATATACTTCTACTTCCAAAATTCCATTCAGAAATTCACTCTTGACATCCATTTGATAAACTTTGAAGTCTTTATGAGCTACAAAAGCTAGAAAGAGTCTGATTGCTTCCAATCTTACTGTTGGTGCAAAGGTTTCATCATAATCTATTCCTTCTACTTGAGAGTAGCCTTTTGCAACTAGCCTTGCTTTGTTTCTGACAACTATCCCTTGTTCATCCATCTTGTTTCTGAACAGCCATTTTGTTCCAATGATGTTGGCCATGTCTGGTCAGTCAACAAGTTCCAGACCTCCTTTCTCTCAAATTCATTTAGCTCTTCTTGCATGGCTATAATCCAATCAACATCTTGAATTGCATCATCTATTGTTTTGGGTTCCACCTGTGATAGAAAACAAGTTAGCATTCTTTCCAGTTGTCTTCTGGTTCTAACTCCTGTATGAATATCTCCAATGACTTGTTCTTCAGGATGATCTCTTAGCCAGTTCAGGTCAGGTTGAAGTTGCTCTTGTGTTGGTTCTTCCACAACTTCAACTTGTGCATCAACTTCATGTTCTTGTGTTGGTACCTCTTGTGTTGTGTTGACTAGTGCATCATCTTGATTGCCAAAGGTATGATCCAGAATAGTAGCTGGTACTGTTGTATTTATATAAACTTGTCTTTGTCCAGCTTCTTCTTCAAGATCTTGTAGACTTTCACCATTTGTGTTTGGTTCATCAAAGACTACATGAATTGATTCTTCAATCACCAAGGCTCTTTTTTTGTGTACTCTGAAGGCTTTGCTTGTGTCTGAGTGTCCCATAAAGATTGCTTCATCAGCTTTTTCATCAAAAGTATGTAAATGATTCTTGTTCAAAACAAAACTGAAGAGAGTTTCAGAAAGCAATAATACTTGAGTAAACTCAACTTCTTTATTCATGGTAAAATAATGAGTATTAATAGATACAAGCTTGAAGGTAAGAGGTCCTAGTAGAGTATTAAGTGCAATGGGCGGCTAGATACTCTTATGGGCGGCTATTACATAATAGGACAAAATAGAGTTACTTTATGACATATTAATTGTTTATACAATACAATTAATATGTCATGTTGCAAATAATGTATACAAGTAAAGTGTTACACGAAGTAATAAGGTAATATTTCCACACCCCCCTCAAACTTGTTGTATATGTCTATACAGCCAAGTTTGCTACTCAGTCTGCTGAACATAAGTGGTGGAATGGCCTTTGTGAGAATATCAGCATTTTGGTCTGCTGAGGTAACATATTGAAGTTGAATGATCTGGGCATCAATCTTCTCTTTAAGCAAATATCTATCAATGTCCATATGTTTTGTCTTATCATGATGAACTGGATCCTCTGCCATGCATAATGCTGAATTATTGTCACATTAGAGTATGATAGTGTGCTGAAGGGGTTGCTGAAGTTCAGTAAGGACTCTTTTCAGGCACAGTGCTTCACAAATGCCCAAAACAAGTGCCCTGAGTTCAGCTTCAGCACTGCTTCTAGAGACATTAGGTTGTTTCTTGCTTCTCCAAGTGACAAGATTACCCCATACATATGAACAATAGCCTGTGGTAGATCTTCTGTCTATGTGGCAACCAGCCCAGTCAGCATCAATATAGACCTTAACTGATCTCTCGGTAGACTTAGTGAAATGTAAGCCTTGGCCAGGAGTTGAGTTTAAGTACCTTTGTATTCTATAGACAGCATCCCAATGTTGCTTAGTAGGGCAAAGCATGAACTGACTGACAAGGCTGACTCCATATGCAATATCAGGTCTTGTATGGGAGAGGTAAATGAGTTTCCCTACAAGCCTTTGATATTGTTCCTTTCTTACGAAATATTACCATGCACTAATGGATTACTTGGGTCTACTAGAGAGATAGCTGGTTTGCACCCTAGCATGTCAGTTTCCTTCAGCAGGTCCAGCACATACTTCCTCAGTGAGACTGAGATACCCTGGTTGTTTCTTGCTATTTCCATGCCAATGAAGTACTTGAGGTAGCCCAAATCTTTAACTTGAAACACTTTTTTTAGTAGGGTCTTCAATTTTTGGATCTCAGCAGGGTCATCACCAGTAAGGATGATATCATCCACATAGACAATAAGAATGGATCTTCTCTTATTGATTATTTTGATAAACATGGTGTGATCTGAGTTGCCCTGATGATATCCAGCAGCTTTAACCATAGTAGTATGTTTTCCAAACCATGCTCTTAGGGACTTCTTCAGGCCATATAGAGATTTCCTCAGTTTGAAAACTTTCCCTTTAGTGTGAGTTTTGGTGAAACAAGGAGGTACAGTCATAAAGACTTCCTTAGTGAGGTCACCATTTAGGACGGCATTCTTGATGTCCAATTGGTGAAGTGGCCAGTCAAGTTGGACAGCAAGGGAGATCAGCACCCTGACTTTGTTTAGTTTTGCCACAGGTGCAAATGTCTCTTTGTAGTCAAGTCCGTATGTTTGAGTGAAGCCCCTTGTTGGACTTATTTTAAGTTTTAGTGATGAGTTCCAAACTAGTTGTTATAGAGCAAAAGCAAAAAAATGTCTAGATCAAATGTATAGGTTTATTTGAGTTTGATCTTGTATAGGTTTGATCAAACAAGCACAGTAAAAGGTCAGCTGACTTTCATCAGCAGACCTGTCTAGATCTGTAGGGTACTTGAGTCAGTAGACTAGTTTAGGAACCTGCTGAAGACTGAAGGCTGAGGGCTCAAACTCACTTATTGAAGGCTAAGGGATCAAACTTAGTATTTAAAGTCAAGGATATGGAATCAGAATTTAGGGAAGTCTGTGATGACCTAAACTGATTACATATACCTTGTGTACAAGGTCTAAGTTCCACAAGTCAAGTGGTGATTGGAACTTAGTTATATTCAAAATGGTGTAATCTAACTTCATAATAAAAAGTTAGATATAAGAAAAGTCAGATGAAGTGTTTTAATAAACACAACAACTTGGATTAGCTGACTTATATATATTTTAGCAGAATAATACCCTCAAGAACCTGCTGATATATATTCCGAATTCTTCAAAGGTTACATTGGAAGATTACAAAGAAAAGGACAGCTAACAACCTCTGATTTTATCAAATAAATCAATGGTTAAGATTAAAGGGACGTTGGGAAGAAACAGAAGATTATCCAATGGATACAAGTCAAAGGGTGGACAGACTGTAAATTGTCAAAAAGCATTCTAACAGTGTCAGTACTATGAACAGTGACACAAAGCAAGTCAAATGGGACAAATCTGAAACGACTGTTTGAATTTCAAACACAAGTCACAAGGATTCCTACCTATAAATAGAGGACTCCAAATTCAGATACAAGTGATGATTTTTGAGAGAAAAACAAAGTATAATCTTGAGCTTCAGATTCTTACCAAGAAATCACCCTGTTGACCCTACTGAGCATAAAGCTACTGATCCAGTAAAACTCTTCTAGTGTAATCTGCTTTCAAGATACATCAAGTTTACACACTTGAAGACCTCAAGCTGCTGATCATATCATCCTGGTCAAGCGGCTGAAAGCTGAATCACTTACTTGATTCAAACTTTCTTTTACAAGGAATCTACAGAAGACAGTGAAGCATATTTGTGTGTCAGTGACTGTTGTTTGTGGTGGAGCTGATGAAGAGGCAATCCTACCCTTCAAGGACCAGTGGAAGACTTTGGAGCAGCAATCCTACCTGTTCCAAGTGTTCAGTTTGTGAAGCCATAGTTATTGGTGAAGGACAAGAAACTTTGGGATCTTTGTAACTGCTACCTCAAGAATCTCTAGTGAATTACCTCCAACATCACAGGAGAAGAGTGGACTGACAGGATTACACCACCTGGAACAACTATAAAAATTGCCTACTTATTTTCTGCATTTATATTCTGCATTTAGTATATTTAGCACTGAATCTTGTAACTGAATCTAGCAACTGAATCACACACATACACTACTGAGTATCTAATACATAGTATCATATTTTAAGAACAAGTAATAAGGCTTAATTTAAATATATTCCGCTGCAACAAATTCAGTAAAGTCAATAGTCAGCAGACTACTGAGTGTCAGCAGACTACTGAACTATCAGCAGGCTGCTGAAGTTGCTGAATTTGTTAACTCCAAAAATTTTAAGTGTTAAGTTTATTCACCCCCCCTAAACTTAACCAAAGCCTTTTCAAGGGACCAACAATTGGTATCAGAGCAGTGCTTCTGTTCTGAAGTAATCCAACTTGTTGTGCTTGTGAAAATACTTTGAAAACTTTTTCAAGTCTCTGATTTTCAAAGCTTTGCATCATGGATAACAACCAGTATGATAGAACAATGTTGATGTGTTCTTTAGATCGTTTTGATGAGTATAAACGTCGTATGCAGGCTTATCTAGCTGCAACACATGATGAAATGATGGATGTGCTGACTGATGGACCACTGGAAATCACAAAAGCCATAACTATGGATAATGAAACTCAGTACATTCCAAAGGCAAAAAAAGAATGGACTACTGAAGATAGAAAAAGGGCAAACCTCAACAATATTGCTATATATCATATACAGAACCCTGGATAGCAATATGTACATGAAAGTCAAAGATTGTGTTGGAAATAATATTGGTATTTTGATGATGATTCGTCACGTAATTAATAAGATCACTTATAACCCATGATGATGAAATCATAACTAGCTGTTATAGTGCATAATAAAAGAAGAAGCAAGAAACAGTCTAGAGAAAATGTGTAAGTTCTATCTAGAGTCTGAACTTTGTATAGGTTGTTTCAGACAAGCATTGTAATAGATAGGAACTAGACAAACAGCTGAGTCAGCAAGAAAACTGAGTATACTTATGAAGAACTGAGAGTTCAGACTCAGTTATGAGAAAACTGAAGAAGATAAGTTCGCTGAGGGTCACAGACTCAGTTGGCTTATCTAGAAGACTGAAGAACTGAGGGTCACAGACTCAGTTGTCGAAGACTGAAGAACTGAGGTGGCAAACTCAGTTAAAAGCTGATTAAGTCGTGACTATAAGTCAGGATTCAGGCAAGTCTGTGGTGACCTGAAACTGAACTATAGATCATGTAAAGCTGAATAATCTTAAGGACAAAGATTATCAGTTATCAGGAGAAGAAGGAAACTGAATGGTGTACTCCGACTTAGTCAATAAAAGTCGGATGTCAAGAATACAAGGCACTCATTTTTTAAGAAGAGTAGAAAACTGAGTTAAGGCCTTATTAAATTTGAACTGACAAAACGAAAAAATGTCGTACATATGAACGTTGGCTAAACGACAAATGTAACGGCTACAAGAGCTAGTTGACCGTTATATCACCCCTATAAATACACAAAGAAAAAGGATTGGAATGGAGGGATCAGAGAAGTTTTGAATAGCACATATCTAAAGATCCAGATCCAGAAAATCAGATTTCGTATCTAGAAAAGGGGAGGCCAACAGAATTGTTAAAAGAAAGATCCAGTAACCCATTAAGGGGGAAGAAGGCATCCTAGAGCTACAATGCTATATCTAGAAGAATCAGACAGCTCACTGAATTAATATTTTGATTAATTCTAAACCTAACCATTGTGAAAAAAGGTTGGCTGTGCATAGTTTCAGGAGAGCAATTCCACCTTTCCTCAAATGGTTACAACTTGGTTGCCACAGCTGTTGGTGCAGTCTGCGGACTGTGTGTATGTCAGTGGTGAGCTGATGAAGGAGTCATTCCACCTCCGAAGGATCAGTTTACAGAATGAAGGGAGCAATCCTACCTTTCTTCATTATGTGTAGACAGTGAAACTAGGGTGTCGTGAAGGACTGTCATTGTGCTAGGATTTTGTGACGGTTATCTCAAGATTCTAGTGATACCTCCTACACCACAGGAGAAGGGGAGACGTACGGGATTACACCACCCGGAACTTCCATAAAGGCTAGTTCTATCCGCTAAAGGCTACACCACTAAAGGCTAGTTATATCCGCTGCCAGTTGACTAAACTAAGAATAAGTCAGTATTGACTTATACACAGTTGAGTTAGCTGAACTCCGCACAAGTTAAGGGACATGAACAAAACTGAACTGAGCATCAATTTAAAGTTTCAGAGAAACTCAGTTCATTAGGTACTTTCAGTTTTGGGAAAGTTTTTGATGACAAGTTTATTCACCCCCCCCCCCCCCTCTAAACTTGTGTTAGCCTTTCCAAGGGACCAACAATTGGTATCGGAGAGGTTCCTTCTTTTTGGAGGAGATCTACTGCTTTGTAAGATAACTAGTCATCAGTTATTTTTGATACCAACAATTGGTATCGGAGCAGTTCTTCCATTTGGAAGTGATCCAAAGATATATTTTAAACCAGTTGTTGAAGACCCCTCACTGTATCAGTTGTAAAAGCACTTAGCAAGATTTCAATGGTAACATCCAAAATTAGAAGTTGGCTTATTCACCCCCTGACTTATTGTTTGCAAAATGTATCTGATTTTAAGGATCAATTATCTGAGAGGTTCAGTGTGACAAATTTGGATACAAATCCAGAACCTCAACTCAGTGATGATATGGATACAAACTTCAATGCTTATATGGACAAATCCAGAGGGATTCCATCACAGAGAGACCCTTCAGAAGAAGAAGAAAAGAAGTTGTTGCAAGTTACTATTGATATAGAAGATTCATTAGAGCAACAAAATAATGTACATGCAAATCTTAAAAATGTATCAAACCAACAAGAAAAGGTACATTCTTCAACTCAGTTATCATTCGCTGAACTCAGTCAAAGAAACTCTAAACTTGTCAAGTTAACCGAAAAACTCACATTGGAGTTAAGACTAAACGACATAGAACTTGACAAAGCGAAAGATTGGAATGAGTTTCTTGAAAATGAGATGTCAAATCTTGCTGAAAGATTAATATCTAGTAAATTTGACAAATGCAATGATGATTCCCCAACCCTACCCAGTCTTGAAATTTCAAAGAGTATAAACTCTAGACACCAAGATACTGGAAGACCTAGTAGATTACACAAAGAAATCAAAGATGAAAAATCTAAAAGAATCCTTGTGAAATCAACTAAGGTTGAGCGTAATGGTTTATCTAGAAAAGAGTTGAGAAGGCTTAATTCTGTCAAACACGATACTGAAAGTAACACTTCAGTAACTAATCCAGCCGGACCCAAGAAGATATGGGTACCGAAGAAAACTTAAAACTGTTTTGCAGGATGAGTCAGTTCGCAATGCTGAATCCTAAACTGACTTCCAAACAAAAGCTGGTGAAGGAGAAATTGGTCATAAGCAGAAAACTTTCCAGCTACCATCTGACGCTTGAGCTGACATAACAAATCACTCGAAGCCACGTGTCAATCTAGGAGAAAAAGTAGATGTACATCCCTACAAATCTCATTGATTGTGACACGACTCTCATTTTGAAAATGATTGAAAAACGCAATCTTGACGAAATCCTGTTCAATCAATCTCAAAACATTCAAGATTCTTCCAAGAATTCCTAATTCTGAAAATCATGGAGCAATACAACATTGATGATGGAATCACCACAAGTCTGGATGATTTCTGTAAAAAAAAAAATCAAACTCCACTATGTCGACTCAAATAGTAAGCAAAATCAAGAAATTTGGAGGATTAGAGAACTTGATTGATACAAAGGTCACTACTTTGTGTCCAGACGGCATCAAAGACTTCTACAAAAATGCCATAATCACCGATAAAGGAAAAAGCTTCAGGACAACGGTTCAAGACAAAAGCATTAATGTTGATGAACATTTTCTCTCACTAGTCTTTGGCTTGGACATAATTGGAGGATCTTCATCTCTTACATTTGGAAATGAAGAAAAAGGCAATCTTTGGAATGTTACAACACTTAACAAGGACGAGAAAAATTTCATTGGATCCATCTACCAACAGATACCAGAATTCGCATTCCTGACGATCCTTCTGACCAGAAATGTCATTGGTCATGCTTGGAATTTCTACACTCTCTCGACAGATAAAATAAAGCTGATCTATGCCATTTGGTTTGAAGAAAGATTGGATTGGAACAAGTTTGTCCTCAATCATTTGATCAAACAAGTTTCAGACGAAATTGAGAAAGCCAAAGGAATGAAGGCTTCTGGAGAAAAGTTTTTATTGAAAAAGGGATACACTTATCTAGTTCAAAGGATACTAGATCATTTCTCCATTTCAAAATCCACACAAATAGAAGTGAAACACAAATCAGTGCCCACTGGAGTGAAAAAGAGGAAAATCATTGAAGAAGAAAGAAGTTAAGTTTCAGATTCTAGTTCAAGTGAGACTGTAAGGTTGAATGATAGAACCTTACGAAGACAAAGGAGGATGTGGAACACACTTCAGGCTAAGAAAACTGAAACTGAAGATGTTATTCAGATTGATGATGAAACTGAAGGATGTGAACGAGAAGAAACTGCAGAAAGTGAACCCCCAACTGAGACGCATAGAGAATACACTGAAGAGCAAAGAGAAGCTTTGGAAGAAGACCGAATTTTGCGAAGCTGATTATGAAAAGGAACTGTCAAGTCATGATGTTCATTTTCATTATTATGAACCAAGCTCCTCATCTCAAGTCCATGAGGCATCTACAAGCAAAATTGCAAATGAAGAATCTCAGCATCAAGAAACTGAGATTGAAGAAAGATTGGAAGTAGCAAAAGTGATCATCGAAAGTCTGATGCAGACTCTACAGTAAAAACTCTACAATCTACATGACTTTGTTGGAAGAGCACATTTTTCAGGTTTGAACAATTACTCAAACATCATCACCCTATGAAAATTATTTGAAGAAAGCTTTCGCATATCTTCAAACAAGGGGGAAGATAAAGCTGTAGGTGATGAAGCTGGTGATAAAGCTGAAGGTGATGAAACTGACAAAGCTGAAGAGGTTTATGCCATACTTTTGGTTGAAGAACAAGACAAACAAGTAGATGCTGATCTACTGACAATTCAATAGAATGGAGAAGCAATTGATAATCTAATCAAGAAGCTAACTGCAGAAGAAGATTTTAAAGAAACAAGAACTGAGGAAGATGAAGAAGCCTCAGTTAAAGCTGTGTTGAATATCAGAAAGAAGCTTGTAATGTGTGACAGATTTCTTGAAAAGTTGAAGGCGATAAAAACTGAGGGGGAAGCTGAAATAAAAGTAGAAAGAAAGGTTGAAAAAGGAAAACATAACTTTATTTCTGAAGAAGAAGAGAAGTTAATGAATGAGGAGATCAAGGAGATCCTGATAAAATTTAAGAATCGGGACAATGAAGAGGCGAATCAGATGATCAATGAATAGTTGGAGATCAAGCCTAGAGAGGGAGAATCAAAAGAAGTAGGAAAGGAAAGAAGACACCTGGAGACAAAAAGGAGCATCTTTATTAGAGAAAAACTGATGAGTTCAGAAAAAGGAAATTTGTAATAATTTTAGTAACTCGGTTTATTGTAACATTTTCTTATAATGAACTCAGCTGTTTAGTTTGTTATCTTAATTTGTTTTGTTATGATTTCTTGCATTATTCTTTTATTATTGCTTTTAGGGAGGGTTATGATACATCATCAAAAAAAGGGAAATTGTTGGAAATAATATTTGTATTTTGATGATGATTCATCACGTAATTAATAAGATCACTTATAACCCATGATGATGAAATCATAACTAGCTGTTATAGTGCATAATAAAAGAAGAAGCAAGAACAGTCTAGAGAAAATGTATAAGTTCTATCTAGAGTCTGAACTTTGTATAGGTTGTTTCAGACAAGCATTGTAATGTATAGGAACTAGACAAGCAGCTAAGTCAGCAAGAAAACTGAGTATACTTATGAAGAACTGAGGGTTCTGACTCAGTTATGAGAAAACTGAAGAAGATAAGTTCGCTGAGGGTCACAGACTCAGTTGGCTTATCTAGAAGACTGAAGAACTGAGGGTCACATACTCAGTTGTCGAAGACTGAAGAACTGAGGTGGCAAACTCAGTTAAAAGCTGATTAAGTCGTGACTATAAGTCAGGATTCAGGCAAGTCTGTGGTGACTTGAAACTGAACTATAGACCATGTAAAGCTGAATAATCTTAAGGACAAAGATTATCAGTTATCAGGAGAAGAAGGAAGCTGAATGGTGTACTCCGAATTAGTCAATAAAAGTCGGATGTCAAGAATACAAGGTACTCAGTTTTGAAGAAGAGTAGAAAACTGAGTTAAGGCCTTATTAAATTTGAACTGACAAAACGACAAAAGGTCATACTTATGAACGTTGGCTAAACATTGGCTAGTTGACCGTTACATCACCCCTCTAAATACACAAAGAAAAAGGATTGGAAAGGGGGATCGGAGAAGTTTTGAATAGCACATATCTAAAGATCCAGATCCAGAAAATCATATTTCATATCTAGAAAAGGGGAGGCCAACAGAATTGCCTTGGAGATTTAAAAGAAAGATCCAGTAACCCATTAAGGGAGATGAAGGCATCTTAGAGCTACAATACAATATCCAGAAGAATCAGACAGCTCACTGTATTAATCTTTTGATTTATTCTAAACCTAACCTTTGTGAAAAAGGGTTGGCTGTGCATAGTTTCAGGAGAGCAATTCCACCTTTCCTCAAATGGTTGCAACTTGGTTGTTACAGCTGTTGGTGCAGTGTACAGACTGTGTGTATGTCAGTGGTGAGCTGGTGAATGAGTCATTCCACCTCCGAAGGATCAGTGTGAAGAATGAAGTGAGCAATCCTATATTTCTTCATTATGTGTAGACAGTGAAACTAGGGTGTTGTGAGGAACTGTCAATGTGCTAGGATTTTGTAACGGTTATCTCAAGATTCTAGTGATACCTTCTACACCACAGGAGAAGGGGATACGTACGGGATTACTCCACCCGGAACTTCCATAAACAAATCTTCTGTTGATTTACTTTATGCAGTTACATTCGTACTGTGATTGTTTTAATTATTACATAATCACTTCATCACTTCACTCAGCAAACAATAGACCCTGAGTCAGCACCAAACTGATACATAGAAGGTTCAGATCTTTATTGACACATCTATTGCACTAAAGGATAGTTCTATCCGCTGCCAGTTGACTAAACTAAAAATAAGTCAGTATTGACTTATACACAGTTGAGTTAGCTGAACTCCGCACAAGTTAAGGGAAAGGAACAAAACTGAACTGAGCATCAGTTTAAAGTTTCAGAGAAACTCGGTTCCTGGGGTACTTTCAGTTTTGGGAAAGTTTTTGGTGACAAGTTTATTCACCCCCCCCCCCCCTCTAAACTTGTGTTAGCCTTTCCAAGGTACCAACAGATTGCAAGGCTGCAAAAGAACTTTGGGACAAGTTACAGTTAATCTGTGAAGGCACTAATGCTATCAAGAAGAATAAGATCTGTGTGTCAAAGAAGAAGTTTTAGGAGTTCAAAATGAAACCAAATGAAACTATTGAACAAATAGAGTCAAGATTCAATGCTATCATGGATGAACTCACCCTACTGAGTGTGAAGTACTCATAGGAATAAATCAATTCAAAAATCTTGGAAGCATTACCGGCAAAAGAAGTTTGGGAGATGAAGGTGACTGCCAAAGAAGAAATGAGGAGTTTGCATGAAGAAGACACCTTCAAATAATTTTCAGACCTCAAGGCATATGAATTCAGTAAGAAACTTGTACCTGAGACAGAAAAAGAAGAACCAAAAACTACTGCATTGGCTGCTACACATCAAGAAGAAACATCAGTAGCCCAAGATGATCTACTGGATGAGATGCAAGACCAAATTGCCCTACTGAGCAAGAAAATCAGAATGATGAAAACAGGAAAGGGTTCTCCAAGGAATTTCACAAATAAATTTAGTGAAAAGAAGAAGGAAGAATCCAAGAAAGATAATGATTACTTGTGCTATCATTGCAAGAAACCAGGACACTTCAAACCTGTCTGTCCTGAATTCAAACAGAAAAAGGAACCTGATTATCTTTGCTTCAAATGCAAGAAACCTGGACATTTTAGACCTGATTGTCCAGACCTACTGAAGAGCAAGAGCCAACAAAGATGATCTGGCAAGAAAGCTATGGTTGCTGAAGATGAATCAGGATATGAAGTAGAATCAGAAAAAGGAAATGAATCTGATGATACTACACTTGTTGCTGATATGGATGATTATGCTTTAATGGAAAATATGGATGAAACAGAGGAGGTATACAATTCTGTATCTATTAACAATCATGTTGGAAGATTGTGAATCAACTTGTGGTTCAAATCCTAAAAATTCTGGCAATGAAGAAACTTTGGATGTCATCCTTAATCAACTAAGGATAATACAATCTGGTTATGAGATTTTGAAGGCTGAAAAAGAAGATCTTCAATCAGAAGTTGAAAGATTAAAAGCTGAATTAAGAGTTCTCAAGGGTAAGGAAAAAGAAGTTGGACAAAATCAACATAAGTCTGCTGTACATTCAGTAGCTGCTGAATCTGCTGAACAATCTTGTTCCTACACTGCATTCAAATCTGGAAAGCCTTATGGTGATAGAACAGGCCTTGGATTTGGAACTCAACAATCTAATAAGAGTGGATCAAGTAAGGTCACTGAACCAAGTGCCAGAATTGGTCCTAAGTTTGTGCCTGCACAAGATCCAACTTCCAAAAAGGTTGCTGAGGTAGTAAAGCCTATTGAGAAGACTTCAACGAAGCAAAATCAGAAGTCAAAAAGGTCAATAGCACCTAACAAAAAGAACAAATCTAAAGGTAGGGCTGATGTACCTTCTAGCCCTGCTGATAGCAGACCTGCTACCAAGTCTGCTGGACCACAAAGGAATAAAAATCAGAAGTATTCCAAGGATAAGAATCCTAAACCTAAAAATGTCAATCATTCTAGGGATACTTATCTCAGGGGGGAAAGGTAGACTGTTCCCTACTAATGATGATTGGAATATTCCTGCCCCCAATGCTAGAAACAACAGATATAACCATACTGCTAGGGTAAAACCTAAGCAATGGAATCAGCAGAGGACTCTGCTGAGGACTTATACAAGACCTCAGCAGGGACCTCAGCAGACTCCATACTACATGGCTGTTCCTAACAGACAGCAAACTGATGGTTATGCTAGTGCTTCTAACAAAAGAAATCACTCTAAACAGCATTATATACCAAAAATCCAGAAAGCATATGTGAGTCCTACACAACCAAATGTCAAACCCTTTGGATGTGTGGAATACATGTATGAACAAAAGTATGATACCTTTCAAAGAAGACCTTATGGAAATTTGCCAAGGGTCATGCTTGCCACTGACCACTATGGACCCAAACAGATTTGGGTTCCTAAAATGCATTAACTTTGTTTTGTAGGGTGTCTGGTACTTTGACAGTGAATGTTCCAGACATATGACAAAGAATAAGCACTGTATGTCAAGCTATGTCGCAAAGGATGGTCCAAGAGTAAATTTTGGCAACAAGAACACACCAGGATACACAAGAGGATATGGCACACTTGTGAGAAATGGATTAACAATCAGGAATGTTGCATATGTGGAAGGACTGGACTACAACCAACTGAGCACTGGACAATTCTGTGACATGGGTTACAAGGTCACTTTTGACAAAAACACATGTGTTGTCATTATTGAAAGAGGTGATCAAGTTGTGTTGGCTGGAAGAAGGCAACAAAACATGTATGTTGTGGATTGGTCTACTGCTGTTCCAGAAACCTGCCTGATTGTGCATACCAAGTCAGAACTTAATTGGCTATGGCATAAGAAGTTGAATCATCTAAACTTTGATGATATCAATCAGTTGGTGAAGAAGAAACTGGTGATTGGTTTACCTGAGATCACATTCAAGAAGGATGCTATATGTGATTCATGTAAGCAAGGTAAATAGACAAAATCAAGCCTCAAATCAAAGACAAAGCAATCAACAAAAAGAGTTTTGGAGCTGATGCACATGGATCTTTTTGGGCCAGTAACACCAACAAGTGTAACAGGAAAGACGTACACCTTAGTGGTTGTGGATGATTATTCAAGATACACTTGGGTAGTATTCATGAACAAGAAAAGTGAAACACTTCAAAAGATGCCTGAACTTTTGAAGTGATTGCAAAATGAGAAAAGTTTGACAGTAGCGAAGATCAGATCAGATAAGGGTACTGAATTTCTCAACAAAGTTATAAGAGAATATTGTGAACAGAATGGTGTACTACATCAACTTGATGCTGCTGGTACGCCTTAGCAAAATAAGGTTGCTAAGAGAAGAAACAGGACTTTAAAGGAAGCAGGAAGAACTATGATTTGTGAAGCATTATTGCCTGAAAGATATTGGGTTGAAGCAGTTAATACAGCATGCTATACAAAAAATAGAACCTTAGTGAACAAGAAGCTGCTGAAGACACCTTATGAGATTTGGAATGGAAGAAAACCTAATATATCTTAATTTCATCCATTTGGAAGCAAATGTTTTATTCTAAATCATAAGGAACAATTGAAGACCTTCCAACCAAAATCAGATGAAGGAATCTTCTTGGGATATTCTTCTGTCAGTAAGGCATTCAGGGTACTGAACAAAAGGACACTGAAACGTGAAGAAACAATACATGTTGTGATTGATGAACCTAAGTTCACTGGAATGGAAGATGAAGCATCTGAACCTGCTGAGAATCAACAAATCACTGATCCAGAATGTGTTGAAGTTTTGGAAAGGTTTAATGACTTAAAGATTTCTGACTCTGCCCCTGCTGAACAACTTACTGGTAACACTACTGATGCAACAACTGAAGCAGTTCAAGGATCTGCTGAGACCCCTATTGAAGAAACAGCAGACCCAACTAAAGATGATGTTCCTGAGAATCAATCTAACCAAAATACACAATGGTTAAGGGATCACCCTGCTGAACAAGTTATTGGCCATATACAGCAAGGTGTGAGGACTAGAAGTCAATTAGAAGCAATGTTTACATGTTTTCTATCTCAAATGGAACCTAAAGTTGTTGAGGAAGCAATATCAGATCTAGATTGGATAATTGCTATGCAAGAAGAATTGAATGAATTTGAAAGAAATCAAGTTTGGACACTAGTGGAAAGAGCTAATCATGAAAACATAATTGGTACAAAATGGGTATACAGAAACAAATTGCATGAATATGGTACCATTGTAAGAAATAAGTCCAGACTAGTTGCAAAAGGCTATTCTCAAGCAGAAGGAATAGATTTTGATGAGACATACGCACCTGTTGCAAGATTGGAAGTTATAAGATTATTCTTGGCATATGCTGCATATAAAAACTTCAAAGTATATCTGATGGATGTCAAGAGTGCATTTTTGAATGGCATTCTGGAAGAGGAGGTCTATGTTCAGCAACCTCCTGGTTTTGAAGTTAAAGATCAAGAAGATAAAGTGTACAAACTCAATAAAGCACTTTATGGTTTGAAACAAGCACCAAGAGTATGGTATGAGACCTTGTCTCAATTCTTGGTGGACAATGGTTTTACCAAAGGTACCATTGACAAGACTCTTTTCAGAATCAGTGAATGAGACAACACCCTGCTGGTACAAATTTATGTTGATGACATAATATTTGGTTCTGAAAATGAATTGCTTTGTGAAAAGTTTGCAAACCTGATGAAAAGCAAATTCCAAATGAGTATTGATGTGAGAAATGAACTACTTTTTGGGTTTACAAGTCAAACAAATGAAAGATGGAATCTTTATTCATCAAACCAAGTACACCAAGGAGCTGCTGAAGAAGTTTGGTATGGAAAACAGCACCAAAGTATCAACTCCTATGAGTACAAACATAAGATTGGATGAAGACAAAGAAGGCAAAGATGTTGATCAGACCTTTTACAAAAGGAGGATAGGTAGTCTGTTGTACCTTACTGCCAGCAGACTTGATATATCTTTTGTTGTAGGTGTTTGTGCAAGATTTCAATCAAAACCAAAGGAAAGTCATCTAGCTGCAGTCAAAAGAATTCTCAAGTATCTAAAAGAGACCTTGGATGTAGGAATTTGGTATTCAAAAGATGAAAGCTTCAAGGTCATATCCTACTCAGACTCTGATTATGTTGGATGCCAGATTGATAGAAAAAGCACCACAGGAACCTGTCAGTTAATGGGAAATAGACTGGTTTCCTGGTTAAGTAAAAAAACAGAACTCTATATCAACTTCAATTGCTGAAGCTGAAGATATTGCTGCTGGAAGTTGCTGTTCACAAATATTATGGTTAAGACAACAATTAAGGGATTATGGAATTGAAGAAAGAGAAATTCCTATAATGTGTGACAACACAAGTGCAATTGGTATCACAGAAAATCCTGTTTTGCACTCAAGAACCAAGCACATTGATGTGAGACATCAATTTATAAGAGATCATGTTGAAAAGAAAGATGTGGTGGTTCTGTATATCCCTACTGAAGATCAACTTGCAGATATTTTCACTAAACCACTGGATAGTGAAAGATTTGCTAAACTAAGGACTGAACTTGGAATTACAAAAGTTGACTGATAAATCCTTGATCAGCCGTGTACTGGAATTCACCAAGGGGATTAGTCTTTGCTATGTTGGGTGAGCTCACTTAGCAGATTAGTCATTGGTATCAACAATTCAATGTACTTATGTTTGGACAATTCAGCAAATGAAGTTGCCAAAGGGATTGGTCTTTGTCATGTTGGGTGAGCTCACTTGACAGATCAGTCATTGGTATTAAACTTCATCTTGTATTATCAGTTGGACAAAACAAGAAGAATTGAAGATCAACAGAGTAACTCTGTCAGCAGGCTGCTGAGGCATCTTTATCAGTAGGTTGCTGAACCAACTCTACTGATGGCAAGGCTGCTGAAGGATACGTTACAGTCAAACTTTACTAAAGTCAAAAATCAAAATAGCGGGATATTTATTCTATCTTTATAACCGCAGTCACACGATCGAACGGTTACAATCTGTTATGAGTCTGTCATGGGACACGTGGCAAGATGACATTCACTCAAAATTTATTCGTGGTTAATGCTACAATACGTGTCTGACAGTTTTCTACCCACTACTCTCTGCATTATACACAGACATATACACAGAGGATTCATACAACTCTCAGATTGCTATTTCTCTGCAAATATCTTGTGTGAAGGCAGATTTGAAAGTTTTCTTCTTCATCTTTCTCATCTATAATGGCAAACAAGGATGATGTTCATATTGGCACCAGTCAAAGTGTAAGAGGTTATGTGACTGACTGTCACTCTACTGAACTAGCCATTAACATAGGACGAAGAATCAGACGGTTTGCTAGTTTTGAAAATGTTATCAATAGAAGACTGGAGAGAATTTCATATGTCAATGTATTGGAATTCTGGAGGAATATTGTTATACATGAAGGTAGAGAGGCCTTTACTACGACAGTTAATGGAAGAGAGATTGAAATTTCTTCAGATCTACTGAGAGAACTATTACATTTTACACCTGGAAATAATGCTCCCACCAATCCAGAAGCAATGAATCTACAAAGGATGAAGTTTGTGGATGCAGTCAAGACAAATGAGAAGATATATTCATCTCTAAGCATTAATGTGAAGCATATTGGATATGAGTATAACCTGCTGAGCAAATTAATTGCCAAGACCATTTTGGGATTCATTGGGAGTCTAGCTACGCTGTCTGGACCTAAAATAGACCTGTTAATCATCATCTGCAGAAGCATGAAGTTTGATTGAGCTGGATTCTTTATACACTACATGAAGAAAGTGTTTACTGAAGATAGAGATGGTGTAAGGAAGTCCAAGACCAATCCCCTTGGTCTGCTGATTCAGACCTTGTTGAATCATTTTCAGATACCTGATTTTTCATCTGAAAAGATAAACAAATCCAGATACAAGCCAGAAGTTGCTACTCCTATTCCTGGATTAGATGATGATGAAGATGTGGATGATGAAGCCACTGAGAGTGATGATTGAGGAGATGATGATGCCGGTGGTGAGCAGGTTAAGCAAGTTGCTAAGTCTGCTGCACCCAAGAAGACTGTTGAGAAGAGAAAGGCTGCTGACATAAGAAAAATAACAGAAATGTTAAAGCCTAGGAAGACAAGAAAGCAAACAACAGAGACTGCTGAGTCTGCTGAGGGTCCAGCTGAAATTGAAGTTACTGACCCTGCTGTAGTTGCAAATAAGAAGTCTGTTGCTGATGTTTTGAAGGAGCAACAGAAAGAATTCAGTAGAAAGAGGAAGGCTACTGAGGTTGAAACAAAGCAACTTTCCAAGAGGATGAAGGAAATTGCTAAGAAAAAGAAATATGGAAAGGGGAAGCAGTTAAGGATTCTAGAGGCTCAAAGAGAAGAAGACGAAGAAGAGGCTATTGAAGCTGAGCCCATAACAACTTTTAAGTCCATTGAGATAGTAGAGGTTGTTGTTGAGCAACCTACTGAAGAATCACAGCAGACTGTTGAACCTGAGCCTGCTGTAGAAGTTGTTGAATCCTCCCCTGTAAAGGCTGCTGAGCCTACTGAAGCTGCACAAGTTGTTGTTGAGCTACTTGTTGAAGAACCACAGCAGACTACTGAGTCTACACATGCTGTGGAGGTTGAAAAGTTGGTACAAGACCCTGCAAGTTCTACAATAGTTCAGGGGGAAGAGCAATTTGTTCCTAACCCTACTGATGAGCATATAAGTTAGGGGAACCAAGTGTTGAACAGATGGAGGTGGTAGGCACTAATGTACAATTTGAGCATCCTACTAACCTAGAGGCATCTGTGGAAGAAACTCTAACTCTGCTTGTTGGGACCTTTGGAGGTCAACAGAGTGGACACACAGCTCCTAGACAGCCAACCATGCCATTTGAAATGAAGGAGAAAAATAAGAAAGAAGGATTTGTTGATCCTAAACTCCTACTAGTTGCAAACTACATTCAATGGAAGTTTGGGTTCTATAAAAGACAAAAGCCAGCTGCAGAACCAATGACAAAGTTTGACGAATGGGCTTTTTGAGAAATTAGGAGTGGAAAGTTTGTTGGATTTGGTTGATACCTCTTTGTTGGAAGCAAGATTGGTGGATCTCTTTGATCAGCAAAAGAAGGAAGAGGGTATCAAGTTCAGAAATCCTATAGATGAATCAGATAGTATTGATTCTTCATCATCTGATTCTGGTGATGATCATCCCTCTGGTCCAAGAGAAATCAGTGGGACTGCTTTGATAAATGAACCAAGTATATAACAGTCTACTGAAGCTAGGAAGTCTGTTGAGGGCCAGCAGACTGGTCAAATGGATGAGAATCTGGAAGATCTCACCATGGATGATCTGGAGGCACAAATCAATGAGGGAATACATATTGGTGCAAACATGGTGGTTGGTGAGATAGACACTGTCTTTGTTGAAGAATCAGCTGCACTTTCTGAAGATCAACAGACTGAAGATTTGGATGAAGAAAGGGTTACTGCTCATAGTGAGCCTGATGTCAGTTCTGAGGATTCTGCTCAATATCAAGATTGGATTGATACTCAGGACACTCTATCCAAAACTGCCAATTTTCTACGAAGGATTGCTGATGTTAGGGAATTTCACAGAGATAATATGGCTGAATTCCCTGCAATTCTTGTACAGAGAGTGCTGATCTCTGAGGAACAAACAGTGGTAGCACAGAGATTGTATATGGTGATGGGATTTGAAGGATCACCATTTGTTGTTGAGGAGGTACAGGTTGCTGAGGAACAGATAGCAACTGGACAAAGGTTGGAACAGGAGGTACAGGCTGCTGAGGCACAAACAGCACCTGGACATAGGTTGGAACTATCTATGGGTTTAGATGAAACCCCTGTTGTTATTGTTGAACATGCTGCAGTAGTAGAGCCTGCTGTAGGAAAGTCCACTGTAGAGAAAGATGGTCAGCAGACTGCTGTTATTGATGAGGATGAGTAGCTGCTGGACTATGACTACAGTGATGAGGATTTTCAAGTGCCTGAAGAAGAACATATTGCTGATGAACCACAACAGGCATTTGTACCCATTTTTGAGGAACCTGCCCTAAATCCTATCCTAGAAAAGTTCCAGGGTCCTAACCCTGCTATAAGAGATATGAGCTGGGCCATGGTTATCAGCAGACAGAGGGCACAATACAACATTGAAGAACCTGCTGAAGAAGCTGTTGGACACATGGCTGGAAGAATGGCTGGTGGGGTACCTATAGAGATTTTGGATGTGTTGAGGACTGTCAGAAATGACATAACAAGGTTAAGAACTCAACTTGACAGGCAAGATCAGAGGTTTGAAGATTTGATGAACCTGGTGGAAAATAGATGGAGGACTACAGAAATAGTTGCCTCCAATATTACTTCTACTCAGTATGCTCTTGCTGACCTTGCTCTGTATGTAAAGGGGATCAGACAAGGAAACACACTGAAGGACAAGTTTCTGAAGGACCAATTTGAATCTATTCACCAGAAACTTGACAAGCTTGCTGAGGCACCTAAGCCTGCTGTGGTTGAGCCTGCTGGAACACTTCAACCTGCTGGATTGGATCCTAAGTTCACTGAAAGGATCAATCTATGGGAGCAAAAAATGCAAGAAAGAATCACAGCAGTTGACTAGAACAGAAATTATGGAGGGTAAAATGAACAATCTGGTGATCACACAGGAGAGTGTTCATGGCCTATTGTCCCATTTTGTTGATGATGTCAATAAGGGGGAAGAGAGCCAAACAGCGGTAGCAAAAGAGGCTGCTAGGATTTTTGCTAAGAAGAGATGGGAAGCTGATACCAATGCTTTTAGAGAACCTGCACCTGGCATACTTCCACTTACTGATGATCTTCTCAGAGAATATAAGAAGCTGTACAACAACAAGAGAAGACCTTACCATGACAAGGGTTTCCATGAGGGACTAAATTCTTTTCTGGGACTCAGGTTTTGGGAAGCAAGGGTTAAAGCTTTAAGATCTGCACATAGAGGTGGAAGAGGTGGCAGAGGTGGAAGAAGTCTTCCTACCACCAATGAAAAGGAATCACAGAAGGAATTCAAAGATGTATACATGCGTTTAGGCTTTAGAGTACATCAGATCAACCTTACTCTACCTGAGGCATGGAAATGGTGGAAAGAAGTGAATCCTCACATTGATTTCTCTCTTATTGAAAATGAATGGATGAGAGAAATGGTTATAGATATAAGAGCATATTCTGAGCAGCAAGAGAAGGAAAGAGAAGAAAGAGAAAGAAGACACTAGATCATCATACCTACTCATGCATCTTATTTTTGCTGAATCTAGCTTGTAATACTTTTGAACAATATGATTATAATGAGAAATGACTGGAATTTGTTCTATTTTTGTTTTTAATCTTTTTGCTTTGCTGTAAGGAGGGTATTGGAATCATCACCAAAAAAGGGGAAATTGTTGGACTTATTTTAAGTTTTAGTGATGAGTGCCATACTAGCTATTATAGTGCAAAGACAAAAAGATGTCAAGATCAAATGCATAGGTTTGTTAGAGTTTGATCTTGTATAGGTTTGATCAAACAAGCACTGTAAAAGGTCAGCTGACTTTCATCAGCAGACCTGTCTAGATCAGTAGGGCACCTGAGTCAGTAGACTAGTTTAGGAACCTACTGAAGACTGAAGGCTGAGGGCTCAAACTCAGTTATTGAAGGCTAAGGGATCAAACTTAGTATTTAAAGTCAAGGATATGGAATCAGAATTTAGGGAAGTCTGTGATGACCTAAACTGATTACATATACCTTGTGTACAAGGTCTAAGTTCCACAAGTCAAGTGGTGATTGGAACTTAGTTATATTCAAAATGGTGTAATCTAACTTCATAATAAAAAGTTAGATATAAGAAAAGTCAACTGAAGTGTTTTAATAAACACAGCAACTTGGATTAGCTGACTTATAAATATTTCAGCAGACTAATACCCTCAGGAACCTACTGATATATATTACGAATTATTCAAAGGTTACAATGGAAGATTACAAAGAAAAGGGCAGCTAACAACCTCTGATTTTATCAAACAAATCAATGGTTAAGATTAAAGGGACGTTGGGAAGAAACAGAATATTATCCAATGGATACAAGTCAAAGGGTGGACAGACTGTAAACTGTCAAAAAGCATTCTGACAGTGTCAGTACTATGAACAGTGACAGAAAGCAAGTCAAATAGGACAAATCTGAAACGGCTATGTTTGAATTTCAAATACAAGTCACAAGGATTCCTACCTATAAATAGAGGACTCCAAGTTCAGATACAAGTGATGATATTTGAGAGAAAAACAAAGTATAATCTTGAGCTTCAGACTCTTACCAAGAAATCACCCTGCCGACCCTACTGAGCATAAAGCTACTGATCCAGTAAAACACTTCAAGTGTAATCTGCTAATCAAGTTTACACACTTGAAGACCTCAAGCTGCTGATCATATCATCCTAGTCAAGCTGCTGAAAGCTAAATCACTTACTTGATTCAAACTTTCTTTTACAAGGAATCTACTGAAGACAGTGAAGCACATTTGTGTGTCAAGGACTGTTGTTTGTGGGGGAGCTGGTGAAGAGGCAATCCTACCCTTCAAGGACCAGGGGAAGACTTTGGAGCAGCAATCCTACCTGTTCCAAGTGTTCAGTTTGTGAAGCCATAGTTATTGGTGAAGGACAAGAAACTTAGGGATCTTTGTAACTGCTACCTCAAGAATCTCTAGTGAATTACCTCCAACATCACAGGAGAATAGTGGACTGACAGGATTACACCACCTGGAACCACTATAAAAATTGCCTACTTATTTTCTGCATTTATATTCTGCATTTGGTATATTTAGCACATCAACCCACTGAATCTAACAACTGAATCACACACATACACTAATGAGTATCTAATACTTAGTATCAAATTTTAACAACAAGTAATAAGGCTTAATTTAAATATATTCCGCTGCAACAAATTCAGTAAAGTCAATAGTCAGCAGACTACTGAGTGTCAGCAGACTACTGAACTATCAGCAGGCTGCTGAAGTTGCTGAATTTGTTAACTCCAAAAGTTTTAAGTGTTAAATTTATTCACCCCCCCTAAACTTAACCAAAGCCTTTTCAAGGGACCAACACCCCTTGCAACCAGTCTAGCTTTGTACTTGTCAATAGTACCATCAGTATTGTACTTAATGGTGAATATCCATTTGTTGGTCCCTTGGAAAGGCTAACACAAGTTTAGAGGGGGTGAATAAACTTGTCACCAAAAACTAATCCTGAGCTGAAAAAGTCCCAGAAACTGAGTTTCTCTGAAACTTAAACTGATCTTCCGTTTTGTTCCTGTCCCTTCAACTTGTGCGGAGTTCAGTTAGCTCAACTGAATATAAATTATTACTGACTTATATTTAGTCTCGTTAACTGGCAGTGGATATAAAATTATCCTTTAACAACTAGTAACTATAATTTCGATATGAAAACCACTATAAGGAAATAAATGAATGCATAAAGTAAATAGACAAGAATTATAGAGGTTCCAGGTGGTGTAATCCTGTACGTCCTCTCTTTCCTGTGATGCGGAGGAAAATTCCACTAGAACTTCTTTGAGATGGCCCAGTTACAAAAAGTTCTAAATTGATAGTCCTTGGCTAATCCTGAGCTTCACTATCTAAACACTTGTAGAACAGGTAGGATTGCTGCTCTTCAATTGTTTGAACCACTGGTCCTTGGAGGGTAGAATTGCCTCTTCACCAGCTCATCACAAACACAGTCTTCCTGACTGCACTCAACTGTCCTTCACACCTTCTTGGTGTTTCACAGTCTAAACCTTTGATAAAATCAAAGTTGAGACTTTGAATCAATGACTATGATTCAACTGTGATTTGAGCTTTTCTTCTGGATAATTAATTTAAGCACGGCTCTGTATTTCTTCAAATGTTAGATCTTGAATCTGCCTGAATATGCTTGAACACTTTGAAGAAATTTTCTTGATCTTGCAATTAAGTATTTAGCAGGTATTCTTTTTGAATTTGGCTTTCCCCTTCAATTTGATCTTTCTTGACTAGATGGATTTCTTGCTAGTTATCATTTATCCTGCTCTCTGTTTTTTGATGTTGTAGAGGTAATCTATTTATAGGGGTTCATTCAACATTCATCCTGCTTTGTAACGGCTATATTTTCTGACTGTTCCTGCTGTGTCAGAAACTCATCCAATGAAATTTCTTTCTTTACAACGTTCGATTGTACTTTCAGTTTGTTGGATGACTATCTTGTAAAACTGAGTTTCTTTATCAGTTTTATTAATTGTCAGTTTCCTAACTGACTTGGAGCATTAACTGAGATTTTATTCTTCTTAAAAAATCAGTACTCCAGTTTTCATCTGATTATAATTGACTTAATCAGAGTACACCATGATACATTTATCATCTAAGAATTCATTGTCCTTATGATTCTTAGGTCTTCATACAAGATCCATAAAGTCTGTTCAGGTCATCACAATCTTGCCTGAAGTCCAACTTTACAGTCTTGACTTTTAATCTTCATAACTGAGTTTGTGCCCTCAGTTCTTTATTCTTCAATAACTGAGTCTGTGTCCCTCAGTTCTTCCATCTTCTAGATAAGCCAACCGAGTCTGTAACTCTCAGTGAACTTATCTTCTTCAATCTTCTGTTGGTGTGCTCTATTGTCAGTTTCTCATAGAGTCTCAGCTAGTCAAAATATCAGTTTCTTCATTTCTCAGTTTCGGTCAAGAACTATTACAGTGCTTGTCTGATTTAACTTATACAAATATCAGACTTTAATAAATCCTATACATTGGTATCTAGACGTCTTTTTGCTTTGCACTATAACAGCTAGTTATGACACTTCATCAACGGGGTTAAGAATAATTAATAAACTAAGTGATGAATCATCATCAAAGCATAAATTTTATTTCCAATAATTTCCCCCTTTTTCATGATGTCAATACCCTCCTTAAAAGCAATGCAAAAAGATAAAAGACAAAACATAGTAAGTAACACCATGAACTGAGAAACTGAAACTTTATTTGATAGCTGAGTTACAAGGTTAGAATACAACATAAGTAAAACAACTAAATTTAATGTCCTGGTTGATTATCATAGTTCTCTGCAACAATTCTTTTTTCCTCATTCGTGGCTGAATGTTCAATTCCATGAATGCTTGCCCAAATGTTCCATGACTGAGATAAATTGTTTTTCTTGAAAAATTTACTTTTGAATAGAGCTGCAAATGTGAAGACTGATGTCCTTAGTCTTTCATTGGTGGCTGTTCTCAGTAGAGTTTGAATAAATTCAGGTTCAGCCTTTTCAACTTTCTCTAAAACTTTATCTACAGTACCATCTGCTTCCCATTTCTTCAGTTTATTCCAATAGTACACAAGTATCTTCTGCATGTGTAGAAATGTTTCAAGTGATTCTTCTTTTGATACTCCTTCTTTCTCTGGTAAGTCCTTGAACAAATTGTAGAGACGAGAATCCAGGCCAACTCTTTTGTCAGTTGGTTCTGAGTATTTAACAATCAGTTTCATCTCATCATCAGTAAAATCTCCTCTTGCTTTCTTCAGTTCACTCAACTTATCATCAACATTTGTGAGAGCTTGTGGCATTTCAGCTGCATGGACTTTTAAGATGTCCAAACTTCCCTCCTTATTGACATCATCTTTATTAATCAGGCTTTTGATGTAAGCATTCAATGTTTGTTGAGTTGATGCCAATATGGTTTGAGCCACAACTGAGTCCTTTAAGCTTTGTTCCATTAAAAACATTCTGTCCACTAGATTACTGAGAATGCCTTCCCATCTATCTTGAGTTTAATTTTTCTTCGTGACATGTTCAGTGGTTGTTTTCCGAATCTCAAGCAGAGTAGTTTGACAATTGTCATTCACAGTATCCATCTTCTTCTCAAGTTTGGATCGTTCATCTTGACTGGCTTCTAAAGATTTTAAAACTTTTCCGAATAAGCTCATATCATCCTTTTGAATTCTGAGTATCTCATTGTGATAATATCTAATGAGATCAACTTGAGTAGGAACATCTTGTGAACTTCTTTCTTGTTGTTCCTTTGACTTGCTTGTTTCAGCATCTGTTAAATTAGTTTGCTTTAGAGGTGAAAGAACGATTTCCTTCAATTTCTCTCTACATTCAGCTGATTGTCTTTTCTCTTCCGACTGTTTCTCAGTTTCCTCCAGCCTTGATGAACCAATAACTTTTGCAGGTGACAAATGTACTTCCAGTTCATCATCTGATTCTTCTCCAGGTATGTCTGCTAATGTTCTTGCTATTTCAAGTGTGGATTTATCAGTGGGAGACTGGTAACCTCCTTTTGCTTCTTTGTCCGACTGAGTTTCAGATAAGTTTTCAGAACTTGAGCTTCCACTGCTTCCACCAGAACTACTTGAGTCTTCATTAGTATTTCGTTCTATTGCAGTTTCCTTTTCTTGTATAGAGGCAAGAATCCCTTTTTGTAGGTCAGGATCTTCCTCAAAATCATCATCATCATTTTTCTTAGAGCTTCCACTGGCTATGGCTTCCTTCCAATAGCTGTTTCTGATTAACGCATACCCTTGATTTAGGAATTCTTCGGTATTGATTATCTCCATTAAGCTTGTAATGTTGTATAGATCGAATACCCATTTCTCAATGATCTCCATTTCTGCACGCTGACTTCTTTGATCATTTATAGAACTGAACTTCCAGGTTCTGTATCTTTGCAATCGTTCATAATCATCTTTCAATAGTTCTATATGAGCAGACGGAGATTTGAATAGTGTGAGGGTGTCTTCGGAATCCCTTGTGATCTCATGATCTTCTCCTTGAGTAGGAATTTCAATTTGCATGGGATCATCAGTTTGCATAAGATTTGTTCTGTTGGTTTCTCCCTCAGCAGTAGCTGGGACAACTGATGTTCCTTTTTCAATCTCAGAAGCTGAGATTATCGGCTCAGTTTGTAGAACTTTTTCACTTGCATCTTCTTCAACGGCTTGTTTTTCACTTTGCTCAGGTTCCAATTCAACAATTGGAACTTCTTCCATTGTGTGTCCAGTGGGTTCAGCTTCATGAACTTGTTCATCCAATAGAGTAAACTTGGTTGATTCTGTTGTTGCTTCAGCTTCCTTTTCTTCAGTTTGAGGAGCTGGAAATTCTTTGGCAGTTTCCTCTTGTTCCAAGCTGGGAACAGATTCTTGAGGAGTAGCCTTAGACTTTGAAAGCAACATAAGCATGTTCAATGTTGTTTCATCAAACAGTCTTTCATCACTATCTGACTCTTCATTATCGGGATCAGTTCTCAGGGTCTTTTCCCCCTGAGTTACAGCTTCTTTCTGCAAGTCAGTTTCAACAGTCTGTCCTCTGTTGATAGCTTCAGTTTCTTTCATTATTTCCATTCCTTGTATAGCTTCTTCTTGAGTTGGTAAAATCTCAATTACCGAAGTTGAAATGGATTTGGTGAGATTAATTTCAGTTTGCACTTCTGGTGCTGATCTGTCAGCAACTTCAGTTTTAGCTTCTTGAGTTGATGACATTTCTATTGATTTCTCAGTTACGCCTTTTCCAGTTTCTTCCAACTGCTTTCTTCTTTTCTTCAAGTTTTCAATTTGTGCTAACACTTCATCTCCAGTTGCAGGTTCTTTCGATTTCCTGCTTTTCTTCTTTTTAAGTTCAGTCTCAGTTTTCTCAGCTTTCCTTTTCCTTGTCTTTTCTTCCTTAATATCAATCTTTCCATCGGCAACAGGTGTTTCTTTCCTTTTAGCAACTCCAAAGTGATCGAGTATCCTTTGGACTACTAATGCTAGAGTTTTCTTGTGATAAAATCTTCCTTTCTTCACGTCGGTCTTCTTTTTGGGTATATCAATTGATTGTGCTATCAATTGATCAAATAGATACCTTGCCCAATTGAAATCTTTTTCAAACCAGATTATGTAAAGCAAATCTAGTTTTGCTCCAGATAAATTGCTGAAGTTTCCAGCATTCCCAATTATGCAATTTGCCAGCAGCTTCGAAAGAAAATTAAACTCTGGCTTGAGTAGGCTTGTGCTCCCTGTCTGTAAGACAGTAGATTCACCATTAATTGCTATATCTTTCCATAACTTCTCTTTCTGTTCTTTAGTCAACTTAATGGCTGTTGTTCCTCCGGATTTGTCAAACCCAAAGATTTCTGCAATTAACTCTTTAGTGACTTTGATTTCCTTATTACTGACAGTGGTGATGAAGGTTTGTGTGTCTTCTCCTTCCACAATTCTTCTTCCAAATTGATAGAAGTCTCCGATGCTTTCTAAACAAACACTTTTTAGATCGATGTTGAAGACGGCTTCCAATCCTTTAATTTTTCGAATTTTTGTCGTAATAGAATTAACTAGAGTTTGATCAACATACTTTGCAATATATTGATCAAGAGAAACGATCATTCCGGGTTCAACAAGAGTGAAGGTCATTTTTCTGGATTTGATTGAGGATTTGAAAATTTGAAATTCAGAGAGTAGATTCAGAATTCAAGCGTAAAAGAAAATTCTGGATATTTATAATTTGGAGTGGGGGTAGTTAAGAATTGAGTGGGACTTAAAACGTCGTGTCATAAATGTGTTGAGATCGCGAAAAAGTGGATGGGTGGAAATTATGAACGGTTTAGATTGAGAAGGACCACGTCTTTTCTTGATAACCGTAGCTAGATAAAAGTGGATAAAGAAGGTACAATGTGTTGACAGTTGTATATTCTCAGTTTTGTCCTCATGCTGAATTCAAAAACTTGGTTGTGAAAACAACTCAGTTTTGTGAATTACATTTTTCAGTTCTCAGCTGGTTGTGTTTTTCCTGAAAAACAAAGTGAGAAATTTTTGGTACCCATATCTTTTTGGGTCCTAACTGATTAGCTCGTGATGATACAACTTTGTACCTTTCTTGATATTTTGACTGTGTAAAGTCAGTTTTCACAAACTTTTCCTATTTTGTCATAACAGTTTTAAATTTGTTTTGATTGTGAAACTGATGTGATGGTCTATTCCAATCTTCATCTGTTGGAAATAATCTTCCTTTCCCTCTGATCCTTGAATGATCTTTATCCTTAAATGGATTTGACTTGAAGATTTTTCTTACTGATATTGGATCAGTTTTACTGTTTTCAGCCTTCTGAGTTTTTTTGTAAAATCTGCTGGCTTGGTGAATTTTACTAACAGATTTTTCAGTTTTAGCAGCTTGTGCATTTGGCTGTGTTGAGTGTCTATCAGTTCTAATAACTTTATCAGTTTTCTGAGTTTTTGACGGTTGAGTAGTCACAAATTTTATTGCAACTGATCTTGGTCTTAACTTAGAATTATACTGATTATCAAACCCTAAACCAGATCTATCTCCAAATGGTTTTCCTGGTTTGAATTGAACTTTGGAGATTGGTTCAACTGATGATTCACTGATGTTTTCAACGTTTGTTGGTTTATCAGTTGGTCCAATCACTTTTGTTCCATTATTAGCCTTGATTAGGTTAATTTCAGCGTTCAATCTTGAAATTTCAGTTTTCAATAACTTTTTCTCCTTTTTGACATTCTCATAATTCTTTTGAATTGTCTCTAATTGCTTTATGAGTATGTCCAAGGTTTCATTGAAATCTTCATTTCTTTGATTGTTCAGGATAGTGTGAGACTTCGATATAGATGCACTTACCTCCTGATGTTTAATAGATAAGCCTGATGTTGAGGAATCATCACTGATCAGAACTTGTTTCCCTTTATCAATAGCATTTGCCTGTGTAGCTCCTAGCAATATGATTTCTTCATCGCTTTCTCCTCCATGGCTTGTAGGTAGGGCCTCATCAATATCTATGACTTTTATACTGGATGGATCTCTGGTTAGCTTTTCTTCTATTGAGTCAGCCACCCGTATTAATTCTCTTTCTGCTTCTTCTGAAAGATCACTTAAGGATGGAAATCCTCTGGATTCATCATCAATATTCGCATCAAACTCAATGTCTTCATCAAAACTGAAATGAGGTTCAGGATTTGTGTGAGAGCTTGTAGTACTGAATCTTTCAAATACTTGATCTTGGAAATCATAGACAACATTCTGCAAGTAGTCAGTCAGGGGGTTATTTAGCCAATTTCTAACTCTAGATGTATCCATTGTAATGAAGTACAATAAGAGTTTTCAACAGTTGGTTGATTTGAAATAACTGATGCACAGTTATTCCTTTGATTAGTAATAATTCGGATCTCCTCCAAAAAGGAAGAACTCGCTCCGATACCAATTGTTGGTCCCTTGGAAAGGCTAACACAAGTTTAGAGGGGGGGTGAATAAACTTGTCACCAAAAACTAATCCTGAGCTGAAAAAGTCCCAGGAACTGAGTTTCTCTGAAGCTTAAACTGATCTTCAGTTTTGTTCCTGTCCCTTCAACTTGTGCGGAGTTCAGTTAGCACAACTGAATATAAGTTATTACTGACTTATATTTAGTCTCGTTAACTTGCAGCGGATATAAAATTAGCCTTTAACAACTAGTAACTATAATTTCGATATGAAAACCACTATAAGGAAATAAATGAATGCATAAAGTAAATAGACAAGAATTATAGAGGTTCCAGGTGGTGTAATCTTGTACGTCCTCTCTTCCCCTGTGATGCGGAGGAAAATTCCACTAGAACTTCTTTGAGATGGCCCAGTTACATAAAGTCCTAAACTGATAGTCCTTGGCTAATCCATAGCTT
The DNA here is from genome assembly GCA_024500145.1 of Gentiana dahurica var. dahurica. Classification (NCBI taxonomy): domain Eukaryota; kingdom Viridiplantae; phylum Streptophyta; class Magnoliopsida; order Gentianales; family Gentianaceae; genus Gentiana; species Gentiana dahurica. The sequence continues at coordinate 34,841,988 of CM044906.1, forward strand.
CACTATCTAAACACTTGTAGAACAGGTAGGATTGCTGCTCTTCAATTGTTTGAGCCACTGGTCCTTGGAGGGTAGAATTGCCTCTTCACCAGCTCATCACAAACACAGTCTTCCTGACTGCACTCAACTGTCCTTCACACCTTCTTGGTGTTTCACAGTCTAAACCTTTGATAAAATCAAAATTGAGACTTTGAATCAATGACTATGATTCAACTGTGATTTGAGCTTTTCTTCTGGATAATTAATTTAAGCACGGCTCTGTATTTCTTCAAATGTTAGATCTTGAATCTGCCTGAATATTCTTGAACACTTTGAAGAAATTTTCTTGATCTTGCAATTAAGTATTTAGCAGGTATTCTTTTTGAATTTGGCTTTCCCCCTCAATTTGATCTTTCTTGACTAGATGGATTTCTTGCTAGTTATCATTTATCCTGCTCTCTATTTTTTTATGTTGTAGAGGTAATCTATTTATAGGGGTTCATTCAACATTCATCCTGCTTTGTAACGGCTATATTTTCTGACTGTTCCTACTGTGTCAAAAACTCATCCAATGAAATTTATTTCTTTACAACGTTCGATTGTACTTTCAGTTTGTTGGATGACTATCTTGTAAAACTGAGTTTCTTTATCAGTTTTATTAATTGTCAGTTTCCTAACTGGCTTGGAGCATTAACTGAGATTTTATTCTTCTTCAAAAATCAGTACTCCAGTTTTCATCTGATTATAATTGACTTAATCAGAGTACACCATGATACATTTATCATCTAAGAATTCATTGTCCTTATGATTCTTAGGTCTTCATACAAGATCCATAATGTCAGTTCAGGTCATCACAATCTTGCCTGAAGTCCACCTTTACAGTCTCAACTTTTAATCTTCATAACTGAGTTTGTGCCCTCAGTTCATCATTCTTCAATAACTGAGTCTGTGTCCCTCAGTTCTTCCATCTTCTAGATAAGCCAACCGAGTCTGTAACTCTCAGCGAACTTATCTTCTTCAATCTTCTATTGGTGTGCTCTATTGTCAGTTTCTCGTAGAGTCTCAGCTAGTCAAAATATCAGTTTCTTCATTTCTCAGTTTCGGTCAAGAACTATTACAGTGCTTGTCTGATTTAACTTATACAAATATCAGACTTTAATAAATCCTATACATTGGTATCTAGACATCTTTTTGCTTTGCACTATAACAGCTAGTTATGACACTTCATCAATGGGTTTAAGAATAATTAATAAACTAAGTGATGAATCATCATCAAAACATAAATTTTATTTCCAACACCATTTACAGCTGACTGTCTTCTTTCCTCGTGGGAGAGTGGTGATATCCCAAGTATGGTTATCAAGAAGAGCAGTCATTTCAGTTTTGACAGCAGCCTTTCACCTGTCATGTTTAAGAGCTTCCTGTATATTCTTAGGAATAGAATGAGTATCCAAGTTCTGTGTAAACATAGAAAAACCAGGTGACAAGTGATCATATGACACATAATTATGAATAGAGTGATTGGTGCCTGATCTCTTTCCCTTCCTGACAGTAATGGGTCTGTCATCAATGTCAGTGGAAGTGTTCATAAATTCAGGAGTCTGAGGAGTATCAGCAGGTTGCTGAGGTTCAGTAGGTGTGGGGAGTTTAGTGTCAGGATGCTGATGAGTCTTAGTAGGCTGCTGAAGTCAGGATTCTGCTGAGGAGATGTCTGAATGTCAGTAGTTGGCTGAGGGATCGGAATTGGCTCACTTTCCTCAACCGGGGGTGTAGTGGGAGTTAGAGGACTATGAGAAGAGGGAAATGCTTCTATTTCAATAAGGTTTTCATCTGTTACTATCTTAGTAGGTTTGCTGTAGTATGGGGTATTTTCAAATAATTTTACATCCATAGAGTTGTAGAACCGTTTATTAGTGGGAGAATAACACATGTAGCCATTTCTGTCTTTGGCATAACCTAGGAAAATACACTTATGAGCTTTGGGGTCAAGTTTGCTTCTGTGTTGGGCATGAATATAGACAACACGGTACATCCAAAGATTTTTGGAGGCAAGTCAGCAATGAGATGAGGAAAGGTATGAGTTGTCAGTAGGGTTTGGATGAGAGTCAAAACTAACACTCTGCTGGGTAACCTATTGAACAGATATGTGGCTATTAATATAGCTTCACCCCACATGTATTTTGGCACATGTGTGGTGAACATGACTGATCTAGCCATCTCCAATAAATGCCTATTCTTCCTCTCAGCAACCCTATTCTCCTGAGGTGTATCTACACAACTACTGATGTGAACAATTCCCTTATCATTCAGGATGGTGCTGAGGTTGGACTCATAGTATTCCAGGGCATTATCTATTTTTAAGATTTTAATCTTAGTGTCAAATTGAGTGGATACCATGTTATAGAACTCTTGGATGATGGTTCCAACTTCGGATTTATCTTTCATCAAAAACAACCATATGATTCTTGTGTGGTCATCTATGAAGGTGACAAACCACATCTTTCCTGTTATACTTTTAACTCTTGAAGGTCCTCATACATCACTATGAATCAAAGTGAAAGGTGTGGAGGGTAAGTAAGATATTTTAGTATACACAGATTTAGTAAGTTTGGCAAATTGACAAATATCACATTGAAGGTCACTGAGGTTACATCCTTTAAACAATTCAGGAAATAAAGACTTTAAATAACCAAAACTTGGATGACCTAGTCTATAATGCCATAACATGATATTGTCTAAGGTTTTATGGCAGTCTACTGAGGCAGTATCAGTCTTTAATCTTCTGTCTTCAGCAGGGTTGACCACAAACAATCCTGAGCAGGATTTAGCTCTCCAATCACTTCCTGCGAAGAAAGATCCTGGAATATACATTGATTGTTATTAAACATGATTGACCAATTTAGGTCTTTAGTGAGTCTACTGACAGATATAAGGTTACAATCTAATTTTGGAACAAACAGGACATCCTGTAGGTAGATCTTATCAGTAAGTTTAACATTTCCAAAACCTTGTGCACCGGAAATCGATCCATCAGCAATCTTAATATTGTGAGTCTGATGACAGGGCTTAAAGTGAGATATAAGACTCTTGTCACCAGTCATATGGGAGGAAGCCCCAGAATCAACAATCCAAGTATGACATGTGTGAAATATACCTGTCTTGACATGAGTAGTTGTGTCAGTGAAAGAACAACCTTCCTTTTGTTGAGCAAGGAAGGCTTTGATGGCAGTAAATTGAGCATCCAAAGTAGTGTCTTTGTTACCTTCTTCACTGACATGTCTGCCCTGACTCTCCCTAGTTGGTTTGGAGGGTTTAGAGGAGTTATGATTACTATATAGTTTCCGGCAAGTGTCCTTGGTGTGATTTGTGCGTTTCCAGTGGTCATAGAACAACTTTCTTGTCTTCTCAGTAGGCCTTCTCTAGGTCTCACTGGCCTCAGTAGGCTTCCTGACCACCATCAAAGCTGAGCTCTCAGTAGAGGGAGCAGTAGGGTTTCCTTGCAGCATCACTTTTCTACTGCTTTCCTCATATTTGACTTCAGCAAACACAGATTTGAGGTTGGGGAGAGGTTTAGTAGCAAGGACTCTACCTCTAACATCATCAAGAGATGGGTTCCGTCTAGTAAGGAACTTGAATACCCTCTTCTTATCAATGATATCCTTGTATAAGGTAGCATCCTCTACATCCTTCCATGGGTGAGTTTCAACATATCTAGGTGTTTCCATGCCTTAAATAGTTGGTGGAAGTACTGAGTTACAGACAGATCTCCTTGCCTACAATTTTGGATTTGGGTTTCAAGATCATAGACCTCCTATGTATTGTCCTTTTTGGAGTAAAGGTCTCTGGCATTTTCCCACATATCCTTTTCTGTGTCATACATCATAAAGTTCTCACTGATCTCTTTTGTCATTGACCTCGTGAGGATGGTCATGACTTGGTTATTTTCTGTATCCCATGCTTCAAACTTGGGGTCAGTTTCAGCAGGGGCAGGTTTGGAGCCAGACAAGTATCTCATCTTTCTCTGGCCTAAGATGTACATTTTCATAGATCTTGACCACAACATGTAGTTATTGCCATTAAGCCTGTGATTTGTAAACGAAGAGGTTTCAGTGACCCCAGCCTGCTGAGGCTGCTGGGGCTCTACTGAAGATGATGAGACTTCGGATATTGTAGACATTCTTGAAAAGATAGGAGATTTGGCAGCGGATTAAAGGAGATTATAGCTCTGATACCATGAAGAGAGTTTGAGAAAGCAATAGTACTTGAGTAAACTCAACTTGTTTATTCATGGTAAAATAATGAGTATTAATAGATACAAGCTTGAAGGTGAGAGGTCCTAGTAGAGTATTAAGTGCAATGGGCGGCTAGATACTCCTATGAGTGGCTATTACATAATAGGACAAAATAGAGTTACTTTATGACATTTTAATTTTTTATACAATACAATTAATATGTCACGTTACAAATAATGTATACAAGTAAAGAGTTACACGAAGTAATAAGGTAATATTTCCACACCGGTAATATTTCCACAAAAACTTTTAGAACCAAACATATGTAAATGGGAGATATTAGGTATTCTTCCATTCCATATTTCATATGGTGTTATTCCATGATGTTTGTTGATGATTGATTTGTTTTGAGTGTAGCATGTTGTATTTGCTGCTTCATCCCAAAATCTCTTTGGCAAGCATGCTTCGCAATCATTGTTCTGACTGCTTCTTTGAGTGTCCTGTTTCTTCTTTCTGCTACACCATTTTGTTGTGGAGTCCATGCTGCTGATAGTTGATGTAGTACTCATTCTCTTCACAGTAGGTTCTGATAATTTTATTTAGAAATTTTGTGCATGTATCTAATCTGATCTTGATGATCTTTAGTTCCTTTTCATTTTGAATTCTTCTTAGCAAATCTGGCAGCTTTTTTAGTGTCTATCTTTCCTTGTTCATGAATATGGTCCAAGTGAATTTGGAAAAGTCATCCACCACCACTAGAGTGCACTTCATTCCACTTACACTTACTGGTGTGACTGGTCCAAAAAGATCGATATGCAACACATGCAAAATTCTTGTTGTAGATTCATAGGGCTATGACTTGAAAGAGCTTTTGATTTGCTTCCCTTTTTGACATGCATCACAGAGGCTTTCCTTTTTGAATGTGATCTCTGGAAGACCGTCAACTAGCTTGTTCTTTGAAAGTGTGTTGATGGTCTTGAGGTTGAGATGATTCAATCCTCTATGCCAAATCCAGCTGGTTGATTGCTTATTTTTTACAAGCAAACATGATTTGCTGTCTTCTAATCTACCACGTACAAGTTATCTTCTTTTTTTCCTGTAAGTACAACTGTGCTGGTTTGATTGTGAGTCACCTTGAATCCTTCTTTGTTGAAATGCACAGTGTAGCCTTTGTCACAGAATTGACAGATACTTAGAAGATTGAAATTCAGACCATTAACATAAGCCACATTTTGAATTTTCAAACTATTTTTGAGCATATGCCTTCCCCCTTAATTTTTCCTAGGCCTCCAAATGTTACTTTCGGTCCATCAAAAGCTTTAAAATCAGCCAGCCATCCTTTATTCCATGTCATGTGTCTGGAACATCCACTGTCTATGTACCAGACATCCTACAAAACATATTAAGTATGCTTAGGTACCCAACACTGTTTGGGTCCATACCTGTTAGCAGTCATGCCTCCTACTCCAAGTTTATATCCAAAGGATTTTCTTTTTGGATAATTGAAGTCATCAACTTCATATGTATAAGGCATGGCAGAATAACTTCTAATATTTCTATTAAAGGTATTATGATACTTTATTGTATTTTGTGGTGCATTTGTATCCTTTTTCACTCTCCAATATGCAGAAGGAAACTTATTTTCATATTGCTTCTTGTGTCCAGGAACATACCTTGGTTGGCTTTTCCTAAACACATGTTGCATAGCATGAAATGGTTTCTTCTAGTATTTTTGAGGTGCAACATTCCAATCATCTTCTGAAGGGTAAAGTTATCCCTTACCTTTCATTAAGCCTTTTTCTTTAATTCGCTGGTTTGATGATTTACTTGGCTGTTTCACTACACTGGGTTTGACTTTTCCGGTCCAGGGTGAGTAGAAGAAACTATGGTCAGTCATTTTCTAAATTTAGGTCCAGTTTTGGTCCTTGATTCAGAATTGTCTTGTCCATTGTTTCTTTTCTCATCCTGACTGTTGTAGCCAAGACTAGATCTGGATTCAAACCTTTTTTAGGGTTTGTAAGCTGCTGCCATTAGTGGTGCAGTGGTGCTCTTAACTAGTAGGGATATTTTCTCAGCTAGTCTTTCAACATCATATGAGTGATCAGATTCTTTCTTTAATCCAGTTTTTTCATTTCATCCAGTTCTTTCTTTAATCTTTTATTTTCATTTCTCAGATTCTCACATTCTTGTTCCAGAATTTCATGATTTACTTGAATTTCTTGAAATTTACTCATGAGATTTTGAATTAGATTTCGAGAATCTAAAGGGAGAATAGAAAATTGTGCAGTGTTAGATGTGGATGCACTAGATGATGAGTAGGAACTAAATGTTACCTCTGTTTCATCAATTTTGTTGGTCCCTTGAAAAGGCTTTGGTTAAGTTTAGAGGGGGGGTGAATAAACTTAACACTTAAAACTTTTGGAGTTAACAAACTCAGCAACTTCAGCAACCTCCTGATTGCTCAGTAGTCTGCTGACTATTGAATTTACTGAACTTGTTGTAGCGGAATATATTTAAATTAAGCCTTATTACTTGTTGTTAAAATATGATACCAAGTATTAGATACTCAGTAGTGTATATGTGTGATTCAGTTGCTAGTTCAGTAGATTGATGTGCTAAATCTACTAAATGCAGAATGTAAGTTCAGAAAGTATGTAGGCAGATTTTATAGTGGTTCCAAGTGGTGTAATCCTGTCAGTCCACTCTTTTCCTGTGATGTTGGAGGTAATTCACTAGAGATCCTTGACGTAGCAGTTACAAAAATCCCTAACTTGTTTGTCCTTCACCAATAACTATGGCTTCACAAACTGAACACTTGGAACAAGTAGGATTGCTGCTCCAAAGTCTTCCACTGGTCCTTGAAGGGTAGGATTGCCTCTTCACCTGCTCCACCACAAACAACAGTCCTTGACACCCAAAGATGCTTCACTGTCTTCAGTAGATTTCTTGTAAAAGAATGTTTGAATCAAATAAGTGATTCAGCTTTCAGCAGCTTGATCAGGATGATATGATAAACAGCTTGGATTCTTCAGGTGTGTAAACTTGATGTAACATGATAGCAGATTACACTTGAAGAAGTTTACTAGATCAGTAGCTTTAAGTTCGGTAGGGTCAGCAGGGTGACTTCTTGATAAGAATCTGAAGCTCAAGATTATCTGTTGTTTTTCTCTCTAAAAATCATCTTCTGTTTATGTAACAGGGGTCTTTTTTTATAGGTGAGAATCCTTGTGACTTATGTTTGAAATTCAAACATAGCCGTTTCAGATTTGTCCCATCTTGACTTGCTTTCTGTCCCTGTACATAGTACTGACACTGTCAGTTTACTTTTTGTCAAATTTCAGACTGTCCACCCTTTGACTTGTATCCATTGGATAAACCTCTGTTTGTTTCCAATGTCCCTTTAATCTTGGCCATTGATTTGTTGATAAAACCAAGAGTTGTTATCTGTCATTTTCTTTGTGAACTTCCAATGTAACCTTTGATTAAATTGAAATATATGTTCAGCAGGTTCTTGTGTTTGTAAGTCTGCTGAAATACATATCAGTCAGCTGATTCAAGGTTGTTGTGTTTATAAAAACACTGCAGCTGACTTCTCTTATATCTAACTTTTTATTATTAAGTTAGATTACACCACTTTGATCATAACCAAGTTCCAGTCACCATTTAACTTGTGGAACTTAGACCTTGTACACAAGGTATATGCAATAAGTTTAGGTCATCACAGACTTCCCTAAATTATGATTTCATATCCTTGACTTTGAATACTAAGTTTGATCCCTTAGCCTTCAATAACTGAGTTTGAGCCCTCAGCCTTCAGTTTTCAGCAGGTTGCTAAACTAGTCTACTGACTCAGGTACCCTACTGATCTAGACAGGTTTGCTGATGAAAGTCAGCTAACCTTTTACATTGCTTGTTTGATCAAACCTATACAAAGATCAAACTCTAATAATCCTATACATTTGATCTAGACATTTTTTTGCCTTTGCTCTATAACAGCTAGTCTGGCACTCATCACAAAAACTTAAAATAAGTCCAACAAGTTTCCTTTTCCATAAGACATAGATATGCTTTGTCATTGTCTGAGCTGTCTGCTTCAACATCATCTGAATCATTTTCAGATGATTCTTCTTTCTTTTCACTACTGGGTTCAGCTTTGAGTGCCTTCTTGTTATTTCTCTTTTCTGTTGTTTTGTACTTCTTCTTTTCCTCTTTTTTGTCTTTTTCTTCAGGGCAATCAGCCTTGAAGTGACCTTTTTTCTTGCAATTGAAGCATTTGTATTCATCATCCTTTTTCTTCTTGTCTTTGCTTGAGCTTGACTTTTTGTTTGATGATGAACTTCCTTTGGATGGCTACTTCTTGCTAAACCTATCAAAATGTTTGATCAGTAAAGCTACATATTCTTTCAGCTCCTACGTTTCTTTGCTGCTTGTGTCAGCTATTTTGATTTGCTGGGGTGCAACCAATGCACTGGCCTTGTGTGTCTCAGCTGGTGCACTGTCTACGCCGTTCAACTCAAATTCATGAGCCATTAATTGAGACATCGAGTTAAAGTATCAATGTTTGCAAGGCTTGTTGTTCCTTTAAGCACTGATGTGATGATCTTCCATCTTTCAGGTAGACCTCTCAAGATTTTCAGGCACACTTATTTCTGTGGATATGTGTGCCCAAGTTGTTGCAGTTCACTGATGATGCTTGAGAACCTGTTATCCATATGATCAATGGATTCACCAGTCTTCATTTTAAAGTTCTCAAATTTCTGTTTTGCAACAGATAATTTGTTTTCCTTGACTGCTTCTGATCCTTCATTGATCAGTGCTAATTTATCCCACATTTCCTTTGTTGTTTTGCAATCTTTGATCCTCATGAACTAATTATTGTCCAGAGTATTCAAGATCATGTCTTTTGCATCAAACTCTAGGTTTGCTCTTCTTCTGTCATCCTTGGTCCAATCTTTATTGAGTTTGTCTATCTCCTTTCCTTGATCTACTCATGTGGTTATCACAGTTGTGATCTTGATTGGGCCATCATTAATTACCTCCAGCATCTCCTCATGAGTTGCTGCAAGATGAGACAACATCCTTATTTTATATTCATCAAAATTATTAACATTGAATACATGTACCTTTGACATGAAAATTGAGGAATCCATGAGTAAAGATAAGAGATATGTACAAAAAGCAAAGATTTGAAAACTACTTTGAAAATGTGTGATCCCCTTGTTACCAGAAATTAGATCAGAATAGGTTCTGATACTAGGAACACTGCTCAGCTACCAATTGTTGGCCCATTGAAGGGTAAAACAATAGTCAGAGGGGGTGAATGACAATAGTGGAGTTTCAAAAACATTTCTAATATTTAAAAGCTTTTGGGCAGCGGATAAGTCCATTCTTTAAATGTTGGTCCAAAGTAGATTACACAATCACAGATGTAATATGCAATGAAATAAAGTGTTGTAAAGTAAATTGCTGAAAGTAAATAGACACAAAGGTTTATAGTGGTTCAGGGTGGTGTAATCCCTTAATCCACTCTTCTCATATGAAGATTGGAGGAATTCACTATTGTTTTCACAGATACAATAGTTAGATTGTCCTTGGCTACACAAGCTTCACAATCTTCAAGACTATAACTCCCTGGCTACAAAAGCTTCAGTGACTCAGTCTCTATCACTGCTCCTTGAGAACAAATCTTTCAGCAGCTATCACAAAGGTTGCAACTCCATCCCAGATTCCTCTAATTCAATTGCATCAGTTTGATGTGAATTGGATTCACATATTTGTGATCAATCTTAGTGCTTTATATGGAATTTGAGTTCTGATTGCTAAGTTGATCTCTAGATATTTCCTTTAAGTTCAGATAGAAGGCTTTTCAAATTGATAGAGTTTCTGCTTGTTTCTTATCCGATTTTTTCGTATTGTGTTTCCTGTCTGTCAATGCCTTCTATTTATAGCCATGATAATCATTGATTTGAATTTCCGTCCGTTGGCTATTTAATGTGGGGAATAATCCTTGATTTAATTCTTGATTCCACCATAAATATATTCTCCTTGATTTTAGTGATCGGATTTTTCCTCAAACGTCTATCAGAAAATCCGTCCTTGATTGATCCTCAATTGATTGCGCATTAAATGCTTGATCCTCTGAATCTTATTTATACTTCATAGTTTGAACAAGTAAGTTTACTTGGTTGTTCCTTCAATGTTTAAGTGATTCTGTTGACTTGGCTGTTCTTCACCACTTTGTCTTTACTCGGCCGATAATTAGTTTCCTTAGCCGGATCACTGCTTTTTTTGATTTTACAAGACTCATTGTACTTCACTGATACTTAATTTGGGTGAGTTCAGTGTACACCATATTTGACATTGTATTCCATCATTTGAATTATAACTTAGATTTATCCAAGGTCATCACAGACTTCCCTGGTTATAAGTCAGATCATATGTCTTCATGCTTCTCTGCTGGTACTTGGCTGCCTTCACTCTGCCAGATTTATGTTTTACTTAGCCATCCTAGCAACTAGTACAATACTTGTCTGACTCAACTTATACAACTTTTCAGACTCTAAGTAAAGACTTATACAGAGTTTTCTAATTTATGTCAGGCTTTCTATAACAGCTAGTATGGCCATCATCAAAACATAAATAAATGTTCCTAACAATTCGTTTCTTATGGAAACATGAATTATCTAAATTTGTGAAGGTCAATTGTTGTGGAGTTAATCTCAGGTGATTCTCTCATTTATCTCATTCCATTTCTGTATAGAATCATTCTATGTTTGACTTGTTGGTTTCCATGTTGCAGATTCTATAATAAAGGCATAAATCTACCTCGATTTTCCATGTGATCGAATTAAGGTTGAAGATATTAGGGATTTCATCAACCATTATATTTCGGTGAATGTTCAATGGTTAAAGGATGCTTCTTGGAACATGCTCTTGACCATATTCATTTCCATGTGTTATGTCTGAGTGGTATCTATGTGAAATTGAGAGTTGCAAGCTCGTACATGTCTAATCAGGCACCGCATCTCCTTTCACACCTATGGATTTCTACAACCCGAGTTCTAAACCCGGTTGCTTTGGTATAATGGCTCAAAACCTATCTTTACATTGTTAAAGGTCTACCCAAGGGTTGATACCCTATGAGGTCTCTGTTTTGAGTCTGACTTGAGAACCACTTCGCTCAATGATGGTTAATTTGTGCCTCTGTTGGTTTAATCAGGACAATTGACTCCTTATGCGTGAAGTAACATTCTGTTCAGAGATGGCTTCTAGTTTCTTGTCCATCCCCTGAACCATTCAGCATTTTTAATCAATTAGCTTAACCCCTGCCTGTGTTGTAATGCCCCGTTCCCAGACACCGAGTTCTTATCTGGAAATGAACGCTCGGCTCGTATAATATTAAATAAATTCAATATTATAAGTAAGCATCTACTACGTCATATCGAGTTTATCAATAACAGAATCAAAAAGACTCGGGTAAAATTTATAAAAGATACTAGAATAGAATTTCAACAAACTAAAGATTTAAAGTTATCTTACAACCACAATAATTTAAATCTTACAATGTGATGTCTCAAAGTAACATAAACTGAAACTACAACACTGTTTTAAAAGAAAGTACAACTTGTTCGTCCTCAAAATCGTCATCGCATTCTTGCTCAACTTGTTCATCTTCTCTTCCCCAATTCACAAAACAAAACATGCAATTGAGGTAAGTAAAAGGTAGAAGCTATTGTTTAATTACGTTTTACAGCGAAAGGCTCATAATTAATAAATTATCCTTATGAGACCTACTCAACACTAGGGTTCACTTCATGCTCATCAACATGTCATGCTATTTGTTTCTAGCCTAACTTATCTTTGTTACATCAGCATTCAAGGGCACTACGCATGGTGCTACACACCACGAAGTATCGATTGCAACCTATTAGTTGATCACACCAACAGCCACGGCTAGCCTCGATAGTGTACACATTCAGCAAAGTCCCTTCGTACTTGGGTCGTGTAAACCTACGGAGTTATTCACTTTTACTGACTGCCCACACATCGCGACATAAACTTGTGCTTTACCAAGAATGATATGTTGTTTAGTCTTTTAATTTGCAAGTATGTATTTTAGTAGTCATTAACTAGATACCTATGTGTTTTTAAGGCAAAACTCACTTAACATCCCTAATTCCTCTCTTAGACATCTAGACACAACATCCTAACCACATACACAGACATTGAAGAATACTAATTCATCAAAGCACAAGCCAATCATGCTCTTTCGACGGTCCCGAACTGCAACTCTTATGAAGAATCCATTTTGTGCTGGAACTAAATGCATCAGAAGCTTAATCATGGATTGTTCTTGCACAATTAATGTTATTAGGCCAAGAAAAAATGTTTAAAACTGGATTCGGGGCTTAAAACTCAATGTTTCATAAAACAGAGGATTTGGCGTGTGCTAAGCCTTTTTGGCGCGTTCTAATCCTCTCTGAAACATTCAGCATCTTCTGGTTAACTTTTGGCACATGCTAAAAGCCTTTGGCACATGCTAAAAGCCCCAGTAGATTCAGGTTGTTTACTCCACCATTTTGGCACGCGCTAAAACCCCTACGCGCGCACTAAAAACTCTGTGTAACTTTCAAGATGTTTCTGTACCGTTTGGCTTGCGCTAAACGCCTTTGGCGCGTGCCAAAGCCCTAAAACTATCCTAAACATCAGTTTTCTACACTTTATGATTTCCATCCCAATTCCTCAACTTCTAACATAAAAAATACAGTAAAAACAGCAGCAAATCTGTTCTTAAACATACCATAACTCTTTGAACTCATTCAGTGAATCTTTAGCTGATGTAGTGGGTAGACTCCTTCCACCTCTACCACCTCTTCCACCTCTTCCACCTGTGTGTGAAGATCTTAATGCTTTCACTCTTGCTTCCCAAAACTTAAGCCCCAAAAAGGAATTCAGTCCCTCATGAAGCCCTTGTCATGGTAAGGTCTTCTCTTGTTGTAGTAAAGCTTCTTATATTCTTTGAAAATATCATCAGTAAGTGGAAGTCTGCCAGGTGCAGGTTCTCTGTATGCATTGGTGTCAGCCTCCCATCTATTTGTGCAAAAATCCTAGCAGCCTCTTTTGCTACTGCTGTTTGGCTCTCTTCCCCCGTATTGACATCATCAACAAAACGGGACAGCAGACCATGAACACTCTCCTGTGTGATCACCAAGTTGTTCAGTTGACCCTTAGTTCTAGTGTCAACTGCAGTGATCCTTTCTTGCATTGTCTGCTCCAGTAGATTGATCAACTCAGTAAACTAAGGATCCAATCCAGCAGGGTGAAGTGTTCCAGCAGGTTCAGCCATAGCAGGCTTGGGTGCCTCAGTAAGTTTATCAAGTTTTTGTGGGATGGTGGCAAACTGTTCTTTCAGGAACTTCTCCTTCATTGTATAGCCTTGTCTAATTCCTTTCACATCTAGAGCAAGGTCAGCCAAAGCATATTGAGTGGAAGTGATGTTGGAAGCAACTGTTTCAGTAGTTCTTCCTCTATCTTCCACCAAGTTCATTAAATCTTCAAACCTTTGCTCTTGCCTGTCAAGTTGAGTTCTTAACCTTGTAATGTCACTTCTGGCAGCCCTCAACTCATCCAACACTTGTGCTGGTACCCCACTAGCCATTCTTCCAGCCATATGTCCAGCTGTTTCATCAGCAGGCTCTTCCACATTGTAATGTGCCCTCTGTCTGCTGACAACCATGGCTCTACTCATGTCCCTTCCAACAGGGGCAGGACCTTCTTCAACCATAGCACCAAGAATACCCTCCATAATTGGATCTTGTGCAGGTTCCTCAAAAATTGGTACATATGCCTTTTGAGGTTCAGCAGCAATAATTTCTTCCCCAGACATTTGAAACTCTTCATCACTGAAGTTATAGTCCAGTAGTTGTTAATCCTCATCAATAACAGCAGTCTGTTGACTATATTTCCCTTCAGTGGCCTTTTCTCCAGTAGGCTCTACTACAGCAGCCCGTTCTTCAATAATTATAGGGGTTTCCTCCAAACCCATTGGGAGTTCCAACCTTTGTCCAGGTGCTGTTTGGTCCTCAGCAACCTGTACCACCAGTTCCGACCTTTGTTCAGGTGCTGTTTGAACCTCAACAGCCTGAACCTCCTCAAAGTGTAATGGTGATTCTTCCACACCCATCACCAAGTCCAACCTCTGTCCAATCACTGTCTGTTCCTCAGTGAGTAGGACTCTCTCTTCCACACAGATAAAAGGAAAAGTTGCCATGTTTTCCTCTAGAATTCCTCAAGCATCAGCAATCTTCTGTAAATCCTCAGCAGATTTAGAGATAGTGCCCTGAGTATCAATCCATTCTTGATATTGAACTGAATCTTCAGAACTAACATCTGGCTCACTATATTCAATAACATTCTCTTCATCCAAATCTTCAGTCTACTTATCTTTAGTATTCATATCAGCCTCCACAACCTTTATTGCATCAGATGTGCCAACCATCCTGTTACCTTCAAGGTTTATCCTGTCATTGATTAAGGCCTCCTAATCATCTATGGTGAGATCTTCCAGATCCTCATCCATTTGACTGGTCTGCTCGCCTTCAGTAGACTTGCCAGCATCAGTGGACTGTTCTACACTTGGTTCATTTATCATAGCAGTTCCACTAGCTTCTCCTTGATGTGGGGGATGACCATCATCAGAATCAGATGATGATGAATCATCACTATCTGGTCCATCCCTAGGAGTCTTGAACATAATACCTTCTTCTCCCTTCTCTTTTTCAATAATTTCCATTAATCTCATTTCCAACAGGGAGGTATCAACCAAGTCAAGCAAATTTTCCACCCCTAACTTGTCAAAAGTCCACTCCTCAAAGTCTGTCATAGGCTCAGCAGCCGATTTTTGTCTCTTGTAAAATCCAAACTTCCATTGGAAATAATCAGCAACCAGTAGGAGTGTAGGATCAACATACCCTTCCTTATTTTTCTTTTCTCTTCTTTCAAAGGGCATAGTTGGCTTTCTGGGAGCCGTCTGTCCACTTTGCTGACCTCCAAAGGACTCAACAAGCAGATTCAAAGTTTCCACAACAGATGCTTCCAGGTCAGTAGGTTCTTCTGGTTGCATATTTGTACCTACCACCTCCATCTGCTCCACACTAGGTTCCCCTGACTTACATGCTCATCAGCAGGGTTAGCAGCAGACTGCTCTTCCCTCTGAGCTATTGTAGAATTTGCAGGGTCTTGTACAGTTATGTCAATATCCACAGCAGGTGCAGACTCAGTAGTCTGATGTGGTTCTTTAGTGGGCTCAGCAGGTTGCTCAACAACAACCTCTCCAGTAGGTTGCTCAACAACAACCTCTCCAGTTTCAGTAGGCATAACAATTTTTAAGGGTTCAGCTTCAATAGCCTATTGTTCTTCTTCTTCCCTTTGTTCTTCAAGGACCCTCAGTTCCTTGCATTTTCCATTCTTCTTTTTCTTAGCAATTTCCTTCATTCTCTTGGAAAGTTGCTCTGATTCAACTTCAGCAGCTTTCCTCTTCCTAGTAACTTCAGCAGGGTCAGTAACTTCAACTTCAACTGGACTCTCAGTAGACTCAGCAGTCTCTGCTCTCTGTTTCCTTGTTTTCCTAGGCTGTAACATCTCTGTGATTTTTCTGGTATCAGCAGCCTTCCTCTTTTCAGGAACTTTCTTGGGTGCAGCAGATTTAACAACTTGCTTGGCCTGCCCACCACCAGCACTATCATCTCCATCATTATCACTTTCAGTTGCTTCAGCATCCACATCTTCATCATCATCCAAACCAGGGATGAGATAGCCAATCTCTTTCTTATATCTTGACTTGTTTATTTTCTCAGGTGCAACATCAGCAATCCCCAAATGATTCAGCAGGGCCTGAACCATCAAAGCCAAAGGTAAGGCCTTGGATTTCCTTGTCCCTTCTCTTTCCTCAGTTATCACTTTCTTCATCTAATGGACAAAGAATCTAGCCCAATCAAACATCATGCTTTTGTAGATGATAATTAGCAGTTCAATCTTGGGTCCTGATAAAGTATCCAAGCTTCCACTAAGTCCTAAGATGTTCTTTGCTATTATCATGCTTAGCAAGTTGTACTCCATTCCTATATGCTTCACATTGATGCTCGGTGTTGATTTAACAACATCATTGGTCTTTATTCTGTCAACAAAATCCAATTTTGACAATCCCATTTCCTCAGGATTAGTTGGAGCATCATGTACAGGTGCAAAACCAAAAGCTTTCCTCAGCAGGTTTGAGGAAACTTCAATCTCCTGGCATTCACTGTTGTAGTAAATGCCTCTCTATTATCTCTTATCACAATGTTTCTCCAGAAGCTAACAACATTTGTGTAAGATATTCTTTCAAATCTTATATTGAGGACATCTTCCAATCCTTCATATCTTCTAATTCTTCGACCAATATTGATATCCAACTCAGTTTTGTTAGCATCAACAACAAAGCCTCTAACACTTTGGCTTGTTCCGATGTGAACATCATCCTTATCTGCCATTATTGAAGAATAAGATGAAGAAGATTGCTTTCAAATCTGTGTTCACACGGAATATTTGTAGAGAAAATCAATCTGTGTTTTGTAAGGATCCTCTGGGTATATGTCTGTATATATAGGGATAGGTAGTTGAGAGTGTCAGATAATGCACTGTACACGTACTATAGCATTAACCACGATTAAATATGAATAAATGAGATCTTGACAAGTGGCCCATAACTTATCCATAAAGAGTTGTAATCGTTAGATCGTGTAACTGTGGTTATAAAGATAAGATAAATATCCCGGTCTTTTGCTTTTTGACTTTTGTTAAAGTTTGACTGTAACGTATGCCTCAGCATACTTTGCCATCAGTGGACTTGGCTCAGCAGCCTGCTGACATAATGTCTCAACAGCCTGCTGACAATGTTACTCTGCTGATCTTCAATTCTTCTTGTTTTGTACAATTGATAATACAAGATGAAGTTTAATACCAATGACTGATCTGTCAAGTGAGCTCACCCAACAGGACAAAGACCATTCCCCTTGGCAACTTCATTTGCTCAATTGTTCAAACATAAATTTGTACATGGAATTGTTGATACCAATGACTAATCTGCTAAGTGAGCTCACCAACATAGCAAAGACTAATCCCCTTGGTGAATTCCAGTACATTGCTGATCATAGGTGTATCAGTCAACTTTTATAATTCCAAGTTCTGTCCTTAACTTAGCAAATCTTTCACTATCCAATGGTTTTGTGAAAATATCAGCAAGTTGATCTTTAGTAGGGATGTAAAGAACCACCACATCTTTCTTTTCAACATGGTCTCTTATAAAATGATGTCTCACATCAATATGCTTCATTCTTGAGTGCAAAACAGGATTTTCTGTGATTGCAATTGCACTTGTGTTGTCACACATTATAGGAATTTCTCTTTCTTCAATTCCATAATCCCTTAACTGTTGTCTTAACCAATGTATTTATGCACAGCAACTTCCAGCAGCAATATATTCAGCTTCAGCAGTGAAAGTTGATATTGAATTCTGTTTCTTTCTAAACCAGGAAACCAGTCTATTTCCCATCAATTGACAAGTTCCTATGGTGCTTTTTCTATCAATCTTGCATCCAGCATAATCAGAATCTGAGTAGGATATAACCTTGAAGCTTCCATCTTTTGAATACCATATTCCAACATCCAAAGTCTCTTTTAGATACTTGAGAACTCTTTTGACTGCAGCTAAATGACTTTCCATAGGTTTTGATTGAAATCTTGCACAAACACCTACAGCAAAGGATATATCAGGTCTGCTGGCAGTAAGGTACAGTAGACTGCCTATCATCCTTCTGTATAAAGTCTGATCAACATCTTTGCCTTCCTTGTCTTCATCCAATCTAATGTTTGTACTCGTTGAAGTTGATACTTTGGTGCTATTTTCCATACCAAATTTCTTCAGCAGCTCCTTGGTATACTTGGTTTGATGAATGAAGATTCCATCTTTCATTTGATTGACTTGCAATCCAAAAAAATAGTTTATTTCTCCCATCATACTCATTTGGAATTTACTTTTCATCATATTAGCAAACTTCTCACATAATAATTCATTTTCAGAACCAAAAATTATGTCATCAACATAAATCTGTACCAGCAGGGTGCTGTCTCATTTATTGATTCTGAAAAGAGTCTTGTCAATGGTACCTTTGGTAAAACCATTGTCCACCAAGAATTGAGATAGGGTCTTATACCATGCTCTTGGTTCTTGTTTCAAACCATGAAGTGCTTTATTGAGTCTGTACACTTTATCTTCTTGATCTTTAACATCAAAACCAGGACGTTGCTGAACATAGACCTCCTCTTCCAGAATGCCATTCAAAATTGCACTCTTGACATGTATCTAATATACTTTGAAGTTTTTGTAAGAATTATATGCCAAGAATAATCTTATAGCTTCCAATCTTGCAAAAGGGGCATATATTTCATCAAAATCTATTCCTTCTGCTTGAGAATAGCCTTTTTCTACTAGTCTGGCCTTGTTCCTTACAATGGTACCAGATTCATCCAATTTGTTTCTGTATACCCATTTCGTTACAATTATATTTGCTTGATTAGGCCTTTCCACTAGTGTCCAAACTTGATTTCTTTCAAATTCATTCAATTCTTCTTGCATAGAAATTATCCAATCTGGATCTGATATTGCTTCTTCAACAACTTTAGGTTCCATTTGAGATAGAAAACAAGTGAACATTGCATCTATTGTCTTCTAGTCCTTACACCTTGCTGTATATTTCCAATAACTTGCTCAGCAGGGTGATCCCTTAACCATTATTGATTTTGGTTAGATTGATTCTCAAGAACATCATCTTCAGTAGGGTCTACTGTTGCTTCAACAAGGGGTTCAGCAAATCCTTGAACTGCCTTAGTTGTTGCATCAGTAGTGTTACCAGTAGGGTGTTCAGCAAGGGCAGAATCAAAAACCTTTAACTCATTTATCCTTTCCAAAACATCAACACATTCTGGATCAGTGACTTGTTGATTCTCAGCAGGTTCTGAAGCTTCATCTTCCATTCCAGTGAACTTAGGTTCATCAAATTCAACATGTATTGTTTCTTCATGTTTCAGTGTCCTTTTATTCAGTA
Organism: Gentiana dahurica var. dahurica; assembly: GCA_024500145.1. Lineage (NCBI taxonomy): Eukaryota > Viridiplantae > Streptophyta > Magnoliopsida > Gentianales > Gentianaceae > Gentiana > Gentiana dahurica. The sequence goes on from CM044906.1 coordinate 34,861,339, forward strand.
CCCTGAATGCCTTGCTGACAGAAGAGTATCCCAAGAAGATTCCTTCATCTGATTTAGGTTGGAAGGTCTTCAATTGCTCCTTATGATTTAATATAAAACATTTGCTTCCAAATGGATGGAAATAAGATATATTAGGTTTCCTTCCATTCTAAATTTCATAAGGTGTCTTCAGCAGTTTCTGGTTCACTGAGGTCCTATTTTACGCATAGCATGCTGTATTGACTAATTCAGTCCAATATCTTTCAGGTAATAATGCTTCACAAATCAAAGTTCTTCTTGCTTCTTTTAAAGTTCTGTTTCTTCTTTCAGCAACCCCATTTTGCCGAGGTGTACCAGCAGCAGCTAGTTGATGTAGCACACCATTCTGCTCACAGTATTCTCTTATAACTTTATTGAGAAATTTAGTACCATTGTCCGATCTAATCTTCACTGCTGTCAAACTTTTCTCATTTTGCAATCTCTTCAAAAGTTCAGGCATCTTTTGAAGTGTTTCACTTTTCTTGTTCATGAATACTACCCAAGTGTATCTTGGATAATCATCCACAACTACAAAAGTGTACTTCTTTCCTGTTACACTTGTTGGTGTCACTGGTCCAAAAAGATCCATGTGCATCAGCTCCAAAACTCTTTTTGTTGATTGCTTAGTCTTTGATTTGATGTTTGATTTTTTTTGTTTACCTTGCTGACAGGCATCACATATAGCATCCTTTTTGAATGTTATCTCAGGTAAACCAATCACCAGTTTCTTCTTCACCAACTGATTGATATCATCAAAATTTAGATGATTTAATTACTTATGCCATAACCAATTAAGTTCTGACTTGGTATGCACAATCAGGCAAGTTTCTGGAACAGCAGTAGACCAACACAACTTGATCACCTCTTTCACTAATGACAATACATGTTCCCTTGTCAAAAGTGACCTTGTAACCCATGTTACAAAACTGTCCAGTGCTCAGTAGGTTGTAGTCCAGTCCTTCCACAAATGCAACATTCCTGATTGTTAATCCATTTCTCACAAGTGTGCCATATCCTCTTGTATATCCTAGTGTATTCTTGTTGCTAAAATTCACTCTTGGACCATCATTTGTCATATAGTTTGACAAACAGTGCTTATTCTTTGTCATATGTCTGGAACATCCACTGTCAAAGTACCAGACACCCTACAAAACAGAGTTAATGTATTTTAGGTACCCAAAACTGTTTGGGTCCATGATGGTCAGTAGTAAGCATGATCCTTGGCAAGTTTCCATAAGGTCTTCTTTGAAAAGTATCATACTTTTGTTCATACATGTATTCTACATATCCATAAGGTCTAACATTTGGTTGTGTAGGACTCACATATGCTTTCTGTCCTTTTGGTATGTAATGCTGTTTGGAGTGATTTCTTTTGTTAGAAGCACTAGTATAACCATTAGTTTGCTGTCTGTTAGGAACAGCCCTGTAGTAAGGAGTCTAATGAGGTCTCTGCTAAGGTCTTATATAAGCCCTCTGCTGACTCCATTGCTGAGGTTTTACCCTAATAGTATGGTTATATATGTTGTTTCTATCTGTAGGAGCAGGAATATTTCAATCATCATCAGTAAGGAACAGTCTACCTTCCTCCTGAGATAAGTATCCCTTGAATGATTGACATTTTTAGGTTTAGGATTCTTATCCTTGGAATATTTCTGATTTTGCCTTTTTGTGGTCCAGTAGACTTGGTAGCAGGTCTGCTATCAGCAGGTCTAGAAGGTACAACAGTCCTATTTTTGGATTTATTCTTTTTGTTAGGTGCTGTTGACCTTTTTGACTTCTGATTTTGCCTCCTTGAAGTTTTCTCATTAGGCTTCACTGCCTCAGCAACCTTTTTGGGAGTTGGATCTTGTGCAGGCACAAACTTCGGACCAATTCTGGTACTAGGCTCAGTAACCTTACTGGATCCACTCTTATTAGATTGTTGAGTTCCAAATCCAAGGTATGTTCTATCACCATAAGGCTTTCCAGTTTTGAATGTAGTGGAGGAACAAGATTGTTCAGAAGATTCAACAGCTACTGAATGTACAGCAGACTTGTGTTGATTCTGTCCAAACTCCTTTTCCTTACCCTTAAGAATTCTTAATTCAGCTTTTAACCTTTCAACTTCTGATTGAAGAGCTTCTTTTTTAGCCTTCACAATCTTATAACCAGATTGTATTATCCTCAGTTGATTAAGGATGGCATCCAAAGTTTCTTCATTGTCAGAATTTTTAGGATTTGAACCAAAAGTTGATTCACAATCACTTTCAGCAGGAGTGTTTATAGATACAGAATTGTATACCTCCTCTGTTTCATCAATATTTTCCATTAAAGCATAATCATCCATATCAGCAACAAGTGCAGTATCATCAGATTCATTTCCCTTTTCCGATTCTACTTCATATCCTGATTCATCTTCAGCAACCATAGCTTTCTTGCCAGATCTTCTTTGTTGACTTTTGCTCTTCAATAGGTCTGGGCAATCAGGTCTAAAATGTCCTGGCTTCTTGCAATTGAAGAAAAGATAATCAGGTTCCTTCTTTTGTTTTAGCCCAGGACAGTCAGGTTTGAAGTGTCCTGGTTTCTTGCATTGATAACACAAGTAATCATTGTCTTTCTTGGATTCTTCCTTCTTCTTCTCACTAAACTTCTTTGTGAAATTCCTTGAAGAATTCCTTCAAGTTTTCATCATTCTGATTTTCTTGCTCAGTAGGGCAATTTGCTCTTGCATCTCATCCAGTAGATCATCTTGAGCTCCTGATGTTTCTTCTTGATGTGTAGCAGCCAATGCAGTGGTCTTTGGTTCTTGTTTTTCAGTCTCAGGTACAAGTTTCTTACTGAATTCATAGGCTTTGAGATCTGAAAACAATTTGAAGGTGTCCTCTTCATGTAGACTCCTCATTTGTTCTATTGCAGTCACCTTCATTTCCCAAACTTCTTTTCCAGGTAATGCTTCCAAGATTTTTGAATTGATTTCTTCTTTTGAGTACTTTACACTCAGTAGGGTGAGTTCATCCATTATTGCATTGAATCTTGACACCATTTGTTTAATAGTTTCATTTGGTTTCATTTTGAACTCCTAGAACTTCTTCTTTGCCACACTGATCTTGTTCTTCTTGATAGCATCAGTGCCTTCATAGATTAATTGCAACTTATCCCAAAGTTCTTTTGCAGTCTTGCAATCTTTCACTTTCATGTACATATTGCTATCCAAGGTTCTGTATATGATATCAATAGCAATGTTTTTGAGGTTTTCTCTTTTTCTATCTTCAGCATTCCATTCTCTTTTTGGCTTTGGAATGTACTGAGTTTGATTATCCATAGTTATAGCTTTTGTGATTTCCAGTGGTCCATGAGTCAGCACATCCATCATCTCATCATGTGTTGCAGCTAGAAAAGCCTGCATACGACATTTATACTCATCAAAATGATCAAAGGAACACATCAACATTGTTCTATCATACTGGTTGTTATCCATGATGCAAAGCTTTGAAAATCAGAAACTTGAAAAAGTTTTCAAAGTATTTTCACAAGCAAAACAAGTAGGATTACTTCATAACAGAAGCACTACTCCGATACCAATTGTTGGTCCCTTGAAAATGCTTTGGTTAAGTTTAGGGGGGGTGAATAAACTTAACAATTAAAACTTTTGGAGTTAACAAACTCAGCAACTTCAGCAACCTGCTGAGTGCTCAGTAGTCTGCTGACTATTGACTTTACTGAATTTGTTGTACCGGAATATATTTAAATTAAGCCTTATTACTTGTTGTTAAAATAGGATACCAAGTATTAGATACTCAGTAGTGTATGTGTGTGATTAAATTGCTAGTTCAGTAGATTGATGTACTAAATGTACTAAATGCAGAATGTAAGTGCAGAAAGTAAGTACGCAGATTTTATAGTGGTTCCAGGTGGTGTAATCCTGTCAGTCCACTCTTCTCCTGTGATGTTGGAGGTAATTCACTAGAGATCCTTGAGGTAGCAGTTACAAAAAGCCCTAAGTTGTTTGTCCTTCACCAATAAATATGGATTCACAAACTGAACACTTGGAACAGGTAGGATTGCTGCTCCAAAGTCTTCCACTGGTCCTTGAAGGGTAGGATTGCCTCTTCACCAGTTCTACCACAAACAACAGTCCTTGACACCCAAAGATGCTTCACTGACTTCAGTAGATTTCTTGTAAAAGAAAGTTTGAATCAAGTAAGTGATTCAGCTTTCAGCAGCTTGATCTGGATGATATGATCAGTAGCTTGGATTCTTCACGTGTGTAAACTTGATGTAGCTTGATAACAGATTACACTTGAAGAAGTTTACTAGATCAGTAGCTTTAAGTTCAGTAGGGTCAGCAGGGTGACTTCTTGATAAGAATCTGAAGCTCAAGATTATCTGTTGTTTTTCTCTCTAAAAATCATCTTCTGTTTATGTAACAGGGGTCTTCTATTTATAGGTGAGAATCCTTGTGACTTATGTTTGAAATTCAAACATAGCCGTTTCAGATTAGTCCCATCTTGACTTGCTTTCTGTCCCTGTACATAGTACTGACACTATCAGTTTACTTTTATTCAGATTTCAGACTGTCCACCCTTTGACTTGTATCCATTGGATAAACCTCTGTTTCTTTCCAACGTCCCTTTAATCTTGGCCATTGATTTGTTGATAAAACCAAGAGTTGTTATCTGTCATTTTCTTTGTAAACTTCCAATGTAACCTTTGATTAAATCGAAATATATGTTCAGCAGGTTCCTGTGTATGTAAGTCTGCTGAAATACATATCAGTCAGCTGATTCAAGGTTTCTGTGTTTATAAAAACACTTCAGCTGACTTCTCTTATATCTAACATTTTATTATTAAGTTAGATTACACCACTTTGATCATAACCAAGTTCCAGTCACCATTTAACTTGTAGAACTTAGACCTTGTACACAAGGTACATGCAATCAGTTTAGGTCATCACAGACTTCCCTAAATTATGATTTCATATCCTTGACTTTAAATACTAAGTTTTATCCCTTAGCCTTCAATAACTGAGTTTGAGCCCTCAGCCTTCAGTCTTTAGTAGGTTCCTAAACTAGTCTACTGACCCAGGTACCCTACTGATCTAGACAGGTCTGCTGATGAGAGTCAGCTGACCTTTTACAGTGCTTGTTTGATCAAACTTATACAAAGATCAAACTCTAATAATCCTATACATTTGATCCAGACATCTTTTTGCCTTTTCTCTATAACAGCTAGTCTGGCACTCATCACTAAAACTTAAAATAAGTCCAACAAGTTTCCTTTGCCATAAGACATAGATATGCTTTGTCATTGTCTGAGCTGTCTGCTTCATCATCATCTGAATCATTTTCAGATGATTCTTCATTCTTTTCACTGCTGGTTTCAGCTTTGAGTGCCTTCTTGTTATTTCTCTTTTCTGTTGTTTTGTACTTCTTCTTTTCCTCTTCTTTGTCTTTTTCTTCAGGGCAATCAGCCTTGAAGTGACCTTTCTTCTTGCAATTGAAGCATTTGTATTCATCATCCTTTTTTTTCATGTCTTTGCTTGAACTTGACTTCTTGTTTGATGATGAACTCCATTTGAATTGCTACTTCTTGCTAAACCTGTCAAAATGTTTGATCAGTAAAGCTACCTGTTCTTTCAGCTCCTAAGTTTCTTTGCTGCTTGTGTCAGCTGTTTTGATTTGCTGGGGTGCAACCAATGCACTATCCTTGTGTGTCTCTGCTGGTGCACTATCTATGCCGTTCAACGCAAATTCATGAGCCTTTAATTGAGACATCGAGTTAAAGTATCAATGTTTGCAAGGTTTGTTGTTCCTTTAAGCTCTGATGTGATGATCTTCCATCTTTCAGGTAGATCTCTCAAGATTTTCAGGCACACTTCTTTTTGTGGATATGTGTGCCCAAGTTGTTGTAGTTCACCGATGATGCTTGAGAACCTGTTATCCATTTGATCAATGGATTCACCAGTCTTCATTTTAAAGTTCTCAAATTTCTGTTTTGCAACAGATAATTTGTTTTCCTTGACTGCTTTTGATCCTTCATTGATCAGTGCTAATTTATCCCACATCTCCTTTATTGTTTTGCAATCTTTGATCCTTGAACATATTATTGTCCAGAGTCTTCAAGATCATGTCTTTTACAACAAACTCTAGGTTTGCTCTTCTTCTGTCATCCTTGGTCCAAACTTTCTCGATTTTATCCATCTCCTTTCCTTGATCTACTCATGAGGTTATCACAGTTGTGATCTTGATTGGGCCATCATTAATTACCTCCAGCATCTCCTCATGAGTTGCTGCAAGATGAGACAACATCCTTATTTTATATTCATCAAAATTATTAACATTGAATACATGTACCTTTGACATGAAAATTGAGGAATCCATGAGTAAAGATAAGAGATATGTATAAAAAGCAAAGATTTGAAAACTACTTTGAAAATGTGTGATCTGCTTGTTACCAGAAATTAGATCAGAACAGGTTCTGATACTAGGAACACTGCTCTGCTACCAATTGTTGGTCTCATAGAAGGGTAAAACTATAGTCAGAGGGGGGTGAACGACTATAGTGGAGTTTCAAAAACATTTCTAATATTTAAAAGCTTTTGGGCAGCGGATAAGTCCATTCTTTAAATGTTGGTTCAAAGTAGATTACACAATCACAGATGTAATATGCAATGAAATAAAGTGTTGTAAAGTAAATTGTTGAAAGTAAATAGACACAAAGGTTTATAGTGGTTCAAGGTGGTGTAATCCCTTAATCCACTCTTCTCATGTGATGATTGGAGGAATTCACTATTGTTTTCACAGATACAATAGTTAGATTAATTGTCCTTGGCTACACAAGCTTCACAATCTTCAAGACTATAACTCCCTGGCTACAAAAGCTTCAGTGACTCAGTCTCTATCACTGCTCCTTGAGAACAACTCTTTCAGCAGCTATCACAAAGGTTGCAACTCCATCTCAGATTCCTCTGATTCAGTTGCATCAGTTTGATGTGAATTGGATTCACATATTTGTGATCAATCTTAGTGCTTTATATGGAATTTAAGTTCTGATTGCTGAGTTGATCTCTAGATATTTCCTTTAAGTTCAGATAGAAGGCTATTCAAATTGATAGAGTTTCTGCTTGTTTCTTATCAGATTTTTTCGTATTGTGTTTCCTGTCTGTCAATGCCTTCTATTTATAGCCATGATAATCCTTGATTTGAATTTCCATCCGTTGGCTATTTAATGTGGGGAATAATCCTTGATTTAATTCTTGATTCCACCATAATTATATTCTCCTTGATTTCAGTGATCGGATTTTTCCTCAAACATCTATCAGAAAATCCGTCCTTGATTGATCCTCAATTGATAGTGCATTAAATGCTTGATCCTCTGAATCTTATTTATACTTCATAGTTTGAACAAGTAAAGTTTACTTGGCTGTTCCTTCAATGGTTAAGAGATTTTGTTGACTTGGCTGTTCTTCACCGCTTTGTCTTTACTCGGCCGACAATTAGTTTACTTTGCCGGTTCACTGCTTTCTTTGATTTTACAAGACTCCTTGTACTTCACTGATACTTAATTTGGGTGAGTTCAGTGTACACCATATTTGACATTGTATTCCATCATTTGAATTATAACTTAGATTTATCCAAGATCATCAAAGACTTCCCTGGTTATAAGTCAGATCATATGTCTTCATGCTTCTCTGCTGGTACTTGGCTGCCTTCACTCTGGCAGATTTCTATTTTACTTAGCCATCCTAGCAACTAGTACAATACTTGTCTGACTTAAATTATACAACATGTCAGACTCTAAGTAAAGACTTATACAGAGTTTTCTAACTTATTTCAGACTTCCTATATCAGCTAGTATGGCCATCATCAAAACATAATAAAATGTTCCTAACAATTCGTTTCTTATGGAAACACGAATTATCTAAATCCGTGAAGGTCAATTGTTGTGGAGTTAATCTCAGGTGATTCTCTCATTTATCTCATTCCATTTCTGTATAGAATCATTCTATGTTTGACTTGTTGGTTTCCATGCTGTAGTAACTATGATAAAGGCAGAAATTTGCCTCGATTTTCCATGTTATCGAATTAAGGTTGAAGATATTGGGGATTTCATCACCCATTATATTTCGGTGAATGTTCAAAGGTTAAAGGATGCTTCTTGGAACATGCTGTTGACCATATTCATTTCCATGTGTTGAGTCTGAGTGGTAACTATGTGAAATTGAGAGTTGCAAGCTTGTACATGTCTAATCAGGCTCCGCCTTTCACACCTATGGATTTCTACATCCCGAGTTCTAAACCGGGTTGCTTTGGTATAATGGCTCAAAACCTAGCTTTACATTGTTAAAGGTCTACCCAAGGGTTGATACCTTATGAGGTCTCTGTTTTGAGTCTGAATTGAGAACCACTCCGCTCAATGATGGTTAATTTATGCCTCTATTGGTTTAATCAGGACAATTGACTCATTAGGCGTGAAGTAACATTCTGTTTAGAGATGGCCTCTAGTTTCTTGTCCATCCCCTGAACCATTCAGCATTTTTAATCAATTATCTTAACCCCTGCCTGTGTTGTAATGCCCCGTTCCCGGACACCGAGTTCTTATCTGGAAATGAACGTTCGGCACGTATAATATTAAATAAATTCAATATTATAAGTAAGCATCTACTACGTCATATAGAGTTTATCAATAACAGAATCTAAAAGACTCGGGTAAAATTTATAAAAGATACTAGAATAGAATTTCAACAAACTAAAGATTTAAAGTTATCTTACAACCAGGATAATTTAAATCTTACAATGTGATGTCTCAAAGTAACATAAACTGAAACTACAACACTGTTTTAAAAGAAAGTACAACTTGTTCATCCTCGAAATCGTCATCGAATTCCGGTTCAACTTGTTCATCTTCTCTACCCCAATTCACAAAACAAAACATGCAATTGAGGTAAGTAAAAAGGTAGAAGCTATTGTTTAATTACGTTTTACAGCGAAAGGCTCATAATTAATAAATTTTCCTTATAAGACCTACTCAACACTAGGGTTCACTTCATGCTCATCAACATGTCATGCTATTTGTTTCTAGCCTAACTTATCTTTGTTACATCAGCATTCAATGGCACTATGCATGGTGCTACACACCACGAAGTATCGATTGCAACCTATTAGTGGATCACACCAACAGCCACGGGCTAGCGTCGATAGTGTACACGTTCAGTGAAGTCCCTTCGTACTTGGTTCGTGTAAACCTACGAAGTTATTCACTTTTACTGACTGCCCACACATTGCGACATAAACTTGTGCTTTACCAAGAATGATATGTTGTTTAGTCTTTTAATTCGCAAGTTTGTATTTTAGTAGTCATTAACTAGCTATCTATGTGTTTTTAAGGCAAAACTCACTTAACATCCCTAATCCCTCTCTTAGACATCTAGACACAACATCCTAACCACATACACAGACATTGAGGAATACTAATTCATCAAAGCACAAGACAATCATGCTCTTTCGACGGTCCCGAACTTCAACTCTTATGAAGATTCCATTTTATGCTGGAACTAAATGCATCAGAAGCTTAATCATGGATGGTTCTTGCACAATTAATGTTATTAGACCAAGAAACAATGTTTAAAACTGGATTCGGGGCTTAAAACACAATGTTTCATAAAACAGAGGATTTGGCGTGTGCTAAGCCTTTTTGGCGCGTGCTAAACCTCTCTGAAACATTTAGCATCTTCTAGTTAACTTTTGGCACGCGCTAAAAGCCTTTGGCACATGCTAAAAGCCCCAGTAGATTCAGGTTGTTTTCTCCACCATTTTGGCGCGCGCTAGAACCCCTACGCGCGCACTAAAAAATCCGTGTAACTTTCAACATGGTTCTATTCCGTTTGGCATGCGCTAAACGTCTTTGGCGCGTGCCAAAGCCCTAAAACTGCCTTAAACATCAGTTTTCTGCACTTTACGATTTCCATCCCAATTCCTCAACTTCTAACATAAAAAATATAGTAAAAACAACAGCAAAACTATTCTTAAACATACCATAACATTCTTGTCATCAACAATAACAGCTAGGCATGAATTCTAACATCAATTCATCCAAAAACGCAAACCTTAGCATTATAAAACATAATTAAACATAGGAAGATCCTCTTACTTGTTAGCAAGTGTAACATCCCGACTTTTTAGAAAAGGGTAAAGTGGTAATTGGGTAAATCCACTATGACCTAATTACTATTTATCCTATTTGAATTAATTAAAAAGAATTTAATTAAAGGATCTAGTTATTATATAAAACGGATTTAATTAATAACTATAAAAGGAAAATATCATCTAATCTCTCAATAATCAAAACACGGGAAAAAAATTCTGAAAAAAAAAAGAGAAAGAGGTGACGCAAAAAAAAGGCACAGACAGCGACGCAATATTCAGAAAGAAAAAAAAAGGAGAACGTAAACTCCAATCACAGGACCAATCTGTTCATCGTTTCAAGATGCAACAGTAGAAGAAATTGATCACTGGATGAAGACGGTCGTTCCATACTCTTCATTTTCTAAACAGTAGGTTTTTAGTTTTACCCTAGTTTTTGTATTCGTCGAGTTCGACTCTTCAAAAATTCATATCTTTCAATCCGTAGCTCTGTTTCGCAGACATGAGTAGTCAAAACGATCGTCTTGGAGTTTATATTGTTCTAAAAATAGTTTTACAGGAAATAAACCAGGTAAGTTTCTTTTTCAAGCACTTTTTCATTTCTGGATTTTCCGGAAAATAGGATTTTAGGGTTTCTTGTTGATTTAATAGGTTTTGGGATTTCAGATCAAGAGTTGTAGCAATTTCTTGGCGCTTTTCTTTCAAGATTACTTGCAACTAAGTTAAGAGGCTCTTCCTAATGAGTAATCATAGTTTTATAATGATGGGTTGAGTGTTGATGAGGTTTGTGTTGTGTGGTGCTAGAATTCATGTTAGGTTGTAGTTAGTGAGTTTTGATATGCCTTGGTGTGTTTAAGTTGAGTTTTAGTGCTGTTTTTATGAGAATTTTGGTGATAAACGTATTTGGTTTGGGATAGAAATCGTTTAAGTGCAGAAAGGAATGTTTAGTATGTTGTATTTTTGGGGAAATTATGGTTTTAAGCCACGAGATGAGTTTTAAATGTTCATTCTTTATCTAATAACACTAAATGAAAATGAAAAAGCCTCGTTTGAGTTTCTGATGCGTTTAGTTCCGGCACCGAATGTACTCTTCCAAAGAGTTTAAGGTCAGGACCGTCGGAAGAGCATGAAGGGGCTTGTGTTTTGATGAATTAGTATTCATCAATTTCTGTGTATTTGCTAGGCCTTGTCCATGCCTAGTGGTCAAAGTAAGAGAGTGGTATGTGTGAGGGAGCTTACTTGAAAATACTTAGGTGGCTAGTTAATACACAATAAAATTACATACGTGATAGTAAAAAATAAAACGTCACCTATTCTCGGTTAGGCACTATTTCAAATCGGCGATGTGATACGTTCATAAAAGTTGAACAATGCTATTGGCTCAAAAGACTGAGGGGTAGTGGAGGAAATTCATCAAATTGTATATGCATACCGGGGAAACCCCGGAGCTATCAGGTGCTAATCACCGTTAGTTAGCAAGTATATCTTCAGGCTGATGAACACCATGCAAAGTGTCCTTGACTGTTGACGTAACCAAGATAAGTTAAGATAGAAACGTATAGTCATGACATGTTGATGGACTTGGAGTGAACCCCTTAAACATAACATAATAATAATAAGAAGAATCTTTTTGTTTTAGAACTTAGTTATTCATTAGCTTCTCAGTTTTACTAAGTACTTTGTACTTACCTTCTTTGCATTTTATTTTGTATGCATTGTGGGGTGAGAAGACGAACAGGTTGACTAAGTGTTGATCCCTTGAAAAGGCTTTGGTTAAGTTTAGAGGTGGGTGAGTAAACTTAAAACTTAAAACTTTTGGTGTTAACAAACTCAGCAACTTCAGCAGCCTGCTGATACCTCAGTAGTCTGCTGACACCTCAGTAGCCTGCTGATACACAGTAGTCTACTGACAGTTGAGTTTACTGAATTTGTGCAGTGGAATAATATCAAAAATTAAGCCTTATTACTTGTTGTTAAATGTGATACTGGGTGTTAGATACTCAGTAGTGTATGTGTGTGAGTTCAGTTGCTAGATTCAGTAGGTTGATGTGTATAATAAACTAAAAGCAGAATGTAAGTGCAGAAAGTAAGTAGGCAGATTTTATAGTGGTTCCAGGTGGTGTAATCATCTCAGTCCACTCTTCTCTAGTGATGTTGGAGGTAATTCACTAGAGATCTTTGATGTAGCTGTTACAAAGATTCCTAAGTTGCTTGTCCTTCACCAATAACTATGGATTCACAAACTGAACACTTGGAACAGGTAGGATTGCTGCTCCAAAGTCTTCCACTGGTCCTTGAAGGGTAGGATTGCCTCTTCACCAGCTCCACCACAATCAACAGTCTTTCACACAAAGGTGCTTCACTGTCTTCAGCAGGTTCTTTGTACAATAAAGAATGAATCAAGTAAATGATTCAGTTGCAGCAGCTTGATTAGGATGATATAATCAGCAGCTTGCAGTCTTCAAGTGTGTAAACTTGATGTAGCTTGAATACAGAATACACTTGAAGATTTTCTTTGGATCAGTAGCCTTAAGCTAAGTAGGTTCAGCAGGGTGATAAAATGTAGCTCAGAATTATCTCTTGTATTTTCTTAATTTTCATCATCTTTTTCTGAGTTGGAAGTCCTCTATTTATAGGTAGGAGTCCATGTGACTTGTATTTGAAATTAAAATATCACCGTTCCTGGTTTTGTCCCATTTGATTTGCTTTCTGTCACTATTCATAGGACTGACACTGTCAGAATCCTTTTTTACAGAATGCAGTATGTCCACCCTTTGACTTGTAACCATTGGATAAAGTCCTAAATCATCCCAACGTCTTTTTAATCTCAGCCATTGATTTGTTTGATAAATCAGAGGTAGTTGGCTGTCCTTATCCATGTAATCTTCCAATGTAATCTTGAATTAATCGAGGTATGTATATCAGCAGGTTCATCAGTCTGTTGAAATACCTATCAGTCTGCTGAACTATAATTTGCTGTGTTTAAAACACAATGCAGCAGACTTCTTTTATCTAACTTTTAATTGTGAAGTTAGATTACACCTTTTGCAAATAACTAAGTTCCAATCTCCATCCAACTTAAGGAACTTAGACCTTGTACACAAGGTATATGGAATTAGTTTAGGTCATCACAGACTTGCCTAAATTCTGATTCCATATCCTTGACTTTAACTACTAAGTTTGATCCCTTAGCCTTCATTAACTGAGTTTGAGCCCTCAGCCTTCAGTCTTCAGAAGGTTCCTGACTAGTCTACTGTCCTATCTACCCTACTGATATAGATCAGTCTGCTGATATAAATCAGCTGACCATTACAATGCTTGTTTGATCAAACCTAATCAAAGATCAAACTCTAATAAACCTATACATTTGATCTAGACATCTTTTTGCCTTTGCACTATAACAGTTAGTATGGCACTCATCACTAAAACTCAGAAATAAGTCCAACAATTTCCCTCTTTTTGGTGATGATGCCAATACCCTCACCTAACAGCAAAGCAAAAAGATTGAAAACAACAACAAAACAAATTTAGTCATCTTTCATTATATTCAATTGTTCAAATTGTTACAGTCTAGAATCAGCAAAGATAAAATAGATAAGTATGATGATCTACTGTCTTCTTTCCCTTACCTCTCTTGCTTTCTTTGCTTGTTCTTGATAAGCTCTTATTTCAATGATCATCTCTCTCATCCAGTCATTTTCAATCAGAGATAAGTCAATGTGATTACTTGCTTCCACCAATGCCATGCTTCAGGTAGAGTTAGATTTATCTGATGTACCATGAAGCCTAACCTCATATAAACTTCCTTGAACTCCTTCAGTGATTCCTTTGCATTTGTGGTAGGTAAATTCCTTTCACCTCTACCAGCTCTTCCACCTCTTCCACCTTTCCTTGAAGCCCTCATGGCTTTAACTCTTGCTTCCCAAAATTTCAGTCCCAAAAATGAGTTTAGACCTTCATGAAAGCCCTTGTCATGATAAGGTCTTCTTCTGTTGTTGTATACATTCTTGTATTGTTTGAGAAGTTCATCTGTAAGTGGAAGTCTGCCAGGTGCAGGTTCTTTAAATGCATTAGTATCAACTTCCCATCTCTTCTTGGCAAAAATTCTTGCAGCCTCTTTTGCTACTGTTGTTTGACCCTCTTCCCCCTTATTGACATCATCAACAAACCAGGACAGTAGGCCTTGCACACTTTCCTGTGTGAGCACTAGGTTGTTTAATTGACCCTCCATGATTTCAGTCCTAGTGTCAACAGCTGTGATCCTTTCTTGCATAGTTTGCTCCAGCAGAGTTATCCTCTCAGTGATCTTAGGATCAGGTACAGCAGGTTGAGATGTACCAGCAGCCTCAGCAGTCTTAGGTGACTCAGCAAGTTTATCAAGTTTTTGATGGATAGATGCAAGTTGGTCTTTCAATAACTTTTCCTTCAGTGTATTTCCTTGCTTGATTCCCCTCACATCTAGAATAAGTTCATTAACAGCATTTTGAGTAGATGTGAAATTTGAAGCAACTGTTTCAGTAGACTGTCTGTTGTTATCCACTAGATTCATCAGTTCTTCAAATCTTTTTTCATGTCTATCAAATTGAGTCCTTAACTATGTTATGTCATTTCTGACAGCCCTCAACTCTCCCACAACATGTTCTGGTACACTACCAGTCATTTCTCCAGCAGCTCCTTCAGCAGGCTCTTCTACATTATATTGAGCCCTTTGTCTGCTGATGACCATTGCTCTACTCATATCTCTCCCAGCAGGGGTAGGTCCTTCCTCAACCATAGCACCAAGAATATCCTCCATTATTGGATCTTGTGCAGGTTCATCAGCAACAACTTCTTCCTCAGACACTTGAAAATCTTCATCACTGTAGTCATAGTCCAACAGTTGCTCATCCTCATAAACAACAACAGACTGTTGACCATCCTTCCCTATAGTGGCCTTGACTCCAGTAGGCTCCACTACAACAGCCTCTTCAACAACAACAACAGGGGTTTCCTCCAAACCCAAAGATTGTTCCAACCTGTGTCCAAGTGCTGTTTGTAACCCAGCAACCTGTACCTCCTGTTCCAACCTTTGTTCGGGTGCTGTTTGAACCTCAGCAACCTGAACCTCCTGTTCCACTCTTGAGGATTGAATACAGCCTCATTATCCACTTGAAATCCTTCAGCATGTCCAATCTTTGTTAGAATAGTGGCAGTTTTAGTAAGAGTGTCCTCAGTGTCAAATCCATCTTGATACTGAATTGAGTCCTCTGAAATGGCACTTGGCTCAATATGGTCAGTAACCCTTTCATGATCCAAAACTTCATTCTGCTGATCTTTAGCAGACTTACCAGCATCAGTAGATCCTTGACCAGTGGCTTCATCAATTTTTCCTCTAGCCATTGTACTGGTCTCCCCAGGGAACATGGGGGAGTCATCATCTGAATCAGATGAATCACTATCAGGTGTGTACTTTGGATCTCTGAACATTATTGCTCCACTTTTCTTTCATTCATCCAATATATCCATCAGCCTAGATTGCAGCATGGTTGTATCTATTAAGTCCAATAGGCTGTCCACACCTAGCTGATCAAATGCCCATTCTTCAAATCCACTCATTGGATCAGCAGCTGGTTTCTGTTTCTTATAGAATCCAAACTTCCATTGGAAATATTTTTGCACTTTTCTGAAGTTAGGATCTACTTTGTCCTTCTTAGATGCCTTCTCAAAAGGCATAGTTGGCTTTCTGGGGGCAGATTCAACACCTTGCTGACCTCCAAGGGTCCTAAAAAGTAAGCTCAAAGTTTCTTCAATTGATGCATGTCGGTCAGTAGGTTGCTTTGGTTGTACATTTGTGCCTACTACCTCCATCTGCACCACACTTTCTACCCCCTGACTTATATGCTCATCAGCAGGGTTAACAGCAGACTATTCTTCCCCGTGAACTATTGCAGGAATTGTAGGGTCTTGTACCAATTTCTCCACTTCCACAGCAGGGTTAGACTCAGTTGTTTGTTGTGGTTCTTCTATAAGTTGCTCAACAAAAACTTGTGCAGATTCAGTGGGCTCAGGAACCTTAACAGGTGAGGATTCTGTTACTTCAACAGCAGGCTCAGGTACAGCAGGCAGCTGTGATTCTCCAAAAGATTGCTCAACAACAACCTCCACATCCTCAGTAGGCTTTAAAATAGTTATAAGTTCAGCATCAATAGCCTCTTTTACTTCTTCTTCTTCTTCTTGTTGTTTTATCTGAGCCTCCAAAATTTTAAATTGTTTACCCTTGCCATACTTCTTCTTCTTGGCAATCTCCTTCATTCTTTTGGAAAGTGGATCATCTTCAATATCAATAACTTTCCTCTTTCTACTTTCTTCTTTCTGTTTCTCCTTCAAAATCTCAGCAACAGTCTTCTTCTCAACTACAGCATGGTCAGTAGTTTCAATATCAATTGGACCCTCAGCAGACTCCGCAGTCTGTGCTGTTTGCCTTCTTGTTCTTTTAGGCTTTAACATTTCTGTTATCTTCCTTGTTTCAGTAGCCTTCCTTTTCTCAGTACCCTTCTTTGGTGCAACAGGTTTGACAGATTTCTTAGTAGTTTGCTTGACCTGGTCACCACCAGCATCACCATCATCTCCACCATTATCACTATCAGCAGCCTCAGCAACACATTCTTCATCATCATCCAGACTAGGGATATGATAATCAATCTCTTTCTTGTATCTGGATTGGTTTATCTTCTCAGGTGCAACATCAGGAACTTCCAAATGATTCAGCAGGGCCTGAACCATTAATCCTAGGGGTAAGGCCTTGGATTTCCTTTTTCCTTCTCTCTATTCTTTTGCAACTTTCTTCATGTAATGGATAAAGTAT
This sequence comes from Gentiana dahurica var. dahurica, assembly GCA_024500145.1. Classification (NCBI taxonomy): domain Eukaryota; kingdom Viridiplantae; phylum Streptophyta; class Magnoliopsida; order Gentianales; family Gentianaceae; genus Gentiana; species Gentiana dahurica. Next base: position 34,878,322 of record CM044906.1, read on the forward strand.
CCAGCCGAATCAAATTTCATACTTCTTCAAATAATCATCAGCAGCTCTATCTTGGGTCCTTATAGAGTATCAATACTTCCAACGAGGCCTAAGATGTTCTCAGCAATGATTTTGCTCAGCAGGTTGTGTTAGGTGTAGTGCCCGAAAGACAATTTGTGTAATTGTTTTTAATAATGAATGACAGAATTTATCTCACCTTATTACTTGCTTTGTGCTTGTAAAGTAATACACTGCTGCAAACCCTAAGTATATTTGTATGTAACCACTTAACTCAGTGTATGGATTACACGTGAGGATTGAGTTAGTGGAGATATGCTTAAACTGTTAGTCCGTGGTTAACTTAATCAGAGTTTAGGGTCTCTTGATTAAAACACCAATAATGCGCCCAGAGCACCTTAGGGTGTGATAGACTTATCCGGACTGTCGGTAGAGGGTACCTACGTGGGGCATTTATATATGATGGCATTCATATAGGACTGGACCGATTTAATCTGTATTTCTCGATATAATTCCATAATCGAGGAATCTTATTAAATCATTAGATGATCATATATGGATCAACCTTAATCCTGAGGTGATCACAGGGTGCTGCTTGTCTCGGGTAAGTGTTTGATGTGTTAGTTACGGTTCACTTGAATATGTGTTCCAAGCCACTTCTCATTGGCACTATCTCCTGATGAGTGAGTAGTTCTGATCTTCACAGACATGGAATCCATTCCTTCCTGCGGGAAGTAGAGAGACAGTCCCCTTATTTGTTAGCCCTAAGAAAGTGATCGATCCCGGGAGTTCACATTTGACTAATTAGCAACTATTCAGATATGTATACTAATTGATCATCATGGGGTTGATGGTAAATAAGGATAAGATATTCTGAGCCGGGTTCACGGAGACTTCCCACTCAGAATGGACAGTCTATGGAGGGTTAATCCGTATGTAGTGATTATATCAATGGACGCTTATTTACTCTATGGGTTGAGTATAAGTATACATCTATAATCGGTAGAGTTCAGTTTCGGGTTTATGGTGGCGTAATCCCGGAATTAATAATTTATATTCTGTTTGATGAATATTAATTATTGGAGCTATTGGTTATAGGTCCATGGTCCCCGATGTGGCTTCTGTAATTCGGAATGATATTCTTGTTATTTGAGCCTCAGAAATAATTAATTGGTTGGGCCAATTAATTGATATGCATGAATATTATTTAGTTGGGCTAAATAATATAATACACATAAAAGACATTTTATGTGGGCTTTTAAACCCTAGGGGTGGCGCCATTTATGTCTCTAATTTGCACAAGAATTAATTTTCTTGTGTTATGGAAAATAAAAGATATTCTTGTTATATGATTGGTTGGATGACTTGTTATTTGATTTCCTATTGGTCAATACATGTCACAATTAGTCATTAAGGAAAATATCCTTTTATTTTGTTTAATTATTTATTTATTTAATTAATTAAAACTTGGAGACTAAGGATTTACTCTCCTATAAAAGGAGAGTTATTCCAAGTGTATTGGGAGATTGCAAATTTCGCATATACCACCAAAATAAGAGAAAAAAATTAGTTTTCTTGTCTAGGGTTTTTAGAAGAAAAAAACTACAAGTTTTTCTTGGTGTTGCATATCAAGGAGGTTCGTGTAACAAGAAGGGTGTCCACCAACCGCCGTTTGGAGAACACATCGGAAGATCAAGGCTTCTCTTCCCGTTATTGGTAACATGATCTTAAACCCCCTTGTAGTAGTTTAAGTCCTTTGATTATGTGTTTTGATATATAAATCGTGATCCATCCGCTGTGCGTAGATCTAACTCGTTTAGATCTAAGAACCTGCATCCTTCATGTGGTATCAGAGACAGGTTCCAGAATTTATATAGTCATAATCGTAATTAAACGACTTAAAGGAGTAGAATTGCATGTAGGTAAATCTTATTTATTGTTTTATGCATTGATAGTGAAAAATTGTTATGGTTGAAGAGATGGATTGGGGGTTGGCACTGTTTACCCGTTAGATCTACTGTAAACTCATATAAACGATGAAAATTTCGTTTACATGAGTATAGGAAATTATGTAATTTATTTTTATTTCAAGTTTAATTTCCAGAAAATAGATATGTACACTATATGTTTAGTCTTTTCGTTTTTCCGTTGTTTGAGCCGTTAAAACGAAGATCCCTTCGGTCAGAATCAAGATTGGAAGTTGATGAACAATCCCACAAAATTTGGCATCGATCAGAGTCTGTTTGGATGTCCGTTCGTTGATGAGAAGAGACAGCTGTAACAGAAAAACGCAGGATTTACAGAAACCCTAACTGTGACTTCCTCGATTTTCTGGAAAGTATTAGACCGTTGAAACGAATATCCGACCGTTCAGATCGATAATCATGGAGTTTTGGACGTGAGATAAAATTTTAAGGACGATCGGAATTCATCTTGATCCCCGATCGGCCTCGGGAAGTAAATGATGCGCTGCTGTAAGAGTCTGTTTCAGCAGCAAGTTGGGCGCCTCACTGAGGAAGATTGACAAGTCACACCTCCGATCCGACCGTCCATCTTGAAGTCCGAAGAATGATGATCAGATCTGGAAAGTTTCGTCCCGATCCGAGTTCGTTTGATATGCCGATCGTCGAAGATTCTAAACACCTGCAGATTAGGGTTTTAATTTATTTTCGAATAGATTAGTTACGGGGGTGCCAACGGTCCATCTCGGTGTTTATTTTCCGCACTAGTATACATGTGTAGATTGTAAGAGTAGAACCGGAAAATTTCCATGACATGCATCATATCATGAATTCCACTCCATATGCATACATGTAGAAATTAATTCGAGGAATTAGTTAGGCATGTATAAAACACACTATTAGTTTTAATTAATTGTTTGATATTAATTAGAAACTAATTAGGGTAAAAACCGAGCAACACGGTTTTTTTCAATCGTCGAGGTTGGGTGATGGATTCTCGGTGAATCCCACTCTGCGAAAGCATAAGGAGTAAAATCCCGAAACCTCGTGGTTAAGGTGTTGGATTCTCGGTGAATTCCACCTTACCTAAGACGAGATTACGTTTTTGTTCCGTAGTGTCTACGTGAATGTTTGATGTTTAAGGATTGGATAATCACGGGCAAACAGGTTCAAAAGTGGTTTAACCACGGTTGGGTGGTCAACAGTTGCTACGGCTCAATCGACTTCACCCTCCACGTGTGGCGTTTGCACAGGGGTCTAGCAATACTGAGTCATCCGAAGAGCCACTACGGCTCAACGGAGCTCACCTAGCCTTGACCCATCCGACGGCCACATATGTTCTAACGAATAGGTCGGGTGGGCTAGCCCACATAACCGACAACATTCGGGCCTATGATTTATTGTTCCTTAATGTAACATCAAGTCCAAAAAACGTGATCAGTAAACCCACCACTTTTTTCAAAATATTGAGTGGGAGCGGGAAAGGCGACAGCCGACCCCACGGCCTCTACTGTTGACACAAGTAACGTGAGAGAATGGTGACGTCTCGTGCGGCTTTGATTTCGGCCCTGTAA
>CM044906.1:34882353-34981713 GCA_024500145.1 Gentiana dahurica var. dahurica
TGACTAGCTGCTTCTTAACAAGTGTATTGATGTCATCAAAGTTGAGATGACTCAGTTTCTTGTGCCACAGCCAACTGATTTCTGATTTGGTATGCACAAGCAAACAAGTTTCAGCAACGGCTGTTGTCCAATCTACCACATACATGTTTTCCTTTCTTCTTCCGGCTAGGACAACTTGATAAGCTGATTCGCTGATGACAACGCATAATTCTTTATCAAAAGTAACTTTGTATCCCATATCACAAAATTGACTTGTCTTTGAGTAGATTGTAGTGTAGTCCTTCTACATAGGATACATTCTTGATTGTAAGTCCATTTCTGATTAAGGTGCCAAAGCCTCTGGTGTAACCTGGTTTATCTTTACTTCCAAAATTAACTTTTGGTCCATTCTTTTCAACGAAATTACTGAGACAGTCTTTGCTCTTTGTCATGTATCTAGAGCAACCACTGTCAAAGTACCATATATCCTGCAGTGAAAATTAGAAATTTTTAGGTACCCAACTCAGTTTGGGTCCATGAGGGTCAGTTGTCAGTACAACTCTGGGAATATATCCTTTTGGAATTCTTCGGATATTGTTGCACTTGTTTTCATATGTGTAAGCCACACTCCCATAGCATCTATGTTTGGACTGTGTCTTTATATGATTTCTCAGATCTTCTGACTGTAACTTGTTTCCATGTTGATTTTTGTTATTAAAGCTGGAGTGATAATCATCATTCCTTCTGTACTGAGGTCTATATTGACCTTTGTACTGTGACTTATGCTGAGAACTGAGATTAGTCCTCTGCTGAGTTTTGGACTGAAACTTGTGATAAGTTTTTGGTCTGGAATGATTGTCATTATTAGTTTTAATACCAAATTCAGTAAAATTCCAATCATCATCAGAGGGATATAACCTTCCTTTCCCCCTGAATGTGTGAATCTTTGAATGATTGACATTCTTGGATTTGTTTTGATTGTAATTTTTCTGGTTCCTGACTTCATTGGTTTTTGTGGATCTGGCAGTTGATTTGCCGTGTCGGTTTCCATTGAATACAGCTGGTCTACCATTTGATTTAGTTTTGTAGGTAGATACAGTTGTCTTCTTAGAAAACCGATTTATCCTGTGTGATACTGGCTTTACTGGTTCAGCAATTTTCTCAGATTGTGGAACTTCCTCAACTACAAACTTAATACCAGTTTTGGTACTCAGCCCAGCGGCTTTGCTAGTTCCATTCTTCGAAGATTGCTGTGTATCAAATCCTAACCCAGTTTTGTCTCCATATGGCTTTCCTGATTTGAATCCAGTAATTGAACTTGATTGAGCAAACGATTCAGTTGCTGCTGCTTATGCAGTAGACTGATGCTGAATCTTTCCTTTATCAGTTTTAGTCAGTTTCAACATTTTTAGTTCAGACTTCAATCTTTCAACTTCAAGAATTAGACTTTCTTTCTCAGCTTTGATTGATTCATAACCAGATTTTATGGTTACTAGCTGATTCATCAATTCATCAAGAGTTTCTTCTAATTCTAGATTTTTTGGATTGGAGTCAGCAGTCGAAGAACATGCATTCATCACGGAAATCTGAGCTGAGGAGTATTTAGAGTTTGATTCACATACCTCATTTGGATCTTCCATGTGTGCCATTAAAGCTGTGTCATCTGATAATCTTTCAGTACCGGCTTCATAATCTGATTCATCTCCAGCAAGAAGTGCTCTTCTACCAACTCTCCTTGGTGGTGTCTTCTTGATCAGTTCTGGACATTCAGCTTTATAGTGTCCTGGTTTCTTGCAGTTGAAACAGAGGTATTCATCATCTTTTCTTTTCTCAGGAGTCCTTTTGATGAACTTTTGAGTGACTGGATGTCCACTCTTCATTCTTCGAATTCTGTTCATCATTAGAGCCATTTGTTCTTCCATTTCATCCAATTCATGAATATTGTTAGATGAGTTTTCTTGAATCTCATTTGATGCTGCTGCAAGTGCTGTGGTCTTTGGTTCTTCCAGAGCTTTGATTATTGCAGCTGTGGTTGTGAAATCTTCACTGAATTCATAAGCTTTCAGATCTGAAAAGATCTTGAATGAATCTTCTACATCAAGTCTCCTGGATTCTTCCATAGCAGTGACCTTCATTTTCCAGCACATTGGCAATGCCTTCAATATTCTAGTGTTGATGACTTTCTTTGAGTATTCAATCTTAAGTAGATCTAGTTCATCCATAATTGCACTGAATCTTGTCTCCATTTGATCAATGGTTTCTCCAGATTTCATCTTGAAATTCTCAAACTTTTGCTTTGCAACGGAAATTTTATTTTCCTTGATTGAATCTGTTCCTTCACAAACTAACTGAAGTTTGTCCCACATTTCTTTTGCAGTTGTGCATTCTTTCACCTTCAAGCACATGTTGCTGTCAAGGGTTCTGAGGATAAAGTCCATGGCAACATTGTTGAGATTGTTTCGCTTGCGGTCATCACTATTCCATTCAGATTTGGGTTTTGGAACTCGAACTTGTCTGTCACCTTCAGTTTGCATGTAGGTGATCTGGATTGGTCCATCAGTGAGTACATCCATCATTTCATCATGAGTAGCTGCTAGGAATGCCTGCATACGACGTTTGTATTCGTCAAATCTGTCCATGTTGCACATAAGCATTTGTCTTGCATATTGATTGTTATCCATTGTGAGTGAGTGAAGACTGACAGTAGATTAATTTAAAACTGAGCTTTCAAATAAGAACAATTAGAGGATAACGAGCACATGATATCTGGTTAAAGAAACACTGCTCCGATACCAATTGTTGGTCCCTTGGAAAGGCTGACACAAGTTTAGAGGGGGGGGGTGAATAAACTTGTCACCAAAAACTGAATTTAAAACAGATTAGGGTTCAGATAAAACTTGTGTGAAGTTGAGATGCCTAAGCTGAGATTAAGTCAAACTGACTTAAGCTGAAACTGAGTCAACTGGCAGCGGATATAATTTTAGCTTTTATATTGATCTTGTTATTCTGTTGTGAAAACTGAGTGAACTGAATTCTGGTGAGTGTCAGTTGTGACTGTGAGATGTATAACAATCAAGTATCACAATGCTGTAAGTAAATGCTAAATAAATAAGTAAATGTGTAAAGTAAATAAGGCGGATGTTATAGAGGTTTCAGGTGGTGTAATCCTGTACGTCCTCTCTTCCCCTGTGGTGCGGAGGAAAATTCCACTAGAACTTCTTGAGGTGAACTGCTACAAAAAGTCCTAAACAATAGTCCTTGGCTAATCCCTAGCTTCACTATCTAAACAATTGTAGAACAGGTAGAATTGCTGCTCTCCAAATGCTTGAACCACTGGTCCTTAGAGGGTAAGATTGCCTCTTCACCAGCTACCACCACAAACACAGTCTACCCGACTGCTTGTCACAACTGTCCTTGACAAAACCTTCCCGGTTTGCTTCACAGTCTAAACCTTTGAAATAGAATCAAAGTTGGGCTGAGAATCAATAAATTGATTCTTGTTTGTGGTTTTTTCAGAATGTTGAATTCTTGATAAATTCTTTGTAGCTTTGAACACTTGAAGAAATACTAGATATGATCTTGTTATAGTTCAGAGATGATAACAATTCAAATAGAGTGCACAAATTGCTTGTTGATTCTTGTATATATTCTTAGTCTCCCCTTTTTTTTGTTTGTGCAAAGTCTTCTATTTATAGTGTGAAGTCCAACGTTTATCTGACTTTGATTTGAATTGTATCAACGTATATCTTGCAACGGTTATATTTTCTGACCGTTCCTGCTGTGTCAGTGACTCATCCAATGAAATTTCTTTCTTTACAACGTTCGATTGTACTTTCAGTTTGTTGGATGGCTGACTTATAAAACTGAGTTTCCTTGTCAGTTTTTCATCTATCAGTTTCCTAACTGACTTGGAGCATTAACTGAGATTTTATTCTTCTTCAAAAATCAGTACCCCCAGAACGCGGCACAGACATCCCCAGAACGCGGCACAGTCAAAAATTTATACAAAACTTTCAATTTTAAAATAACAACATAAAATTACTTTTTTTGTTGTACATTATTTTATATTCAATATTAGATTCATTTTATAGATTTCATTGAGTAGATTTTAAAAATATAGTATTTATAAAAATAAATATGTTTATAAAATGTTATTAACATTTACTAAAAAGAAATTTGCTTCTGGGGACGATTAGTAACCCACTTGTGAAACCCACTATTAGGGTGTGTTGGGTTTTGTTGCTCATTAAAGAAGGGGGTTGCAGGCTAGGAGCATTTGGAACGGAGGATGGCGTTGGGCGGCCAAAAGCATGAGGATGAGGATGAGGCTTAAGGAATTGGTTTCGGGGTGGGATTGTAATTTACAAAAAACGGTAAAAAGTAAAACTAATCTAAATGCAGTATTATGAGAAGTAACGGGTGTGGTGCCTAAAGTAGAATCAAATAGGACAAAAATAACAAATGTTATGCCCTGTAAATTGTCATTTTTATAACAGGTGGTGTGCCTTGCCAGTAGTAAATTGAGTGCAGTGCCAATTACAATCTTCAAAATTTATCTCATCATTTTACATTAACAAATGTAAGTATTGGTGGACATCCGTCGTCTTCAGTAGATACATAACAATTTGCCATATATATATATATATATATATATATATATATATATATATATATATATATATATATGAAAATTAAAAACAAAAACAAAAACAAAAAAAAAGCCTATATTGTTCTCTCTAATGAAGGGTTAGAAGCAATGCTTTATTTCTCTGGAACAACAATAATACAAGAAAACTTGTTTGACAAAAACCAATACACACTCCACTCTATTGCACAAAATACAACATTGAAGTATACTAAACTCTCTATTTACAGAATCTGTTGTATAATGAAAAAGAAGAAGAAAAAAAAAAGACAATTTATTTATATATAATTGTACAGCATTTTCTCAAGCTACTAACTAATCTATCCTCTCCTTCCTTGTGTACATGACTCATCTGTTTCATCACCTATGCGATAACGACGTCCAATTAAATTCCAATATTTATTATTTATATGTAGGCAAGTGAACTCCGGTCAAGGTCCGGCTGTGGACGGCCTCTTGTAGGTGTTGGTGGTCTTTGAATATTAAGCTCCTACAAACAAACAAATCATTCATTGGGTAAAAATGATCTCAACCATGAAAAAAAAATTAACGCCCCGTCCGCCCGCCGGCCCTTTCGGTCATACCCTGATTAATCAATCAATAACCCGGACAGACACGAAGCCTCCTCAACCAAGAATAAACTCAATAAAGAAGCATAAAAACATAAACACAAGAGCTCGGGGATATAGTTCATAAGGGTATTTAAAGGGTGGTTCTATCGGCACCCCCAGTTTTACTATCGGCACCCTTTTTTTGATTGTTTTTTTTCTACTTCCGACACCACACGTATATTCTAGTTTTTACTTCCGGCACCACACTAGAAACGTCAGCGTCACTGACGTTCCTTTCCGATATTAACGTCCGTTGGATTGACGTTACTAAGTAGTGACACTTTTATAACGTAAACGTCGGTGCCACTGACTGTATTTTTGAACAGTAAACGTCAGTGTCACTGACTTTTGTTTTCAATAGCAACGTCAATGCTACTGACGTTATGTTCATTAAAAATAATCGTGGTGCCGAAGTAATTTTTTGTGGTGTCGGTAGTAAAAATGGGGGTGCCGATAGATACCCCCTATTTAAATGAACCACACCCAACTGGCAGTGTCACCACGCTCAAAATCTGACGTTCAAAAAATCGAGTATGATAATCGAATTTTTAGAAGTCAATTATAGGGTCTATATTCCAATGTTCTAAAAATCGCTAGGCGAAGTCGGTGCGCTACTGGGGCGCCTAGGGCGCCTAGCGCCTAGGCGGTTTTAAGAGGTTTTAGGGTTACACTAATCTGAGTACAAGTCTTTTGAGTTCCAACATTCAGAGTAATAGCTTAAATCTATTTGGGGGAAAGCTCTAGAGTGTAATATTTTTACTTTGGATGACTTGATCCGAAGAATTCTAGTTTACAAAGCTTTTAACAGTTGTGTTTTTATGCCGGGAGCCCATTGTGGGAAATTGATACACTACGTCATCATTATTGCCCAGCAGTATCAACTATCAAGGTATGAGTGTTCTATATGCCTCTTTCTTGTCTAAACACTTGGGAAAACTTGGATGTTCGTCCAGATGGAACCCTAATCGCCTAGGTCGCCTAGGCGGCGCCCAGGACCGCCCAGCACCGCCCAGAAGACCCAATCGCCCAGCAGAGGTCGCCTAGGGTATGTTCGAGACGCTCGGGGTGCGCCTAGCGCCTGGGCGGCGCATAGGCGATCGCTTTTTGCGATTTTTAGAACACTGCTATATTCGGCTTTTATAAATTCTAGGGATGACGTTGATAAGGGTCCCAATAAATAAATAAAAATTACCTGCATCCAAGTTTCGTCTGTGCCGCGTTCTGGGGATGTTTCAGGTGACCGAAGTGGAGGTGGCAAAGGATGGATCAGTTTTGGAACAATAACCAACCCTCTCCCAACCACCAGAATTGCTCCAGCATTATTGGCAGTTCCTGAAAATTGATGAAACATCACAAAATTAGACGGAGCAATTCCAGAAAGAAAGAAAAAATTTAAAATGACGGGACAGATTGATTTCAAACACTTACCACAATAGTTGGTTGCTGAGAATAGAGTGATCAGCTGACCCTGTGCAAATCGTTCAAAACCATCCATGACGCACTCGTGTGCCCTTATAATAAGTTGCAACTTATTTTTCTTACAGAAGGCAGTTACTCGATCAGGCTGCAAAATTATTAGAATTTGAGTATGTTTCCGAGTAATGCATTAAACAGGCAGAGCTCAAGAGGATTCTTCTTCTACCTTGGTTAAATTCCTAACAAGATTTTCAAAACAAGATAAGGCCTTTACCCCACCCGAAAAATGTTTTTGGACAAATATTACCCCTCATTCCACATTATTCAACTCAATAAATCATCTTTTTTTCAATATTCACTAATCTTCTCTCCCATGTTTCTTCACACAATGCGCAACAAAAAGATACTCTACGCAATCCAAACATCTTTACCCACAAATTATTAACTGAACAAGAATAAAGATATAAATTAAATAGACCCTTATCTTCTTCTTCTCTCTTTGGCTTTTATCCTCATAATACCCAAATCTCACTTTCATCAACAAGATGCCTCGTGCAAGCAAAACATCTCAACCAAAATTTCATCATTGAACAAGAACAAACGTGAAATATCTAAAAGGCATGTTTTGGCATGTTTTAGAGAAAATTAGCCCAGTTAAGAAGAAAGATGTAAAAGGCACATACCCCAAAGGTGACAAGACCAGGTCCTCTTGCATTTGGTCTCAAGCCTTCTACACTGTCATTTTCTGTTGGATCCGACCTGCATAAATAGATTATTAAGAGAAATCCATTTCCCTGAAAAAACTAAACTAAACTAAATAAGAGAGCGGTAATGGCACCATACCAAAGCAAATCCATTAACACTATAGAACCAGCATCCATTGTAATTGGTCTCTGAATGTTCTCTATCTGTTCAACGGAATTTATTGATCTTCCTATGCCACCATGCATGCAAATTATTTTCTTCTCAATAAGTGCAGCAAGTGGAAGGAAGTTAAATAGTTGATTGAACCGCGTCCAAGCCCATATACCATCATTCTCTCCCTACCCATCATCAAGGAAAATAAAACGAATTACCAAAATGAATTTGCACTCGTACTACCACCCACAACAACAAAAAAAGACATTACAAGTGCCACAACCTGATGTGGCGGTGGGACAGGTGTTTATTTTTAATATACTACAACTGGTCATAGAGCCACGTCAATTGCCACATCAGGTTGTGGCTTTGTAGTACCTTTCTTGTTACTCTTACCATTCTTTCAATGCATTCAATACGAAAACCAAACAAGGCATTTATGTCTGCAGCCTCGTGATTTCCTCGTATCAAGTGAACATTATCAGGATATTCAATCTGCAAGTACATGGAAGATAAAGTGGCTTCTTGTTAAACTCTAGGAAAACAAGTTAAGAGCTGCAACAAAAAAAATATATACCAAACAGGAAAGCTTGCCTTCAATGCCAAGAGCAAAGTCATAGTCTCTAAGCTGTGCTGCCCACGATCAACGTAATCTCCAAGAAAAAGATAATCGATATAACTGAAGGACAAAAAAAGTGCAACACTTAACAAAACAACAATATAAAAGTTCCACTGTATTGGATAATATAACATATAACTAGCATCGCAGATAGAAGGACCAGAAACTAAACGGTCCCCTATATTTCCATTTACCATTCGTCACTTATCATCAAAAAAAAATTGTTCACCATTAATTTGTGGGCTAACATGGGCATATAATTAGTTCTGTTTATTCAGAAAATCAACAGATATATGGAATTTTCATCTACAACCATAGATATCAAATTCGTAGTATCATATTTACATATTTTAGTTTTGTTCAACTTTATTGATGTTTTAGCCATTATCAATAATATAAAATATCGTTTTTGTGTTTAATTAATTTTTTTAACTAATACTGATTTTGGAAAAATTATTTACAATGGGCATTATGACATAAAATCCAAACTAAAATACGAATAAGATATCATGTGACACGTATCATGGATATTTATTTGATATTCAATTCCAATTCAAAGATCTAAAATCTTATGTATTCCATTTTCGTTATACAATGTTTGCTTTATAAATAACAAGAGGTTAGTGTTTAATTAAAAGTTCATAATATATTGAACAATAAATTATCCGATATCTGTAAAAAAAATGAAAGTTATTGTATAAATGAGTAATAGGAAAGTAGTTATGAAATCATAAAAGGATTCGCTAAAATAAACAATTATAAAAGGAAAATAATAAAAGGGTGTTTAGAAAACAAATTAGCTAATTGGCTCATTTGCTTCAATTTCAACATGAGGTCGACAGCCTATCACTCCCAGACTGCAAAAAGGGAATGGGTCCCCATGCTCTTCAGCAGAAGAAAGCCACAGACACGCGCATGGCGTGGTTGGGACAGTACTAAGCATGGTATCAAATTCGATACCACCTTTAGTTACCAAACCTAATTTTGATACGTTACATTTTTTACCATTGAAGATTCTAGTACCTTCACATGGGTATCAAATTAGGTTTTGACCCTCAACCATTGGACTTGCCCTAAGGTTGCAGAATAGTTATCTTTACATGCAGTGCCCCACCCACACACCTGCCCCACTCCTTATGAAAAAAAGAATTTCAAGGACCAGTTTAGACTTACGTAATATCTCCTGCGGTTGAAGGGAATCCATATTCATCAAACAGTCTCATAAGATCACCAAACTGTCCATGAAGATCACCAAAAACTTTGACTGGGGCTTTCAGTTGTAGAACCGTAGGTTCTTGCATGAATATCTGCTCAGCAGCATAGCACAGCTCACCCACTTCGTATGGATCCAGAAAAAAATTCCTGTTCACAGGAGGTTTCCAGTTCCGAGGATGAAGCAAAGTTGATATTATCTGCAATAAAAATATCAGATAAAGATGTATGAACAAAAAGATATGCCTACAGTGCTTCATATGTGAATTATTCACACGTTACATGAAAATTGTATATAATCAGGAATTGACATCTATCAGCAAAGAATGAAATAATCTTTCAGAGTGAAAAATGTGGGTTACTTAGGAAATAAGAACAACTTCTTGCTCATTACAAGGGTCAAAAACTAAACAGTAAAGAGCTTACCTTCTTATGCAAGCCTTGAGGAGACTTCTGCCTCGTGAACTTTTTTGTCGGATTTGACAAATCATTTTGTGGAGCAATCATTCGTCTACTCTCGTTCTCAAATTGATCCAGGGACAATTGTCTCACCATTCCGCCCAGACTCCCTACAGTTTCCTTAGCTACTACAACCTGAAGAACTAAAACAAGATCAACTATACTCTCACAGACAACAACAACAAACACATGCCAATCCCTCTAGGCGCGGTTAGTAAGTTAGTAAAGGAAAAAAGGCATTGTCGGTCCTTATGCTTCATAGTTTTCTCAATTTTGTCTCCGATCTTTAAACTTGACACATTTGGTCCTTCTTCTTTGCAGGTTGGTATCTTTTAAATACATTATGCCACGTGACGGACTAGCATTTGAGGGTTCTCTAAAACTTCAGTTAATGGGCACAATGGACTAATAAGGTATAGAATAGGGACCAATTGTGTTAAGTTTAACGTGAGGATAAAATTGAGAAAACCATGGAATATAAGGGACCAATAGTGTGTTTATCCCTTGTTGTAAATAAAGAGGAAAAAATCATCCTACTGTGAAAGACATACAGCTCTAGGGTGAAGGCGGACATCAACATCATTATCGCTACCATCTGAAGTGTTATCAGCAGCTTGTGAATTGTCACCTAACACTGAAGTATCTTCAGGTGACGAGGATGTAGTCTGCACAGCATGCCAGACAGCATTAGCAACCTCTGCTTCTGCAGCTGAAGCCTCAGCCAGTGTTTCAAATGAATTTCTGTCCATGCTGCCACAAGAAAAGCTTAAATGCATATAAGAGATTTCTTTACCCGTTCTCAAGATATTAAAATAACTCATAAATAGAGCAAAGGGCGATACCTCAAACTGCCAGATGATAGAGCATCAGGCCTTCCATCAGGACCAGAGTTAAGCAAATGCGCGCTTAAATTTGATCTTGGACTGGAACTCGTAGAGTTCTTTTCAGACAATGACTGAGAACTGATGTCAGATTGGAATTGAGAATTTTCCGCAACTAGAAAATCATCCAACAGACTATCTGCACCAAAAGAAATCAGATGCAAAGTTCAACAAAACGTGGAAAACACAACTACTATACCGTACATTAAATTCATGATGATCCATCCAAGTTTTCATTTTGGGTTGGAAGGCTTAACCACAAAAGGGTATAGTCCCCCGATCAATTTGTACATCTCATGGCATTTAAAAGGGGAGAGAGAGAGTTTCAAGACTTTAACAAATCAACACATGAAAATTTCCTTCTGGTGTAGTTTCTAATGTCTTACTATTCACAGAAATGTTTCCACACAGAAGAGATGCAAAACTATAAACAAACAAACAAACAAAAAGGTGGGGAGTTTGAAAATCTGGGTTCAGCTTAAGAACTTCTTCCTTAAGAATAATGGCCTGTAAATTAGATGGAGAAGGCTATGAGAGATATATAGTATAATTGCTATCTTCGGTTCAGCTTTGGAACAAAGAGTGGCAAGTAACACTTCTTGATAAGAATTTCTTATAAGGTTGGGAGTTAAAAGCAAAGGAATGATACAAAAAACAAAAGCCATAAAATAGTTGCCTTTATAGACATGGTTCGAATATCAAACAGTGGATTTAAGATAATATTGCTTAGAAACAGGCCACTTATCACCTTCCCTCAAATCCTATAAAAAAACGAAAATTCTATCTAATACATGTAATCTTAAAGCCATTTTGGTTAGAATATATATATAATCTCTAGATTCATGAAAGAAAAAAAAAAGGGAAGGCTGTCCATTTTGCCCACAGGAAAAGATGAGCTTTAGATCTTCATGCATTCTTACCTCCTCTGAGACCACCATAAATATAAACCCGAACACCAACTGATGCAGCGGCATGACGACAACGACGCATAAGCTCCAGTGAAGAGTCATGGTCGGTCTGTCCCTTCCCACCACGTATTGATGTCACCAATCCGTTTCTGTCTAACCAAACTCCAGCTGCAGTGTCCAACACTACAAACAGAACAGATATGGGAAATCAAGACCACTTCGCGTGAATCATCCAAATGAATGAACTGGAAAAGGCTATCAAGTACCTGCAATAACTGCTTCGCCTTCTACTGCCCGTCCACCCCTTAGAACCCCTCCAGTGACATGTAATCTAGCACCAACAAAGACCTGGTGAAGAAAACAATGTAAAGAACGGTAGAAGACAAAAGATCACCAGGATCAGAAGAGAAGAAGGAGATAAGGGGGATTCAAAGTTTCTTTAACTTTTCAATTCTGATATACCCAGTTTTGATTATTGCTGGTCACTTACCGCAGCATGTTGATACCTGGGTGAAGGTGACACTCCAGGTGCGAGGGTCCACTCCCACTGCCCATTTCTATGCATAAGCAAGCCATAAGCATCTCCCAGAGGCTGCACATGATAAAGTACGTGAGTTTGTTTTTTTTCTCCTTTTCTTTAGTTTATAAATGGAGATAATATATCTTATTATATCATCTGTCTCAGTTACAGTCATCCATCGCATACCCTTGACAATCAGTTCCTCATGTTCTACAAAGTAGACCCAAGAAAAAAACACAATATAACCAAGTTGGAAAGGTTCAAAAGAGTTATTCACGAAATTAATATGCTTCGATTCTATGACACAATAAATTTCGGTGTACATATCCTGAAGATAACTTGATTAGACTATTTGAGCAAGATACATACTCCAATTTCCCTCTTGATGTAGAGGAAAATTCATCAACAAAGACTAGTCGGTCACCTGTTCATATTTTTGTATCTTTTTCCAAAGAAAAATACTACAAAGATATGTAGGATATGTAAACAGGCATGGGTGGATGTATGAGCCTTGGATTGTAATGTTAACTAACAATTCACCACTCTCCAGCTATTTTATCACGTCTTTTTCCTTTTTCCAAGAACTTCACACATAGGATGTAGCAATACTTAAAGTACAAAGTTGAACTGTACCGCTCCAGAAGAATCTCTACCCCCACAAAGCAAAAACATGCCATCGGAACGGGCACTTGCTGTTGCATACCTATTAAACAAACAGGCCATATTAAAACAGATTGAAGTGGTAAACTATCTACAAGATGCATTCTTTCCCATTTCAATTTGACAACCAAAGACTAGCATTATAGGGTTAACATAATCAATAAGATATAAGCCATGTCTCCACAACAAGTGGATGGATGAGTAATAATGCTTAAAACAAGAAAGTGACAACCTTGGTAGCAAGAAGATGAAATAATGCCTAGAGGAAAGACTGGGACTCTAACAACCTTGAAAGAAGGTTCAAGTGATTGTGGATTAACAACATATGCAGACAACACTAGATCAAAGAAGCGCACAAATGATTATCAATAAGAAAAATATTATAATATCGCCATACAAGAATCAATGTTCTAAAACTCGCTAGGCGAAGTCGGTACGCTACAGGGGCGCCTAGGCGGTTTTAGGGTTTTAAGGGGGGTTTTAGGGTTTTTACGGGGGGTTTAGGGTTTTAAGGGGGGTTTTAGGGTTTTTACGGAGGGGTTTAGGGTTTTAAGGGGGGTTTTAGGGTTTTATGCCTCTTTCTTGTCTAAACACTTGGGAAAACTTGGATGTTCGCCCAGATGGAACCCTAATTGCCTAGAAGGGCCTAGGAGCGCCTAGAAGGGCCTAAGAGTGCCTAGAAGGGCCTAGGAGTGCCCAGAAGGGCCAGGAGCGCCCAGAAAATCGCCCAGCACACTTGTGTCGTCCAGATAAATCGCCTAGAGCCAAGTCGAGACGCCCGGGGGTCGTCCAGGGCCTAGGCGGCGCCTAGGCGATCGCCCAGGGCAATTTTTAGAACACTGACAAGAATATGATTCAGCAATCAAACTGGCTAAGAAAGAAAGAAGAGCTATCCATCACAAAATGCATGCTTTAAATTACCATCTCATCTAAATGCTTAAGTTGTTTGCCTAAAAGCTAAGTATTTAACAATAAAAGTAACTTATACATTTATATATCCAAAACACCCCTACCTTGTGAGCTTTTTTAACACATGGACAAGAGTAGACACGGTAGGTGATAGTTTTTTGCTGCGGCAGAGTAGCAACAAAATACTTTTACACACCTAACATGGCTCTCACGTGAGCTTGTCAACCCATGGAGAAGAGTAGACATGTTAGGTAATACTACCTCCGTCCCAAAATATAAGTCTGTTTAGACCTTTTCACACGAATTAAGAAAGTGGTTAAGTGACATTAATATTAATGGTAAAAGTCTAGAATACCCTTTGACTCTCATTAATGTAATTGTTGTAAAATAGGTGAATGTATAATAAATTAGGGGTAAAAGGAAGAAAAATGTAATAAATGCTCCATTGGTATTCTAAATGGACTTATATTATGGGAAAAATTCAAAAAGCTAAACAGACTTACAATTTGGAACGGAGGTAGTACTTTTTACTGCAGCAGAGTAGCAACAGAAGTAATAGCCTTTATTTTTTTATAAATATGGCAGGAGAGGGTTTTGATCATGTGACCTCCTCATCCGATACTGATGAAAATATAGGCCCAACAAAATTTGAGAGGAGGGGCCTCATGGTTTTAAGGTGAAGTTCATCTCTTAATATGGCTGGTAAACCAATAGCAAGTTCCCAATATACATTTTGCTCAGAAGATTAGGCCTATTATAGTTTGGGCGGCTGGATCTTTATTGTTTGGGCGATGACTCTTGGTAATATTAGGCCTATTATAATTGTTGTACTTCATCCATTTGAAACAAGAAAGAAATCTTTTTTTATCTCTCTTAAAATTCTACAGGTACCATCTAGGATGCACGGGTACGGATACGTGGATACGGGATACGCAGATACGTGATTTTACGAAAATATAGGATACGGATACAGGGATGTATTTGTAAATAATAAAAATATAAGACTAAACTGTAAATAATAAAAATATAAGGATTATATATATGTGTGAATATATATACATATACATACATACATATACATACATACATACATACATACATACATATATATATATATGTATATATATATATATATATGTGTGTGTGTGTGTGTATACACATATTAAGGTACAAAATGAATCTTAAAGTATCATGTTTTTCAGATACTCTATTTGTAGTCAAGATACGCATATCCGGTAAAGTGTCCAACTTTTGAAAATTACAATTCGCCCCAAATACGTATCCAACGGAGTATAGTATCCGTCAAGTATCGGTATCTGACACGTATCGGATACGGGATACGCTTGGGTGAAGTATTCGTGCATCATAGGGTACCATGATAAATTGTTATGAACTTGGAAAATTAAACAGAAAATGTAAGGAAGAAAACTGGAAGACTGAAAGAAGAACGGAAAATCTCAATTGAGAGGAATTGAGTAATTTGGTATTAACTTTCTTAATGTATACAATTACATTTCACAGCTATAGTACAAAACTCAGATGTATTACATTTACATCAATCCCCAACTACTTAACCGTTTATTCTAACTACTTAACTAACGCCACATCAGCATTGATTCATGTAGAAATATTAATTAATATATGTGCAACGGTAAATTAATTTATGTGTAACAGTTGTTATATTCTGTGTTATCTTGTAATTAGTCCTTATGACCATAAGTGGTAAAGGTTGTTACACATATATTAATTAATATTTCGACAATCATAACATCACCCTCCTCTTTCAAAGCTTGCATGTCCTCATGGAAGTGGAAATTCAGGGAATTGAAATCAAATAGTTGTTGCATCTTCCCAAGTAGCATCCTTAGCATCTAAACTGACCCATTTAATGAGCCATTGGACAACGGGATAGTTGCCCCTCTGCAATGTCCTAATTTGTAAGATTGATTCAGGATAGATAAGTAATTGTCCTTCTGAATTTTCAGATGGTGGCTGTGGTGTAACTGGAAATTCAGGCCCAACATACTTCTTCAACAGGGACACATGAAAGAAACGATGGATCTTAGAACCCATAGGTAACTGTAACTTGTAAGTTATTGCACCAATCTTGTCCAATATGAGATAAGGACCATCGAATTTGGTAGTCAATTTGAGATTCCTCCTAACTGCCACAGATTGTTGTCTATAGGGTTGTAATTTTAGAAAGACCCTATCCCCGACCTGAAATTCCCTTTCCTATCTTCTTAGATCAAAATAATACTTCATCCTGGACTGAGCTAATGTTACATTGTCCTTCAATCCCTTGACCATACTCTGTTTGCAGCACATGAATTCATCTAGAGATGTGAAATGAAAAGGTGCAAAGCTTCCTAAAGGAATTTAATTAGGTTTATAGCCATATAGAGACTCAAATGGGGTCTGCTAGAGTGATGTGTGGAAGGCAGTATTGTACCAGTATTCTGCCATGGTCAACCATTGTCCCCATTTCTTTCGTTTGTGGAAACACATACACCTCAAGTACATTTCCACACACATGTTTACTCTTTCAGTCTGCCTATCGGTTGGGGGTGGTAGGCAGAGCTCGTCGCCATTTGTACCCCTGTTAACTTGAGTAACTTCTTCCAAAATTCACCGGTAAAAATCTTGTCCCTGTCACTGACTAATGACTTGGGCAGCCCATAGAATCTGTAAACTTGCTGGAAGAAAGTTTCTGCAACCATTTCAGCAGTGTACCCCTTAGGTAAAGCCAGAAAATGGGCATATTTAGTAAATTTGTATACTATGGTTACGATAACCTCGTTACCATCAGATTTGGGAAGGCCTTCAATAAAATCCATAATGATATCAGACCATCCAGAGTCGGGGATCTGTAAGGGTTGTAGCAGACAAGCGGGTTTCCCTTGATGATCTTTGCAATGTTGGCATGTTTTTAAACATTCATGTACCATCTTGTTTATGTCTCCCCTTAGACCAGGACAAAAGAACAAGAGTAGTTTGGTATTAACTTTCTTAATGTGTACGATTACATTTCACAGCTTAAGTACCAAACTGAGCTTAATTACAGTAACATCAACCCCCAGCTAACTAACCGTTTATTCTAACTACTTAACTAACTAGTGCCGTGTCAGCAATGATTCATAACATAAATTACCCTCTCATCAAAAAGCTTAAGTTCTTAAAGAGAATAGCAATTTATATTATACATTTATATATATCTAACAACAAGAATATGAACCATAACCATAAAAACATCGCTTGCTCTGTCTCCAACAATTTACTTCGTGCGTCATTGAAGGACGGGATATTTGATGGAATGAAGCTTATAAACATGGGCGCACGTAGGATCCGGGGCGACGGGGGGCGATAATTCTAAAGATTTTTTTGCAATAAAAATTGTATAGTAATGTTTTTTTGTCCTCTTGGATCTAGAAAAAAAAACACTACTACATATCGCAGAAAAAACACGATTATAGACTTTGCGTATAATTGAAATAAACACTAATATATATCGCAGGATCCTAACACATTAAAACTTTCTATGTATTTTATTCACATGAAAAAAAGTTGTGTCAAATTATCCGATTATTATAGATGACATGAGGCAAAATTATTTTTTTGAGGGGGCGAAAAAAATACATAACATATAACATATATAATTGTGTTATTCTCCGGTCGCCCCCTCCCCCTACTCATAGGGTGCATCCGCCTCTGCTTATAAAGTGACATTAGAATCCCAACAATATCCTTTATGATAGTAGTTAGGGCATTTAATATTACATTGTTGTTCATGTAATTAGTTCAAAGGCCACAAAGTGCTTTACAAAATAAATAATCAAAGCAATTAGCAAACAACTTTTTGACATCCAAAATAGGATATAGAACTTTATTTCAAAAGAAAGAAAGTGTATTAACAGTAATAGGCATGAAAGTGACTCCGATATTTTTGAAATGCAGACCTGGAATTTCAAAGAGTCTTCACATGGGAATACTTTTGTTCAGTTAATCAAAAAATCATCTTTTGATTAGACAAAGTTACTCACATTCTGGCAGATGGTCTATCACCTTCAGGACTGAGTTTTTGCCATGCATACGGTTTCTGAGCAGTATCCAAAGCCCAAGTGTCTGAAAGTACTCTTTTCCCTGCAGACATGACAGTTATAAACAGGGTTAAAATAACCCCAACAGACTAAGCAAAGAACGTGCATAAATTTAATGGAACTAGTAACCCATTAAGAGAAATAAAAAGCCAGCTTTTGAGTAACACTTGCTCCATAACACTAATGAAGACAGAAAGGAACAATCATGATTTCAACATTATTCCCAAATTTGTTCTGTCCTACCATACATTTATATCAAAAGCTAATGAAGGGGGGAAAGTTGAAGGGCAGTGATTTTATCTGATGACCTAAATGCTTGATACAATAGCAGCCGAAATATTGCAATAGAAACCTTTGAGCAACCAAATCTTTGGAGTACTAACAAAAGTTAAAAGGAATCATGATACTGCATGGCTAGAACATGTTTCCTTGGAGTACTAACAAGTGATGGGTTAAGGCTGTTAAGTTGATTAAAACACAAAAACTAAAATAACCTCACCATCGTTTCCACTCACGGTGACAAGAAACCTTTGAGCAACCAAATCCATTACATGACCGTATCTTGGCCCTGGGCCCTGCCCTTGCACTACCACGCTGAACTTCAAAGATAACATAGGTTAAATTTACAAGACACAAAAATCTTCAACAATAAAAAAAGTAAACAAAATTATCAAGTGTGGAAAAACAGACCGGTGCCATTTGAATTTATCATTAGTCAAGTCGAGCACGTATAGATCATCAGTTGAATGTCCAGCAGGACCAATTCCACCCTACAGAAACCCAAGAATAATCGATCAGCCACTCGACTATAGCAAACATGGTTACTAGGAATAAGGATTAGATTATCTAAGAGCCAAAAATCCCCGCTTTTATCATTTAAATACCTGAAAGACAACCATTGTGCCAACAGCGGCAGCAGCATGTGCAGCCCTCGGAGATGGTGGCTCGCCAGCAGGGCAGAGTCTGAACAGCAATCTCAAAACACGTAAGTAAAAGGACAGCCATGAAAAGACACTGCTAGTATATAATTCCAAAAAACGCCAGAAATTTTTGAAGTAAAACTGAAGTAGGATAAAACATGCCTGGTCCATTTTCTTGTCATAACATCATAAGAATGAACAGCATTGGTTACCCCATCAAGCCCTAGAGAAATAGACAAAATTCAGCAATCCCCAACTTCGAACAAAATAAAAAAAAAATGAGAGGAAGAGCTTACGGATGCCAGGGGCGCCACCATTGCCACCGTCGATCGCACTGGCGCCACCGAAGAGGATTAAACGGGGACCGTGAGTCTTGGTGGCGGCCACAGCTGTGAGGGTGTGGCCGCATCGTGGACCAGGGGCGTCTTCATCCGTATCCCAGAAGGTTTCTACTACACGATAAGTAGGAGCCGGATATAGCAATGGCTTCGAACCCATCAAAAACCCAAACCCACACACCTTCTCCTTACCAACTAAATCTACCAAAGAACTTCAATTTACCCAAACCCACCTTCTCTTTACCTACTTAATATCTACCAAATAACTTCGATTTCAGTGTCAAGTCAGATCACCCAAGAAATGAAAGAAAGAAAATCCCATGGTTTAGTAAAGGATGCATCCGGCCTCCGGGGCCATTGGAGATGTGGCCCGGCACGGCCGCCTAAGGCGATGTTACGGTGATCACCGATCACAGAGGCTCTTCAACTCTAATTTGTTTGGGATTAATTCAGAGAGATCTTTCCGGATGTATAGTATAGGTGAGGAGTACAACTGGTGTCGGAAAATCGAAGTGGCAATGACGTCCAAGGTTTTGGCAAAAGAATAATTCAACCGTTTTTTTATTCAAAAAAAAAAAAAAAATTGTTTAAAAGGATACATATAGTGCTACTTATTTTAACCTACCAAGTCCAAGTGACTATGAGCTGTCAGCATGACCCCTTGTCACCTTTTCCAATTTTCGAATCATCTTATAAAATCATATAGTAATAAAATAATAATGAATGATAAAGCATTATACACTAGAGAGAAACCTAACCAAGCTTGTATCAATGGTTAAATTAAGGCTTCGTGGTTTTTTTTATCACGGGTTCGAGTCTGTTTTGGTGATAGGTCCGAATATCATCATATGCAGTGTGGGTTCGAGATTCGAGTCTCACCATATGTATGTATGGTTATATTTTTTGAATGAGGTATGACGATGCTAAATAATGCACCACCGGTGAAATGAGGCCACGTGTAATCTAAGGATGAGCTGTAAGAGATCAAGATGGCTAGATATGAACAAAAAGATGGTGTTTTTGGTGTAATATGGCTGAGTCCAAGAATGTACCTTGGATTGCCTACGTATCCTGTGTGAAAGTCCAGGAATCAAGCCTTACGTAGTTCCTGGAATGGGGTATTTATAGGCACATGTCCTTCTTCTGCCCTAGAACTAAGGGCGGCTGGAGTCATTGTCATAAATACCCTTAAATGGGCCTTACCTCCTTGCCCAAGTTATCTGTGGAACGTGGGCCCGGGAGGCCAGGCTAAGGTGTATGATATCGACTCGAATAAGATCGATGTGATCGTTCGAGTCCAGACCCTTGGTAGATCTTAACTGAGCTGTGGTCCTCACTAGTATGTCTCGTATCGAACCGATGCGGATAGCCGGCTCAGACTCTTTCAAATGCCAGATGGACTAATCAGATGATTCCACGTGGAGGTGTAAATCCCCGTATCATCATAAGCCCCCCAGATCAGAGTGAAGCTTACCTTGAATGCTGATATCGGATCTGAAAATTTAAATAACCCTTTCGACACGTGGTCTTCTTTAGGCGGGAATATAGCTGTCTCTCCTAGCCGTTTTAGGCTGTCGTGGGATGACGTCATGCTGTCAGCATTAATGGGTGCGAGAAACGAAGCGTCCCTTATTGGGCCACGTGAGAATTAGGCCCTTGATTCTCGCGCTTACGCTTCTATAACTGCCCAAAATCCCATCCTTTCAAATCACTCGCAAGGTTCACACGCATATAAGGAGCCCAAAACCGTGAAGCATCCCCATCGCTATTATTTGTCCCAGTTCCGTCAAAAACTACAAGTAAGCCCTATTTCGTTCAAGCTCTTTTTCCGTCTTTTATTTCTTGCATCTCTTGTTGATTCCATGTCTAGTAGCACTAGTGATTCACAAAATAGAGAGGAAGTTGTTGAAATTGTAGAGGAAGAATCGATAGAGGAGACGGTTTCGAGCACCCAACTGTTTCCGGTGAAGGATTCATCGGAGAAGAAGAAGGAGAAGCGGAAAGGGAGGAGGGATGAGAGGAGGAGACGTCGTCTCGACCTGTTGGCCCTTCTCGACCTGCCTCCAAACGTAAGACCAGAATGCTGGGTCAGGGTCCATACGGATGCAAGTCAAACTTGAGCCAAGATAAAGCCAAAGCCATCTGTTCGAGATATGGAATTCCGTATTCTTCTGAGAATGTTAAGGTGTCACACGGTCAGTTCCAGTTTGCCTGTGAGCCTCCCCCCTTGTTCTGCGCCATTTACGAAGCGCAATTAAAGGAAGGACTTCGGTTTCCTTTCGACCCCTGCCTAATTGCTGTTCTTCAACACTATAAGATCTGTGTCACCCAGCTTGCTCTAACGGGGTCCGGAGCGTAATGGGTTTTGTACTGGCGTATCGAATAGCCAAGGTCGAGTTCTCAGTTCGACTTTTCTGCCAATATTATGCCTTAACGAGCTTGCAGGACGCGGGGTGGTACACATTTGAAGCGTCCTTTGACGTCGGAATTTGTGAGAAAGGTGACCTCGTCTCAGGGCGACTGGAAGCCTAATTTTTTCTTTATTCGCACGGGCTAATTGACATCGACATTCACACCTGGTACAAAAGGCCGCAGAAATCGCATGATCGACTCGACTCAGACACCCCTAACGGGTGTGGGGCCCTCGAGGTGGTTCATCCTGACATTGCCACACGAAACCTACATTCACTGTATCCCTATGCCGATATCGAGACGGCCGGTCCAGCGCCTATCTCGAGCTTGACGAGGACATTCGTCTTTTATGTAGGACCTTTATGCATTCTGTCGAGCCATAACACTTTTGTATTTTTAATTGCTGTTCTAACGTCGAATTTTCTCTGTCCGCAGTGGATCATTTCTCAAAGATGGACGCCTTGGGCAAGATGCCTGACCCCAAAACTACCGACCCGAAGAAAATCCAAGCACTGGTTGGCATCGGGTCGAAAACGGCAGTGTCTGGCGCTGCGACTTATGGGCATCAAAGGGGGCCAGCTCGATCTGCTACACCCGTATCGACGTCCAACATCCTTAGGGACCAGCCTGACGAGGCTCGGCCGACTGAGGAAGCTGAGGAGAGCCTCGTGCCGAGGAAGCGTCAAAAGACAACGGAGGTGAGGCACGGGATTGGGAAGGAGACCCGCAACCTAGCCCCCCCTGTCTCCACCGATGCGCTTCCTGCAGTGAGCATGTCGGAGATGGATGGCATGACTCCAGAGGAGCTGCATGACTTTATTATGAAGAGTAGTCGAGCGGTAAGTCTTCTTTTTATTTTCCTTATAAATTTGTGATCTGGGTCTGTTTTTGATATCATCAGTGTGTTCTTTTGCAGACCCGACTCGCAGCTAAAGCTGCACTCAACAGGATTGTGTCCCCGTCAGCTGCTCTGGAGGAACACAAGGAAACCATCGTTAAGCTGACCACGGACATAGAGAAGCAGAAGGCCAAGATAAACAAATTAGACGAACGCCGTGTGAAACTGGAGTCGGATCTGAGAAAGGCTAGAGACGATCTATCCCAAGCTCTGAAAGATGTATCTGACAGGGATGCAGGGATGGCGGTGTTGAGATCGGAATTAGCGGAGGTGAAGTCGGAGCTTGAAGGGACTAAAGCCGAACTGGTGGAGGCAGTCAAGGCTCGTTCTACCGTCCAGTCTCTTCTCGACGAGTTAACGACCCGAGCTGAAACCGCTAAGCAGGACTTTTTGAACTCAAAGGAACTCGAGGACGATCTGACGTTGCTCATGACGCAGGGCATGAAAGGTGGATTTACAATGGCTATCGACCAAGTCAAAGAGGTCGATCCAAACTTCGACGTGTCTGCCATTGCGAAGCCTTATCTATATGATCTCGAGGCCATTCCTCGTTATGGGCGATACTTTGCTGAGTTCAAGACTGGCGTCTCTTTGTATAAGAAGTACGTGACTTCCGTTTTGAGCGACGAGGGCACAGAAAATGTCGAGTCTGGGGATCAAGTAGATCCTAACGCTTCGACCTCGAACCAGCCTGATGCCTGATGCTATTTCCTCTTTTTGTTACTTTAAGCAGCTCGATTCGATTTGGTTGTAATAACTTTTATGATTTTACTTGTCTGAACTTTCATTTTGTCCATTCGATCTTGTAAACTTTGACATTTTAAATTTTGCATTGATCTTCAGATTTGAATCTTGATCTTCAGATTTGAATCTTATGCTTTTCACTGAATGTCTTTTGTTTCTTATTGATCGTTTACTCAGGGTGTAGTCTTTTTGAACTTAATTCCCTTGAAAATGTTGCCTTATGGGGTGTAGTCCTTTGGACTTAATTCCCCTGCTGGCCCCTCGAAGTGTAGTAGGAGTTCATGACTCCTGGTACACTTGAGTATGAGTCGACCTAGCGTTGTGCTGCCTTGTTGGCTAGACTTGGCTTTTTGGTCGGAGCTCGATTCGACTATTCTGCTTTTGATCGGGCTAAGTTAAGAATCCATCGCGGGATTCGCCGACTGCTTAGCATCGTGGCTTACTGGCATGTCGGAAGTGATATAAGCGTTGTCAGTGACTTGGCTTTATTCACTATTTTGTTTTTAACTCCATCGTGTCGATGGATCGTAGCCCGGAAGTGATATAAGCGTTGTCAGTGACTTGGCTTTATTCACTACTTCCTCCATCTTCGTCGTGTCGAGGTGATATAAGCGTTGTCAATGACTTGGCTTTATTCACCGTCAGCGTTGAGTTGTTCGGGTCGGAGAATTGATATCGCGGTCGATTATTAAAAAGAAAAAGAAAGCATGCTTAATAAAAGGAATCGAAATATATCGTCATATCGACCTATTACAATTGATGGGAATAAAACCGCAAAAGTCATGAGAAATAGAAAATAATTTAGAAAATAATTTAAACATAATACTTTCCGAGGTTGGTGGCATGCCAAGTTCGAGGGACTGTGCTTCCATCCGACCTGCCCAGCTGATATGACCCCTTTGGGTGCACTTTCAAGATTTTATATGGACCTTCCCAATTCGGCTCGAGCTTGCCTATTGGGTCCTGCTTGCTGGCTTCATTTTTTCTCAATACGAGGTCTCCTACTTGGAAGTATTTGTATTTCACCCTCGCGTTGTAATACTGAGCAATCTTTCTTTTATAACTGGCCATCCGATACGCCGCCATTTCCTCTTCTCTTCGACATTGTCTTTTTCTTCTCTTAGATCGGCAGCATTAGTTTCGATATTATAAGCTAAAACCCGAGGCGATGCTAGTCCGATCTCTGCAGGTATCACAACTTCACATCCATAAGCCATGGCAAAAGGAGTTTCTTGGGTTGCTGAGTTGGGTGCTGTGCGATATGACCATAATATACTGGGTAACCGAGCTGCCCAATCTCGGCCTTCATCTTCCAATCGCTTCTTCAATCCAAACTTGATCTGCCTGTTGGTTTGCTCGACCTGTCCATTAGACCGAGGTCGGGCCACCGACGTCGTTCTGTGCTCGATCCTGAATTCTTTCAACCAATTCTGCACTCTGTCATCAAGAAACCGAGTCCCGTTGTCCGAGACCAGATACTTCGGAATTCGAATCTACACAAAATATTCTCCCATAGAAATTTTTTGATGGTCCGGGCCCTGATGTCAGTAAGAGCTTTGGCCTCGACCCATTTAGTAAAGTAATCAACCGCAACGACGACGTATTTGAAATTCCCCGGGGCTCGAGGTAGAGGTCCGACTATATCGACTCCCCACTCATCGAACGGCCATACAGACTCGATGGCACTCATATCTCGTGCTTGCTGATGAGTTATCACGTCGTGTACCTGGCAGGCTCTGCAACTCATTACCAATCGACTCGCATCTTTTTGCATTGACGGCCAGAAATATCCTGCCAGTTTGCATTTCCTTGCCAACATTCGAGCTCCGCAATGATTTCCACAGACCCCTCGGTGTATCTCTTCGAGCAGATAAGCCCCCTCTTCTTCCGATGCACAGCGCATCCAAGGGGTTACAAATGATTTTCGATAAAGCACATAATCGAAAAGAGCGTACCTGGAGGCTTGAAGTCGGATTTTCCTGGCCTGAGATTTATCGGTGGGGAGCATTCCATCTTTCAAGAATAGTGCTATAGGGTCCATCCAGGTCGACCCTTGAACTACGGGCTGCACGTCGACCTCGTTATAGCTTCGTTCCGCTAGCATCTCAACCAAAACTTTCCTCTTTGATTTGAAATTCGATGCGAGCTTAGACAACGCATCGGCTCGCTTGTTCTCACTCCGAGGTACCTGTTCGATTAGGATCGTCTTAAATTTCGACATTAACCCCTGAACAACCTTTAGATAGCTTTTCATTGATTCTTCTTTAGCTTCATACTCTCCCCGCACGTGATTTACCACGAGTTGAGAATCGCTGTATACCAGAAGATTCTCGACCCCCAACTTCGATGCTAGCTTTAAACCTGTGATTAAGGCCTCATATTCGGCTTCGTTGTTCGTAGCCTTGAACTCGAACCGAAGCGCATACGGAAACTCTTCTCCTTTCGGACTAACTAGCAGTAAACCAGCTCCAGCCCCCTCTTTACTCGAGGCACCATCGACGTGAAGTGTCCACTGCTCCTCTGATGACTGTTTTCCTTGCTCCAACTGAATCGACAACCCTTCTACTAAGAAATCAGCCAGAGCTTGACCCTTGATGGCTGTTCGAGGTAAAAACTCTATGTCGTATTCCGCTAGCTCGACAACCCACTTGGTTAATCGACCCGATGTCTCGGGCTTCGCCAAAATTTGTTTTAACGGTTGGTCAGTAACCACAGCAATAGGATGTGCTTGGAAGTATGGCTTCAACTTTCTCGACGCATGAACTAAACTCAGCGCTAACTTCTCCGCAGGGGTATATCTGATCTCTGCACCCTGTAGGGCTTTGCTGACAAAATAGACTGGGATTTGTCCCTGGTCTCCTTCTCGAACTAAGACAGCGCTTACCGCTTCCTCGCAGACTGCTAGATAGACTAGGAGCTTCTCTCCATCTCGAGGTGAGGACAGCGTTGGCAAATCAGATAAATATTCTTTCAAATCGTCGAACGCCTTCTGACACTCCCCGTCCCACCGGAACGGACTAGCTTTTTTCAGAATCTTGAAGAAAGGTAGAGCTCTCTGCGCCGATATCGACAGAAAACGGTTGAGAGCCGCCATCCGACCTGTCAACCTCTGCACCTCTTTGACATTTCGAGGTGTGGGCATGCTTTTGAGGGCCTCGATTTTATCTGGGTTAGCTCGATCCCGTCTCTCGATATCATGTACCCTAGAAATTTCCCTGATCGAACTCCGAATGTGCATTTCTTTGGGTTGAGCTTCATTTTTGCTGCTCGCAATACTTCGAAAACTTCTCTTACATCGACGAGAAACTGTCCCAAGGACTTGCTCTTGATCAATAAATCATCCACATAAACCTCCATATTCCGACCTATCTGCCTCTTGAAAATTTTGTTGACGGCCCGTTGATAAGTAGCCCCTGCATTTTTAAGCCCAAACGGCATCGTAACAAAGCAAAACGTGCCAAACTCGTGATAAAAGCGGTTTTTTCCGAGTCTTGTGGGTCCATAAAGATTTGATAATAACCTCTGACGCATCGAGGAACCCGAACACCTCGAAGCCCAGTGTCGAGTCGACTAACTGGTCGATCTTTGGTAGCGGGTAAGAATCCTTGGGACATGCCTTGTTAAGATCAGAAGTCGACACACATTCGCCACCGATCCGGCTTCTTAACTAACACTGGGTTGGCTAACCAATCCGGATAAAATACCTCTTTCACAATCCCCGCAGCGAGCAACTTGTCGACTTCCTTCTTCACCGCCTCTTTTCTATCAGGTGCAAGATTTCTCTTCTTTTGCCGTATTGGCTTCTTTTTGGAATCGACGTTAAGTTGGTGCATAGCTATATCCGCCGATAGGCCAGGCATGTCATCCGCCTTCCACGCAAAAACGTCTCGAAACTCAACCAGGAGGTCGATCAAGGCTCTCATGTCGGGGTGTGGCAACCACTTCCCGATCTGGACCCCTTGACCTCCTTCCTCCTTCCAAACTCGAATTTCCTCGGTCGTGTCGGCGGAAACCCAGCTTCGATCTTCCTCTTCCTCGGTATCAACTCCTCAACTAGCACTTGCCCAACTCCTTTTCCTTTGATCGTAACCAAGCTACAATTCCGGGCTACCTCAACGTCTCCCTTGACTTCATGGGTACCGTACCAGGTGGGAAACTTCATGCTGTTGTGAAAAGTCGAGATAATAGCTCGAGATCATATAAAGCCGGTCGACCCAATATCGCGTTGTAGCCTGATGGGGCCTTAACTACGACATAGGTCATTTCCATCGTACGCCCCTTTTCTCCATCTCCGACCGTTGTTAACAAATTGATCGACCCGACAGGGTGGATGGCCTGCCCCGTAAATCCAAAAAGAGGGGTAGATAACGGAATGATATCTTCATCTTTCAACCTCATGGCCCTAAACGCTGAATAATAAAGGATATTAACGGCGCTTCCACTGTCGACACAAACCCTTTTTACTCGACCCCTGCTTATTACTGCCTCGATCACCAATCCTCGCTATGACTGTGGGAACTCGGAACATCGTCCTTGGGTCCGTAACCTACTTCCGTTGTCAACCTGATCTTTTTCGACTCTCTCGTCCTGTCAGACGAGTGCCGACTTGATCGAGGTCGATCCGACTCATGCTCGCTACGATGGTGTTAACGTCATATCCGCACGATTATCTCGATGAGGATCTCTGTTCTGAATTTCTTGACGGTCATCACGGCGATTATCTCTGTGTGTAGGGTCAGATGACCTTTCCCGCCGATTCCGATTATCTCGACGTGGAGACCGATCTTTCTTTCCATTGTAGCTCTTTCTCTTGTACTCCCGGCGGCCCCTCGGCTCGTCTTTTTCTGACCTATCAACGACTTCATCCAATCGACCCTCTTGGATACAGGCGTCGATATCCCTCTTCAAATCAAAGCATTCCTCCGTGTCGTGCCCCACATCTCTATGATAGTCACAATACTTGTGAGTATTTTTCCTTTTCTCCGGATCTTTAGACATCGGCTTAGGTGTCCTAGCGATGTTCTTCTTGATCATGATTGCCAATACCTCCCCCCGAGATCGATTGAGGGGGATAAAGTCTCGGTCTTTTAAATTTCCTTTCTTTCCCAACCGATCCGATATCGGAGCTGTTAGTCGATCAAAGACGTTGGACTTGCTTTCTTCATTCCGACCCCTAGGCTGACCCTTGTTCTGGCTTCGGGAGTCGTTCCTCGAGCTGAGGCCAAGTGAAATGGTGTGCAGACGCACTGCCTCTTCACCTTGGCGGAACCTATGGACTATGTTCACACATTCATCCATATCATTCGGCATTTTCTTGGATAGCTTATCATATAGCTTCATATTCCGCAGACCTCCCACAAAGGCATTGACTTGCAGCGCATCACTGGCATTATGCACTTTCATGGCTTCAAGGTTGAAACGTCTCATGAAGTCGATAGTAGATTCTCCTTTTTCCTGCTTGATGTTCATAAGGTGGGTGGCACTAAGATGGAACTTCTTGTTCCCAATGAAAGCGTCTCGGAATTTTTGTCCCAACTGTAGAAAGCTAGAGATCGATCCGGGACGTAGCTTATGAAACCACTCCCGAGCTCGACCGGTGAGCAACGTATCAAAAGCTCGACACTTCATGGCGTCATTGGCGTTCCTCAACCTCATCAAAGATATGTACCGATATAGATGGTCCTCTGGGTCCGTAGTACCGTCATAGGGCTCCATCTTTGGCGGCTTAAAGGATTCGGGCATCGTATATATTTCGATCTCGGGACTAAATGGTGACTCAAGCCATTCGGTGGGTTGATCTTTCCCCACAATGCGGTTGAACTCGTTTCCGATGCTATCTTCGACCGACACTGAAGCTTTTCTTGCTCAGGACGTTTGCGGGCGTTAGTCACGCTGATTTCAATCGCGCCTTCCCCACACTCCTCTTCAACCCCAACAGGCCTTTTACCCCTAGCATTATCAATCTCCTTTCGACCTGGAGGGTCTAACTGGTGTTCAACAGGGGGATTGCGATTCCCTTACCTATGAATGCCGAGGCTACCACCCTCTTCAAAGCGTCTTCATCCAAAGATGCTAAGTGGTCCGCCACGTCTTGCGGTTGTGGGGGAAGCCGAGGCCTGGGAGGATCTGCAACTGCGGGTCTAGATCCAGTGGGGACTTCTTGAACCTGTGAGGGAACCCCTGCTGGATCTACATCCGTGTGCTCTTCGATCTGCATGTTCTTGCTGCTCGTCGGTTTCTTCCTTGCTGGCGGCACCATTGCAATCTCTTTACCAACTCACCGGTAGAAGGCCCTCCTTCTAGCGCCAAATGACGATGCTAAATAATGCACCACCGGTGAAATGAGGCCACGTGTAATCTAAGGATGAGCTGTAAGAGATCAAGATGGCTAGATATGAACAAAAGATGGTGTTTTTGGTGTAATATGGCTGAGTCCAAGAATGTACCTTGGATTGCCTACGTATCCTGTGTGAAAGTCCAGGAATCAAGCCTTACGTAGTTCCTGGAATGGGGTATTTATAGGCACATGTCCTTCTTCTGCCCTAGAACTAAGGGCGACTGGAGTCATTGTCATAAATACCCTTAAATGGGCCTTACCTCCTTGCCCAAGTTATCTGTGGAACGTGGGCCCGGGAGGCCAGGCTAAGGTGTATGATATCGACTCGAATAAGATCGATGTGATCGTTCGAGTCCAGACCCTTGGTAGATCTTAACTGAGCTGTGGTCCTCACTAGTATGTCTCGTATCGAACCGATGCGGATAGCCGGCTCAGACTCTTTCAAATGCCAGATGGACTAATCAGATGATTCCACGTGGAGGGAATCGCAATCCCCCTGTTGAACACCAGTTAGACCCTCCAGGTCGAAAGGAGATTGATAATGCTAGGGGTAAAAGGCCTGTTGGGGTTGAAGAGGAGTGTGGGGAAGGCGCGATTGAAATCAGCGTGACTAACGCCCGCAAACGTCTGAGCAAGAAAAGCTTCAGGGTCAGGTCGAAGAGAGAATGGTAATTTATTAAAAAAACACATTTACTATTTGGTTGGTCATTTAGTCTTAATTATTGAAAAATATTAACCAAAAGTCTACTCTACCGATAATTTGAAAAAAATCGTTGGTCATTTAGTCCTAATTATTTTTTCTTGTTATTAAGGTAAATATATTAACCAAGACTCTACTTTACCCTTACTTTTAAAAAATTCCAAACAAAATATTCATACACAATATTCATCCCACATATTATGCATGCGTGTATTACAATTACAAAAACAAAAACAAAATCTCTCAATAGAATTCGCATTTGTTTTTTTTTTGGGAGATTATCTTATACTAACTCCGTCCCAAAATATAAATCGTTTTGGATGTTTTCACATATATTAAAAAAGTGATGGAATGTCATCAATTTCAAGTAAAAATAACTAAAATATCATTTAACTATCATTAATGAAATGGTTATAAAGTATTGAAAAATAGTTAGATTGTTAATAAATTAGGGGTAAGATACAGAAAACAGTAATAACTGTTTCATTGATAATGTCGAATGAATTATAATTTGGGACAATCAAAAAGAGATAGAGTGACTTATATTTTGGGACGGTGGTAGTAGTAATTTTCTCTCTTCTCCGTTGTTTTCAAACATCTATATTTTTTAAAATAAAACTCAAAAAATTGTAATTTTTGTTTCAAATTTTTATTTAAAAATGTTTCAATTTTTTTTTATGTAAATGTCTTTTCACACGATAAAATATCTTAGCATACTTATTTTTACATATTTTATTTTACAATTTTATCCTTCAAATTTTCGCGTCTATTTATTATGATCCAAATTTAGGCAAAATGTTGAATTTTTTCTGATTGAATAGGTTAGAATGTATGTAATAATAGCCTTTATGACAGGTATTGAGTCAAGAAAACACTTAACTTCTGACTGAAACTAAGTCCGTATAATCAATCACATTCGACTTATGTTAGGTCAGAATAGTGTGTGCTGTGTGAAAAGATACTCTCTTTTTTTTTATTTGTCCTCTTTATTTCAAGATCAAATATGACAGTATTTCGAAGTAATTTCTGTATTGTGAAAACACCATATTTAAACAAGATAATTCAGTTGTGTGTGTGCGTGTGATTTTTTTTTTTTTTTTTTTTTTGCATCCGTTGATTGATCAGATTATATTGCTTAGCAATACGCTTTAAAGCTTCATAGACAAATCCAAGGACCCGATTCAATCCGTACATGATGATCGGTGCAATCCGTACTGTTGTAGAAATATGGCTTTCAAGGGAACAACAAGTCAAAACAAAAACGCAGAAAACCGCAGAAAAACGCAGAAAACGTATGCTTGATATAACGTAGAATCGTGATAAACACTTTCTTACAAAAGTTATTTGACCCTTATAAGATGCCTCGGGTTACACAAATACTTCAAATGAGAGGAAGAGCTTACGGATGCCAGGGGCGCCACCATTGCCACCGTCGATCGCACTGGCGCCACCGAAGAGGATTAAACGGGGACCGTGAGTCTTGGTGGCGGCCACAGCTGTGAGGGTGTGGCCGCATCGTGGACCAGGGGCGTCTTCATCCGTATCCCAGAAGGTTTCTACTACACGATAAGTAGGAGCCGGATATAGCAATGGCTTCGAACCCATCAAAAACCTAAACCCACACACCTTCTCCTTACCAACTAAATCTACCAAAGAACTTCAATTTACCCAAACCCACCTTCTCTTTACCTACTTAATATCTACCAAATAACTTCGATTTCAGTGTCAAGTCAGATCACCCAAGAAATGAAAGAAAGAAAATCCCATGGTTTAGTAAAGGATGCATCCGGCCTCCGGGGCCATTGGAGATGTGGCCCGGCACGGCCGCCTAAGGCGATGTTACGGTGATCACCGATCACAGAGGCTCTTCAACTCTAATTTGTTTGGGATTAATTCAGAGAGATCTTTCCGGATGTATAGTATAGGTGAGGAGTACAACTGGTGTCGGAAAATCGAAGTGGCAATGACGTCCAAGGTTTTGGCAAAAGAATAATTCAACCGTTTTTTTTATTCAAAATCAAAAAAAAATCAAAATTTTTTTTTTATTTTTTTTATTTTTTTTATCGGATACGAAAGACCTCCCACTGAGGCCAGGGTAAAGCCCAGGGCACTAACCACTGGGATGAGCTGTATGCTCAAAAAATTTGTTTAAAAGGATACATATAGTGCTACTTATTTTAACCTACCAAGTCCAAGTGACTATGAGCTGTCAGCATGACCCCTTGTCACCTTTTCCAATTTTCGAATCATCTTATAAAATCATATAGTAATAAAATAATAATGAATGATAAAGCATTATACACTAGAGAGAAACCTAACCAAGCTTGTATCAATGGTTAAATTAAGGCTTCGTGGTTTTTTTTTTATCACGGGTTCGAGTCTGTTTTGGTGATAGGTTCGAATATCATCATATGCAGTGTGGGTTTGAGGTTCGAGTCTCACCATATGTATGTATGATAATATTTTTTAATTGAGGTAATTCCGTTTCTGTGAGAAAAGAAAAACTAGAGAGAATGATAATAAAAAAAAAAAAACACATTTACTATTGTTTGGTCATTTAGTCTTAATTATTGAAAAATATTAACCAAAAGTCTACTCTACCGATAATTTGAAAAAAATCGTTGGTCATTTAGTCCTAATTATTTTTTATTGTTATTAAGGTAAATATATTAACCAAGACTCTACTTTACCCTTCCTTTTAAAAAATTCCAAACAAAATATTCATACACAATATTCATCCCACATATTATGCATGCGTATATTACAATTACAAAAACAAAAACAAAATCTCTCAATAGAATATGCATTTGTTTTTTTTGGAAGATTATCTTATACTAACTCCGTCCCAAAATATAAATCGTTTTGGATGTTTTCACACATATTAAAAAAGTGATGAAATGTCATAAATTTCAAGTAAAAATTACTAAAATATCATTTGACTATCATTAATGAAATGATTATAAAGTATTGAAAAATAGCTGGATTGTTAATAAATTAGTGGTAAGATAGAGAAAACAGTAATAATTGTTTCATTGATAATGTCGAATGAATTATAATTTGGGACAATCAAAAAGAGGTAGAGTGACTTATATTTTGGGACGGTGGTAGTAGTAATTTTCTCTCTTCTCCGTTGTTTTCAAACATCTATATTTTTTAAAATAAAACTCAAAAAATTGTAATTTTTGTTTCAAATTTTTATTTAAAAAGGTTTCAATTTTTTTTTATGTAAATCTCTTTTCACACAGTAAAATATCTTAGCATACTTATTTTTACATATTTTATTTTACAATTTTATCATTCAAATTTTCGCGTTTATTTATTATGATCCAAATTTAGGCAAAATGTTGAATTTTTTTTGACTGAATGGGTTAGAATTTATGTAATAGCCTTTATGACCGGTATTGAGTCAATAAAACACTTAACTTCTGACTGAAACTAAGTCCGTATAATCAATCACATTCTGACGTATGTTAGGTCAGAATAGCGTGTGCTGTGTGAAAAGATACTTCCTTTTTTTTATTTGTCCTCTTTATTTCAAGATCAAATATGACAGTATTTCGAAGTAATTTCTGTATTGTGAAAACACCATATTTAAACAAGATAATTCAGTTGTGTGTGTGTGCGTGTGTTTTTTTTTTTTTTTTGCATCCGTTGATTGATCAGATTATATTGCTTAGCAATACGCTTTAAAGCTTCATAGACAAATCCAAGGACCCGATTCAATCCGTACATGATGATCGGTGCAATCCGTACCACGGTAGATTGTGAATCATAGCTCTCATATATGGATAGCAATGCAATATAACCGGTATTCAAACAAGATTGAATTGTGTATCTTATGTTTCCATATTTTATTCATAACAACTACAATTAGTTCATGTCGTTTGATAATTACCTAAATATGTTCTATATTCATTCACTGAAATAGACTTATAATCACCTACCCTTCATTCTAACTCCATTCTAATATGCACGACATGAGTAAAATAGTTTATACAGCGGTACCAGGGCGGAGGTGTTAGTAATACCATTCGCAGCGGAAGCGATTTAAGGATCTAGATCTATAAATTACACGTAATAAAATAACTAGATCTATTTCTACAAGGGTGTTGTAGAACATACCTCTTGAATCTCAAAATTCAAGTTGAAGAACCGCAATAGGATGAACGAAGGAAAGCGTGAAGAGCACCACGATCTTCCGTACGTGTGATCCAAGCAACTCCCGGTGGAAGGAAATTCTCGTCTCGAATCCTTCCGATATGCTACCCGGAAAAACCTCCAAGATTTTCCCCTTATTCCCCTTGGCCGAATTTTATCTCTTCTCTCTAAGAGAAGTCGAAAATTATGTAGTGTGTTAAGGCTTGGAAGAACTCTCTTTATATAGGAGAGTAAAACTTAGCCTCCAAGGATTTAATAATTAATACAAAATCAATTATAATAATCCCATTAAATAAAAGATAATCCCATAATATTCTAGAACAAATCTAGAATAATATTTATCTTTATTTCTTACCATAAATATTTATCCAATAAATATTTTATGCACGTGTCTTATTAATACACAAGAAAACAAATTTCTTGTTCCATAAAACAATGTCATGGCCGAAATTCATCAATGTGACCTAGTCACTAAAATTTTCGGCCAACACACCAAATTGGGCCAAGATTATGAAAAATGTCTTTTTCACATATTTAATTATTTAGCCCAACTAATTTAATAGTCCACTAAACAATTAATTCACATATCGCTTTAATAAAGTCCAACAAGAACTAAATTAATATTATTAGGATTCGACGTCCGAGAATAGCTATGCTATATAGGAGGCACGTCGGGGACCATGGACTAATAATCAGCGGCTCCGATAAATCAAATAAATAATTATCTTACGAACAGAATAATTATATTCGATAAATCAATCACAGGAATACGCCACCATAATCCCGTGACTGCACTCCTCCGATTATGAGATTATATTTATCTCCTCACGAGAATAATAACAAGCGTCCATTGATATAATCATTACATATGGATTAATCCTCCATAGACTGTTCATTCTAAATCGGGAAGTTACCGTTAACCCTTTTTAGAACCTCTTATCCTTATTTACCATTAACCCCCTAGTGATCAATTAATTCATACAACTCACTGGTAGCTAATCAGTGTAATATGAACTCGCGCGATCGATCAGTTTCTAGGATTAACAAATAAGAGAACTGTCTATCTACTTCCATAAATGGAAGGAATGGATTCCGTATCTGTGATAACACAGACTACTCACTCAATCCAGTACAATGCCAAGATGGGGTAATTCAGACCACAGACTCGGTGTAATCCTTAACCGTCAAGTCAAACCTCATACTGATTCAAGCAGTTGACTGTGATCACCTCAGGATTAAGATATATCCATAAATATGATCATCCATTGATTCGATAAGACTTCTCGATTACGGAATTATATCGTGAACTCTAATCAAATCGGTCCAGCCCTATATGATATATCTATCATATATAAATGCCCCATTAGGTTCTCTTAACCGAAAGTCCGGATAGGACTATCACACCTATTGTGTTCTGGGCGCATTAATAGCACGTTAAAGGAGAGACCCGATACTCTCGATTAACTTCACTACGGGCTAATTGTATTTTAAGTACATCTTCACTAACTCAATCCTCCCGTGTATATCACATACACTGAGTTAGGTGATTACATAAACGATATACTTAGGGTTTTCTGTAGTGTAAATACTATTGTCACATCGGTGAATATGAAAATAATAAATATGAATAATAATATGATTTCATTTATTAAATAAAACAATTACAAAATTGTCTTTCGGGCATCACACCTAACAGGAGGGGGTGGGGTCAAGCGCCCCCTAGATCCGGAAAACACACTGATGATACCCGACCCGAGTTATGCCACGTGTCACCCTTGAGGGCACATAATAAATGGTTAGGCCTTAACTTTAGGGCCAAGGGCCCCAGAAACCGAACTAAGGGCTGATCGTTATTCCCAGATCGGTAATCGGCACGAATTCCTCCTCCAGCCACCACAGGTCGGCTAAGGTCTCCACGTGGAGAATAATTAAACATGAATAAAGAAAGAATCCTAAGTCATAAAGACTCCAATCTTGGCACTATTCAATATGTCTATAATTATCTCTAAATAATAAATGCGTATATATCCTTAGGGAATAATAATTAATTATAATACTTACTCAACAAGTAATAGGGGCGAGAGGTCATCTATACAAGCAACCCTAAGGAACTACGTGTTACTTGATTCCATTTCAACTATTTGATACGTAGGCAACTCTCAAAACTAACTTGAAGGCTCAATCTAAACGAACGAAACAACACGCCCCTTTTTTGCATAAATTAGGGTTCTTAGGGTTTTGGATCGTTGTCACATAGGAGATTGACCCGTATTAATTAATGATAGACGGTTTCCAGCATCGTCACACACTATTATGTATGTTGTGTATTTTTTTTGCCCTCTCTAAAAATTTACACTCGCCCATTGTACCGCCCCTTATCCGGGATCCTGCGTCCGCCCATGAACGTTATAATACTCTACAATGCATCTAATATAAAATAAAAAAAAATACATGACGGCTTGTATCTACGATTTGGATTCCTGGATGCGATTAAAAATATTTTTTTTTCTCTTGATAAAAGTCAACAATGGTCAGGGGAGGGGGTTTGGTGCGTATTTTTTGCTGATAAAAGAGTAGTATGTATGTGGTGTTTAATTTTGTATCAATTTGAGTCGATTAAGATTAATTGGGAGATTAAATTGATTAATGAAAGGATTTCCTAGTTAAATTAAGATTTAAATTATGGAGTTTTTATTTGCACCACACCGATTTTACCGATGCACCACACCTACCATACATCACACATAATCAATCTTTTGAAAGTCAATTATGTGGTTAAAATTCGACTTTCCGAAGGTCGATTCCCAGAATACACATTCATGAAGTCAGTTCTTCACTCAAAAATTGAGTTTTAACAAGTTGATTCTAGTGTGGTGCATATATAATGTGGTGTATGATAAATTCGGTATGGTAAAAAAAAAGGCTCCATTAAATAAAATGGTGGTTCTATTGGCACCCCCAGTTTTACTATCGGCACATTTTTTTGATTATTTTTTCTACTCATGTACCACACATAAAGTCTTGTTTTTTACTTCGGGCACCACACTAAAAACGTCAGCATCACTGACGTTCCTTTTTGATATGAACGTCAGGGGACCGACGTTCTTAAGTAATAACACTTTTATATCGTAAACGTCGGTGCCACTGACCTTGATTTTAAACAGCAACGTCAGTGTCACTGATTTATCCTATACTTCAAAGCTAGCCCAATCAACCATGTTCTAATGATTTATTAATGGTTCGATGTAGGGGCGGAGCCACGTGACTCATCCTATACTTCAAAGCTAGCCCAATCAACCATGTTCTAATGATTTATTAATGGTTCGATGCAGGGGCGGAGCCACGTGATACCACTGGATTTTTAAAATTAAAAAAATTACAAAACGACGCCTTCTAGGTAAATAAAATCAATTTTTGACCTAATTACCCGCACAATCCGGTTCTGACTGAAATTTTTTTGACCAAATAACCCTTCCCGCGGAATTTTTTTAGGGTTACTATAACGGGTGACCCCACTGAACTTTTTCTCTGAATCCGCCACTGGTTCGACGTATACATCAATGAGTACACAACAGCCGAAACGGTACAGGATAGGGCACACAATTAGATCTTATTAAACAACTGACAAAGCATCATATATATAACAACAGTAGTTTTATGGTGGTCTTTGACCACCATGTCATAGTTGTTCATCCAACAAGATTTTTTAAAAAAAGAAGATAAAATTGTAAAATTATGACATTTATATTTTACACGATCGGGCCGCAAAGTCCGTGGTACACCGCATGACAGGGCCTCCGGGTATTACCCACCCGCCGAGAGAGTTTATAAACAAATAAAGATCCATGTTATCATCTTCAATACTGAGATATATCATAAGACCAATAAGTTGATTTCAGATCTCGCTATCAACTGCTTGTCCTAGAAAAAGTAATCTTTCTCTCCACATGTCATTCTGATTTCTTATTGGTTTTAGATCACCAAGTCATAACCGGGATAAAATTTGCGTATATATAAATATAAATAATAAAAAAAATACAAAAAAAAAGGTTTTAAATGCACCACATTACTCCCGACACCACAAAAAATTACTCCGGCACCACGACGATTTTTTATGACGGGACGTTGTTATTGAAAACCAACGCCAGTGTTGTTCAAAAACGAAAGTCAGTAGCACCAACGTTTGCGTTATAAAAGTGCCACAACTTGAAAAACGTCAGCCATCGACTTTCCACTGACTTTCGTTTTTAAATAGCAACGTCAGTGTCGGTGTTCAATATCAACGTCAGTGCCAATGACGTTCTGGTCATCAAAAAAAATAATCAAATAATGGGTGTCGAAAGTAAAAGTAGGGGTGCCTTTAGAAAAAAAAAAAAAAAAAAAAAAAAACTATCTGATCTCAACTAGTAGGAAGGAACAAGCCTCGAGTTATTGCTGTTATTGTAATAGTGAAATTAGTGACCTCTTCTGAATAAGTTCTAAACCCAAGGGAAAGCAAGGATTATACCTCCTCCTTGGTTAATAAAAAAAAATTTAAATGATAAAAGCATATTCATCCTTCAGCAATGTTTCAAAAAAGAACCATCAATATTGCAGTCTGCCAAGTTGCTAGTTTTACACATTCTCCAAATCTCTCAACACCCTTCTTCCTTCAATTAGTTTTTAGTTTACTCAATCAACAGGCATGGCAATCTCTGTTTCTCTCCTGCAAAATTTTTCAAGAATATAAAATCTCACGGCGGGGCGACGTGTACTTTCATAAATAAGCATGTCTTGCATATCTGGAATAGAGAGCTTCAAATCTACAAGGAACCATTTCTTACGAAAATTCAAATCAATTAAACCGAAAGAACGGCATTATTTATGCATATATTCAAAATATTATTGTGTCATCGAATGCTTCGGTACCTACAGAGACAAACCCAGAAACATCGAATGCAAAAGAAAAGGCGGCTTTGCATCGCGCTGTTCGGTTACCATGCAGCCTTGTTACTCTGCTCTGAAATCAGCAACTTATTTTATAAGGTTAGTTTGGTCATTTCACCAGATTGAATCCAACGGTTATAAATCAAGGCCC
The DNA here is from genome assembly GCA_024500145.1 of Gentiana dahurica var. dahurica. Lineage (NCBI taxonomy): Eukaryota > Viridiplantae > Streptophyta > Magnoliopsida > Gentianales > Gentianaceae > Gentiana > Gentiana dahurica. The sequence continues at coordinate 34,921,712 of CM044906.1, forward strand.
CTAAAGCACTATTTCCGTCCCCCCTCCCCCTTAAGCACATATGGACAATTGTGTTGTTCTTTTCACATAAATTACTACATTACATACCTAGTCTATGACTAAACATTTGTCCTTAAAGAAGCAGAATTGTTATGAATGATCATAATTCAAAGGAATGTTTTAAGTGGAAAAACGAATGCTTAGTCCAAGTTAACAAAGGAAGAAACAATAAAAAGTGTAGCACAAAGCAGCAGCAAGAGAAAAGAACAAAGTAAAAAAGAAATACTACATCTCTTTTCCACTTAACAACAAAAATCAGAAACGAAAAAGGAAAAAAACAAAATGCTTGTAAAAATCAACTAAAGAAAACCATTAAAGGTGAGTTAAACCTGTGAATCATTTTGGAGATATTCCTCTTTCTGAAATCATCATCTACTGAACAGAAGCCAAACCTTTTGCAGGCTTTGCCATATTCCAAGGCGACAACCCCAGGCAGATTTTCAGCACATTTAACTTGTCATACGAGCATCAAAAACTGTGTTCACACAATGGAACAGTATATCCTTGCTTGAACATCAGCCCCATAACCTGCTCAACTTTACTTGTGTGACCCCACTGACGGTAGGCCTTATACAATATCCACAAAGTTCTCTTCTTTATGCTTATATTCATCATGTCCATTTCATCAAGAACTCTTTCCATCTCTATTAGCCGCTGCTGTGATGCATACATGACCATCTTACAATGATAAAGAGACCGGCAGATTCTCCAACCAGAAGACTCTGCACGCCTCACAAAATTAGCAAGATTATCAACCGCACCTTTTCGGTAATAACAAGCAATGATACATCGCATGATAGATGTAGTCCTGACTGAGGTATTACGCTCAAATGCTTCAGAAATCAAATTTTCCATCTGCTCTAGCAAATCCTCACGTGCATACACACAAATCAATATAACATTTAACCAAGACCTATATTCATTTTTCGGGATGAGGAGCAGCAATTTTTCTATCCGTTCAAGCCTATACGGGACAGAACTATTGCAGTAGGCACATATCATAGATCTGATCAGGGGAATTTCCTTAGAATTGACATGTGCTTTTATCAGTGAATATGTCTCCTCCATCTTTTCTAACTTGCATGAATGTGCATACCCTCGCAGCATCAGCAGATGGGTATCAAGATTAGGTTTAACATTGTCTGCTTTCATGATCATGTATGTTTCTTCCATACTAGCCCAATTCCAAGCTGTAATATACCCTGCAATTAAATTATTGTATGTTTTAACATTAGGGGAGAGATTCAAATTTCTTACTTCTTGGAAAGTTTCTTCCATGTGATCTACGAGCATCAATCGACCAAATACCGAGATAAGAATATTGTAAGTTACAATTGTGGGACTGCAAGTTGCTTCTTCCTTCAGTTTCCTATACAATGACAGGCACTTAGCAGCCAAACCGTTGCTCATGAATACACCCATTAGTGCGTTATATGTAGATGTAGACTTCAAACATTTGTTTGCAGCCTCTTCGAAAAATTCAGCTGCAAGGTCAACATTTTTCAACCTACCAGCCACAGTAATACCCTTGGCATACTCTTCTGTCGTCGTAGGAGCTGCATAATCAATTTGTTTTCTTCTCCAGTTAAACACCTGAAAGAGGGAATTCGTAAAACCAAGAATAAGCTAAAATGCAACACAAAGCAAATAAACGTCACTTATTCATTTTGAAGGATGCACAGCAAACATCTTGTGCGCAAAAACCTTTTAACCAGATTCAGACAACTCCCCAACCAGCCAAGTATGAAAAACCTATTCACTAAATTCAGACAACTAAGAACCTAAGTAACACCTAACACTAATGACAATATACCCACAGATAGAAACTTCCCAAACCATGATAAAGTCGACCCTCACCCATACAGACATTATGCAATTCAGCTAAAGAACAAGTATATCGATAAAGCCTCCAGAAGACCCCTATTTTCAAAATATTAGTTAGATGCGTCAATAATGTCAGTGTTCCTGTATCAAAATGATGTTTTTTATGTATGGACGCAGAGATTATACAATTACAAGCATTAAGACGGTTCAAGGAGGGGGAAAAAAAAATTGACCTGAAGGGATAAATCCGGCGAAGAACTGAACTGGTTAAAGAGCTCAACAACGGCAGCACCATCTGAATACCTCCTAAAAAGAGGAACTCCCTTTTCTTCACAGACCCTCTCAATCTTTTCAGGATCGTCTCTGTTTTCTAATAACACGTTTTTCAAATCTGAGACCTGCTGCCGCATATGCGCCTTGGCAAGTAAGTCGTCGGAGCTGAATTTGTCTATGAATAAAGCGGATAGATTTGGCCAAGTAAATCTGGAGTCGGATGATTGCTTCCCGGATTCGGCTTTCGGGAGCATTTGCGAGTACGCTGCACCTCCGGCTCTCAAAATTGGGGTGACAAAGGGGTGCTGAGGTTTCGTGGGGTGCAGTGTTAGCTCCACCTGTTTACCTAATTGTGATGATTTTCTCCACGCGCGCTTCATCGTTGCTCAATGTACATATTGCGAAAGCAAAATCTTTTAGGGTTTAGCAGAGGATTATGGTTTGAGTGGGAGTATGAAGAAAATGGAGGACGGTGGGATGGGGAAGACCGGAAAGAGGCGGCGACGTTGAAGGACAAGCCGTCAATCTCCCGACAGTAGTTCGTAAGCTAAAAAGAGTAAACCATGTTCACATGAATTTGTTGTGCATAAAAATACCTTCACAAGTTATATGTTAAGTATCGAGGAAAATATCATTAAACTTGGGCGGGTTCTATCGGCATACCTCTATTTACTTTCGACACCCTATTACTTCCGATACCGTAAAAAATTATTTCAGGCACCCGGTGATTTTTAACAAAGGAAATGTCAGTAGCACTGACGGTGGTGCTCCACAAGGAACATCAGTGTCACCGACGTTCTCTTTATAAAAATGTTAAAACTTAGAAAACGTCAGTCCACGATTTTCCACCGACGTTCCTTGGTGGCGATGGTGTGCAACAAGGAACGCCGGTGTCACCGACGTTTTTTTCGTCCGAAAAAATAATTAAAAAATGGGTCTTAATAGTAATTTAGGGTGTGCCGATAGAACTCACCTAAACACTTTAACTAAACTTTTTCCTTAATATTCTCACGTGTTGGTTTTTTTTTCCTTCAACCCTTTCTTTTTCTAGCCAATGATGTTTCCCAAAATTGTACTCGGGTTATTAATTGATTCAAATTAGGAAAATAATATAGAAACAGGTAGAATGTTTTATGAATTTGGACTGAAATCTTTTGAGAGAGCTGACTACGTATCCAATTCAAGTGTAGAATCGGAATCAAGTCCCCCTCGTAGTTCCGATTGCCTTTTTATATCTTTAGATCATGAGGATAACCTCCCTCTCCTCTAGTGGGGAGTTATCGGCGGATACTCTATCAACTATACGACGTGGGGTCTACCCACGTTTGTAAACGGTTATGCAGTTGTTGACTCTGTCTTTGTCCTGCTTATTTGATCATTCTGTCTAGAGGTCCTTCCGGACAGAACATAGCGGAGCCCTGCTCATCTAACTGTTCTGTACAGAAGATTGTCCTAGTCAGAGTCTAGTAAAATCCTGCTTTACCAGTCCATTTATCTTTATCGTTTAATCATTATAATGGGCCTGGCCCAATTGTATATAACCCGGCCCAGAGGGCCCATACATCATAATTGGATCCATCCATGTCTCTGTCTGTGTCATAGGTTGTACTTCAACTTCATCACAGCTTTTCCGCTTTAATTGTTCAACCCGCACTTTCTTGTTTGTCGGAAAATTTGACCCTAATTTAGATAAGGCATCCGCTCTGGTATTTTGGGCCCTGGTTATCTGCTCCACTTCTACCATTAAGAAGTTTTGCAATTTCATTTGTGCAATCGCTAGATATTTCTTCATGGGGCCTTCCTTGGCCTCATATTCTCCTTTGATATGATTTGTTACAAGTCGTGAATCGGTGTATACTTTTAAGTTCTGCACACCTAGCTTCTGTGCTAGGTTTAATCCAGTTATCAAAGCTTCGTATTTTGCTTCATTGTTAGTGGCATGAAACTCAAAGTGAAGAGCATACGGGAATTCTTCACCTTTTGGGCTAATGAGTAGGAGTCCTGCTCCTGCTCCCTCTTTGTTAAGCTCCGTCTACATAAAGCCGCCATTGCTCAGCCACTTTCTGGTCTGCCTTATGCTCCATCGCTAATGCCTTTTCTTCCGCCAAGAAATCCGATAATGCTTGAGCTTTAATTGATGTTCTCGGTTTGTATTCGATGTCAAACCCTGCTAATTCAACTACCCACTTCGCCAATCTCCCGGACTTATCTGGCTTATCCAAAATTTGCTTTAGGGTTTGATTTGTTAGCACTATCACTGGATGACTCTGGAAATATGGTCTTAATTTCCTTGTGGCATGCACCAGGGCAAGAACCAATTTTTCTACCTCAGAATACCCGACCTCAGGTCCTTATAGGGCTTTGCTTACAAAATACACATGCCTCTGTAACATGCCATGTTGTTTTACCAACACATCGCTCATCGCTTCATTACAAAAGGATAAGTATAAGAATAATACCTCACATTCCTGAGGAGGAGTCAAGGTTGGCAGGTGACTGATATGATCCTTCAAATCTGAAAAGCTTGTTGACATTTTGCATTCCACTCGAATGGGCTGGCTTTCCTGAGGATTTTAAAGAAAGGCAATGACTTCTGTGCTGATTTTGACAGGAAACGATTTAGCGCTGCTAGTCTCCCTGTCAATCGTTGGACTTCTTTGATGTTCTTTGGCTCGGGCATAGTTTTCAAAGCTTCCAATTTATCGGGGTTGGCCCCGATCCCGTCATTGGATATCATATAACCAAGGAATTTGCCCGACCTCACTCCAAAGGTACATTTTTTAGGATTCAACTTCATTCTAGTCTGTCTCAATACTTGACAAACTTCTGCCACATCATTCAAATATTGGTCAAGAGTCCTACTCTTGATCAATAAATCATCCACATACACTTCCATGGATTTACCAATCTGTTGGTTAAAAATTGCATTGACCGCTCTTTGGTATGTAGCCCATGCATTCTTTAATCCAAAAGGCATAGACACATAATAGTAGGAACCAAATTCAGTAATAAAAGCGGTTTTTACAGCGTCTACAGGATCCATCATAATCTGATGATACCCCTTATATGCATCTAAGAAAGCAAAAATTTCATATCCAACTGTGGAATCTACTAGCCTATCAATTCTAGGGGAAGTGTAACTATCTTTAGGGCATGTCTTGTTTAGATCTGTGAAATCCACACACATTCTCCAGCTTCCATCCGGCTTCTTGACTAGTACCGGATTTGCTAGCCATTCAGGATATATAACCTCTTTAATCATGTTGGCCTGCAACAGCTTCCCTACCTCTTGCTAGACAACCTATATCCTTTCTGGAGCGAAAGATCTTTTTTTCTGCTTCATTGGTTTTCTGGTTGGGTCAATGTTGAGCTTGTGGACAGCCAACTCTGTTGACAGTCCAGGCATATCACTTGCTTTCCATGCAAACACATCTTTGTAGTCTTTCAAAATCCTGATCAGAATCTGCTTCTGCTCAGCTGGTATCCATGATCCTACACTGACTGTGGATTCGTGGTCAATTTCATCTAACATTACCGACTCCATGGGATCATTAGACCGCCAACTTTTTTCTTCCTCCGAACGAGATCTTCCATTGTCACCTGCTGCACTTTCATCTTTCCACCGATTGTGGCTGTGTAGCAGTTCTTCGCAGCATCCACATCTCCCTTAATAGTAGCTTCTCCTTCGAATGTCGTGAATTTCATACTATTATGTGCCTAGGATACCACCGCTCTGAGATCGATCAATGCCGGTCTACCCAAAATCACATTGTACGCCGATGGAGCTTTTACCACCACATAATTGACCATCGAGTCCTGCTCCGTGATCCTTGTCCGAAAGTTGTTAATAACTTTAGCATACCCACAGGATGAATAAGAGGTCTTGTGAATCCAAAAAGGGGAGTTGACGCAGGAGTCAACTCTTAGTCTGCCAATTTCATTGCTTGAAATGCACTATCATATAGCACGTTTACTGCACTGCCTGTGTCCACACAGATTCTTCTCACTAAGTTCTTTTGTATAACCGCCTCTACTACCAGTCCTTCGTTGCTCACAACGGCTGGTAGTGCATCTTTTGGGCCATATTGAACGATTCCCATCACCTCCTGTTTCTTTGATTCTGCTTCTTTTCCTGCACTGCCACTTTTTTCTTGCTGGACAGCCTTGTTAACGCCTGCTGGTCCTCCAACAATCGTATTTACTATGTTGATTGGGGCATTCTCTCTATGCCCATCAGCATCAAGAGACGGATCTCTATGTCTCCTTTGATTATATCTGTCTTGATTGTTGTTGAATTTCTTAAATTCTCTCCTTCCTCTGGGGTTATCTCTTGCGTTCGATCGATGCATTCATCAATCTTTCCTTCCATAGCTACTGCATCTATGTCTCTGATCAGGTCCCTGCACTGCTCAGAGTCATGTCCAATGTCTTTATGATACTTGTACCATCTTGTATGGTCTCTTTTCTCTCTTGGACCCCTCAATGGAGAAGGAGTCTTGGCGATTCCTTTTTTCTCCATGCTTGCCAGAACTTGATCACGAGATCGGTTTAGAGGGATAAGGTCTTTGTCCTGCAAAGCACCTCTATTTCCTAACCTGTCGGTTATGGGAGTTGATACTCTGTCCCAAACCGATTTTCTTTTCTTATCGGCTTTATCATCAGTTTTTCCTTTTTTGGAATCCCTGTGGGATTCCTCTCTCTTAGCCCTATTTGCTTCTTCACCATGACAATGTCGGTATGCAATTTCCGGACACTCTTCCATCGTGCTCGGATTCTTAATGCTTAGCTTAGCATGTAACCGCCCTTCTTTCAGACCTGCCACGAAGGACGCCACTAAGAACTTATCATCCAGATCCACTATCCGGGATGATTCTCCATTGAATCTTTTGATAAACCGTAGTACTGTTTCATCATTTTTCTGTCGATGGTCAACAGATATGTTCGGTTTCTCTGGAAAGGCCTTGCAGCAATAAACGTGTGCATGAATTTTCTGGTCGAGTGAGGAAGTCTGGTATGGATCTGGGGCTCAACTTGTTGAACCAATCTCTTGCTTTCCCTGTGAGAAGAGTTGCAAATGCCCTGCATTTCATCTCTTCTGGTGCATTGTACAAGCTCATATGCTGGATGTCTTGATGCATATGATCGTATGGATCCTTGGTGCTATCATATGACTAGATCTTGGGGATCTTAAATCATGGAGGACAGGGAAATGCATCAATGTCCTTAGTAAAAAAGAAGACACCAGCCTAAACTCATCTTGCCTAGGCTTAAGAATAGTGTCCAACTCCGCTTTGGCGTTATCACCACCTGGGTGAGTAACAAACACCTTTATGCTGGATTCCGCCTCATATTTTCCTTTCTTACTTGTATTATGAGGAGGAGGTGTTTCCGAAACTTCAAAGTCTAGATTTTTGGCTTTTACAACCTCCTCAAAGATAGTTTTTATTTCTTCTCCTTTCAGATTTGTTAAGTTTTCCACTAACATCTGCCTGATTGCACTTGGTGTGCTGGTTTGTCCTTCTTCCAATTGAATTTTCTTCCCTGTTTGTTGATTGTTGTCTTATGGGTTCTCTTCCCTGGTTTGATTCTCAACTTCCGGTTGATTCTGGTGCTTTTTATTATGATTTTTTGCCATTCTTACTGTAAAAATAACTCACTAACTAGAATCAACCCTCCTTCTAGCGCCAAATGATGTTTCCCAAAATTGCACTCGGGTTATTAATTGATTCAAGTTAGGAAAATAATATAGAAACAGGTAGAATGTTGTATGAACTTGGAGTGAACTCTTTTGAGAGAGCCGCCTACGTATCCAATTCAAGTGTAGAATCGGAATCAAGTCCCCCTCGTAGTTCAGATTGCCTTTTTATATCTTTAGATCATGGGGATAACCTCCATCTCCTCTAGTGGGGAGTTATCGGCGGATACTCTATCAACTATACGACGTGGGGTCTACCCACGTTTGTAAATGGTTATGCCGTTGTTGACTCTGTCTTTGTCCTACTTATTTGATCATTCTGTCCAGAGGTCCTTCTGGACAGAACATATGAGAGCCCTGCTCATCTAACTGTTCAGTTCAGAAGATTGTCCTGGTCAGAGTCTAGTAAAGTCCTGCTTTACCGGTCCATTTATCTTTATCGTTTAATCTTTATAATGGGCCCGGCCCAATTGTATATAACCCGGCCCGGAGGGCCCATACATCATCAACAACCTCTCCTTCCGGTTGCTCTCTTCGTCAGAACCCTAAAATCACGAGTTGGGTGGTGCTGTGTCGGAGTTAGATGGCGACGGGACTTGAGGTATGAATCTGAAATCGCAAAAAATGATCTGGGAATCAAAGAAACACACAAATATATATATATATCTTGATTTGATAATGGATCGATTTGGGGGATTAATAACTGAAAAATAAACGAGGTGGGTGGTGATGTTTCATCGTTATGATCTTGCTAGCGGCGATTGCGATTAGGGTGGAAGATGAAGAGCTTGGCGATGAGAGAAAGCGGGTAAAGTTTTTTCCTGAAATAGAATGGGTTTGTAACTTCTTTTTTTTTAATATTTTAATTCAAGAATTGGTGGGTCCACATGCTGCTGATGTGTGTAATCCACATCATCATTCGGTAAAGTTTCGGGCAAAGACTTCGGTGAGCCTAGTCTTATCGCTATTTTACAGATTTCCCATAATAGCACTGAACCTGACAAAAGTTTGAGTATTTTTTCTTTTTCAGTTTCTTTTCAATAAATACAGTTTGAGTGCTTTTTTTAATAAAACAAAGTTAGTGTCAATTTTTTTTAAGCGTCTTCTATCGATACCACGAAAATACTTACGACATCATGATTATTTTTGACATTTTATAAATTACTCTTGGCATCATATTAAATATTTTTATTATTTTGAACAGCATAACGTCAGTGCCACTGACATCCGTTTACGGGACAAGCGTCACTAGAACCGACGTTGGTTTTCGGACCCACTGACGTTTTGAGCCAAAAAAACATTAGTGGCTCTAATGAGCGTAACGCAGTGCTAAAAAATGATTTGGTGGTGTAATGAACTAAATGAAAAATAAAATAAAAAAATGGTGTCAATAATAAAATAATGGTGTTAACAGAACTCGTCTTATATATATATATATATATATATATATATATATATATATATATATATATATATATATATATATACCTACCAATTGACCCGCTTAACAAGAATTACCTGACCCAAACCCGCAAACATAACACGCGAATACGACTAAAAAAGATAAAAAAAAATATCATGACCTTCCCACCATCCGTAGCCCACGCTCCCCACAACTCAGCGGTTCTACCTCTCATCTCTCCACTCTTCCAACAACCGTCTAAATCCCGTTCCAACTCTTCATCCGACCACTCTCTTTTCCGTTTTCTTTTCATTTTCAATTTTCACAAGATCTTATGATTAGCTTTTTCCCGTTAACTTCCACGACCCAAACCCGCAAACATAACACGCGAATACCCGACTAAAAAAAACATTATTACCTTCCCACCATCCGTAGCCCATGCTCCCCACAACTCTGCGGTTCTACCTCTCATCTCTCCACTCTTTCAACAACCGTCTAAATCCCGTTCCAACTCTTCATCTCGCCACTCTCCTTTCCATTTTCTTTTCATTTTCAATTTTCACAAGATCTTATGATTAGCTTTTTCCGTTAACTTCCATCCACAATTTGGGAACAAATTTGCAGAAAAAACTTTGGAATAAAACCAAAATTTTGGCATTCAGTGGCTAATATTTTCGGTTTGACAATTATCTCATCACTTCTCATTTTATAATCAAGGGCCATCTTCATTAATGAAATGCACTGTGTTGTTCTCCATATGGATATGAATTAAGTATCCATTGTTATTGATTTTGTGCGTTGATGTTATTTTAGACATAGTGATTCCACGCCTTGAAAATTTGTGAACTGTACTCTGTAGTTGAATACATACTTTCAGATTTTTTTTTGCAGATTTCTCATGTGGGATACGTCCGACGCTTATCGTGTGCTTCATAGACAATATCTGAAATTTCAGTATACGTGTATCGTGTGCTTAGCCTGAAGCTGGTATTCTCTTTTCTCCCTTATATTTACGGATCTTTACTTTATGTTTGTTAAATAACATGGTTGGTGATATTGCGGTGAATACCAGATTTGCGGTAACTGAAGTATTTCGTGGATATATGGCTATATATGTAAGATTTCTCTGGAGAGAACACGGTGGTCAACATGAACAAGGCTGTCGGACTAGTGTTTAACTAGAGAACATGCAAATGAGTCGACAAATTGACAGAGTAGCTCTGCATATATTAGTTCTTGGATCTCTTTCTATTACATTGTGATCCCATATATATAGGCGAAACTAAGTCGGTTTATTGTTCATGACAAGACAATTAAATGGATATAATTAGAGATAATCATATAAATAAACACAAGCAGACCGGCCAGCTGTCTGGATAAGTATGGCGGGCAGCGGGCTCGTTTGTAGGTCGGACTCATATTTGCCTTCTCTTGAAGTTAGCCTGAATATATGGGTAGAAATCACACGGAGTGGAGAAGTTCGACTTACGACCAACGCACAAGATCCGGCATACAGATGGCGGATAGGACCCGACTTACGAACGGCGGGTAGGATCCGGCTTATGAGATGCGGACAAAGAGAATGGAGGCCCAAGACACATTATTGGGCTATCTAAATAGGCCCAATCTAGGTGAACAGGCACCAATCCGGTTTGGGTATATCAATGGCCCCCTCTGTGCCTGGCGTGCCCGCCAAGGCGGAGAGTAGAACTTGAAGAAGTAGTTGAGAGCCGCACCCTTATGTTGTCGTTCGTGACAGAGGTGTGCCGATAGTGGTTATCGGGCCTAGATCGGTGTTGCAAATAAGCGATAAATGCTATTCATTATTGCGAACATGCTTAGTCGCCGATAACGCTCTATCGGGCTTGAACCAGTGTTAGTATCGTGTAGCGAATTACCAGCTATATGCTACGCATTGTAGCGGATAGGCTTTGATGCTGATAACGTTCTATCGGGCTTAAAGGTTCGTGAGTGGAGCGACGAGATGAGGTGGCCGTAAGCCATGTTGAATGAAGGCCGTAAACCGTTTGAAGAAAGGTCGTTGACCATAACAACATGAGTCCATAGGTGGGGATTAGAGTAGTTGGTGCTGTAACGGACGTATGGGCTCGTGAAACGTCACGTCGGTTATGTTTACTGACACGACGTTTGACGTGAACCGTCCTCTATTTTTGATTGGCCAGGAGGACTTAGTAACCGTTCCTGGCAATGATGACGCTTGAATTTCAAATATGAACAGTTGTTTCCGTCCATTTTTTTTATAAATAGAGGCCCCCTCCCCCATTCTCATACTTTCCTTTTTCCAAAAATCTCCAGGCAAAGCGGCAAGTGAACTCCGGCAAAGAAAGCTGACTCCGGCAAGCAGTTTCTAATACAATATTTAGAAATTATGATTTTATTGATATTCACAGTTGAGCAGTATTACACTATATATAGGAAAATACAGTAAGGCTACAAATACTGTAAAGCTAGAATTAAGGTTGGATACATTCCTATAAATCCTCTAACAGTAAATACAAATATATTATCTAAATAATATTTACAAATATATATATATATATATATATATATATATATATATATATATATATATATATATATATATATATATATATATATATATATATATATATATAATACCACCCTCAAGGTGGACGAGTGGAGACCCAACTTGCTCCTGAACAAAGGCCACGAGGAGAGACTTGGTGAGACAATCAGCAAGTTGATCACGAGAAATAACATGTGCAACCCATAAAGAACCGCGTTGCACCGATCTCGTATGAAGTGATAATCAATGGCAACGTGTTTCATCCGTGAGTGAAAAACCGGGTTGTGACAGAACTGCGTAGTGCCCAAATTGTCACAGTAGAGAACCGGAGCTCGAGGTGGGGAAAAACCAAGATCACGTAGAAAAAAAAGTAACCCACATGAGCTCCGCAATGGTGGAGGCAACAGAGCGATACTCAGCCTCAATAAAAGACACGGCAATAGTAGACGCTTCTTGGAGCTCCAAGAGATGGCATTTCGCCAAGATAGACAACGTAAGCCCTAGTAGAAGCATAATCATCATGAGAGCCACCCCAGCACATCCAATAAAGCATGAAGAACCGGAGGAGAGTCACGGTAAAGCTGCAGGCCTAACTCAACTGTCCCAGCCAAATACTGAAGCATGTGCTTAGCATAATTCCAATGAAGATCCGTAGGGGCATGCATGAACTGGGAGAGTTTATTCAGTGAAAAAGAAAGATCTGGACGGGTAAACAAGAGATATTGCAAACTGCCAATAACCATACGATACTCAGACGCATCATCAAGTGGAGAACCAGACTGAGCAGTAAGGCCAGATAAATCAGCTGGCAGTGGAGTAGTGACCGGATTAGCTTGATCCATGTGAAAGCGAGCAAGGAGCTCAGTGGCATATCGCTTCTGAGATAAAATACACCCGTGATCATTGTGTATAATCTCAATGCCCAAAAAATAAGAGAGTGCACCAAGATCCTTGAGAGCAAACCGACGACCCAAAAAAGATATGAACGTCTCAAGAGCCGTAGTATCATTCCCTGTAAGGATGATGCCATCCACATATACCAAAAGATAAATAGTAATAGTACCGGTATTGTAGATGAAAAGCGATGAATCAGCAGTAGCATTCCTGAAGTTACTAGAAAGGAGAAATCCCTTAAGCTCCTCATACCAAGCCCTAGGAGCCTGCTTCAACCCATAGATAGCCTTGCGTAACTTACACACATGGTCGGGAAGCTCTGTGCTGATGAACCCCGGTGGCTGGGCCAAGTATACATCCTCAGACAGATGACCCTGCAAAAACGCGTTGTTGATATCTAGCTGGCGTAAAGACCACCCCTGAGATAGTGCCAGAGTAAGAACCACACGCACTGTAGTGGGTTTAACCACCGGGCTAAACGTCTCATAATAGTCAATTCTAGGACGTTGAGTGAACCCCTTAGCCACAAGCCGAGCCTTGTGACGATCAATAGTGCCATCTGGGTGATGCTTGAGACGAAAAATCCACTTAGAACTGATGACATTCTGATTAGGGCGAGAGGGAACCAGGGACCACGTCTCATTGCGAATGAGAGCGTCATATTCCTCCTGCATGGCAGTTCTCCAATTTGGATTTTTAAGAGCTTGGGTTATGTTGGTAGGTTCAGTGTCAAGATATGTAGGAAGGTGAGTGTGGAGGTTGATCTTTTGGATAGGTTTATGAATATGATCACGAGCTCGAGTAATCATTGGATGGGTGGACGTGAGGATTGGTGGAGGAGGAGGTGACGGGGGAGGATTATGTGGAGAGGGTGGTGGTGGTGGGGGAGGTGGGGATGTGGAGTGGAAGGAAGGGACGGGGAATGAGGTGGAGTGTAGATAGGAAAGGGAATAGGAGGAGAGGGGGGGTACCCAGTCCGAGATAGAGGCAAGAGTAGGAGAGGAAGTAGAGGGAACCGAGTGTGTGGTGGAGGTAAAAGGGAAGACAGACTCAACGAACTTGACATGATGTGAGATATACATGCGAGACTCTACTAGGTCGTAGCAGTAGTACGCATGCTGATTAACAACATAGCCAAGAAAAACACAAGGACGAGAACGAGGTTGAAGTTTGTGACTGGTGTAGGGATGCAGCCAGGGATAGCAGAGACAACCAAAGATACGAAGCTTAGTATAGTTTGGGGGCGTTTTAAAGATGGATTCATAGGGGGTAAGCATGTTAAGAGTAGGTGTTGGCATACGATTAATAAGGTAAACATCGGTGGAAAAAGGAAAAAGGCCAGTAGGAAGTAGGGACGGAAGCGTGAGATAAAAGGGATAGGCCGGTTTCAACGATATGCATATTGCGGCGTTCATAAATACCATTATGTTCAGGGGTGTAAGGTGGAGTGGTAAAGAAGGAAATGCCGTTGGTTGCAAAATATTCACGTAGAGATATAAATTCACCACCGTTATCGGAATAAATTATTTTAATTCAAAGTATTTTTCAACAATGGAGCGAAGCGTATGAAGGTAGAGTGAACATCGATTTTCGTGCTAGTGGATAAAACCGGATATAACGCGTAAAATGATCAACAAAAATAATAAAATATTTGAAACCATCAGCTGAAATAGCGGTGATGTCCACACATCACTAAAAATGATCTCGGGAGGACGAGACGAATGTAAAGTAGATTCACCAAAAGGCGGTTTATGACTTTTACTCTCTAAGCATGCAGAGCAATGCGAAAAAAAAGTATTATTGGACTGTAAATTAAATTTTCTCAAAACAGAAGATAAAATTGGATGAGCCGGATGACCCAACCGATGATGCCAATCTTGAAAGGAGGCTTTACTGGAAGCGGAGGATTGGGCCACTCGTACTGTCCGTTTTTAACTGGACCACGGAGGATAGGCTTGGTCGTCTGAATGTCCTTCACAACAAATTCGGATGGTAAGAATTGACAGATAAATTATTGGCTTTACACAATTGTGAGATAGAAAGTAAATTACGGGACATGCTGGGGACACAGAGGACATTACGTAACGAAATAGATTTGGCAGAATTAATAGGAATTGAAGAAGTGCCAGTATGAGTAATAGAGAGGCCCTTACCATCACCAACCAAAAGGTCATCATAGTATAGCTAAATAGAGTTATAAAAATAACTCGATACCTAAAAAGCTAACTAGCAAGAGAACTAGGTTCAATCATAGTATAGCTAAATAGAGTCGAGGTCGATCCCACAGAGACTCGGCTTAAATAAGTACAACGTTATTAAACTAAAAATAGATTAAAGGGCGGTCTCCGACCAACAATAACGTAGAAATAAAGGTTGACACGATAGAAAACACAAAGACTAACAATACGACAGTAGACACTAAAACACTTATTTTTATGGTTTTATAAGACTCTAACAAACGGTATTGATTACGCTAGTAGTAATTACTCCCCCATATATGTATATCTAAACCGAGACAGAAAAGACATTAAGGTTGATTATATTTTGGCTACGGAGTCATCCCCTAAACTGGATCTAATTCGTGAACGGATAGAAGATCTTTATGCTTAATTACGAATCCTTCCTTGGACAGGATAGAACATCATATAACAAGCATGCTATACCAAACTAGGGATGCCGATCTAAAATCGTCACCTCGTCTAGGCAACCACCGTGGACGGGTTGGCACACCTCCTAAACGATCGGCTAACTAATGTCCTAGTAACATGATAATTTTCACAATATAACATATTAATTTACGAGAACGATGTAACAAATTGGCGGATCTATTACATGTATATATGAAAAACGGAAAGCACGACGTAGGCGAAGTCGTTCACAGAAAATCACTAGAATCTTGATGGCTAGATCTAACCATATAGACCGTGGTAGATCTAGACCGGTGACTCTAGAATTCGCTCGTAAAACGCCTTCGTACGGCTTAGATCTACATGAAAATGGGTTTGTTAATTAACTACATCACGAAATCAATACACAAACGACTACTCCATAACGAAATAAAATAGATCTACGAATAAAAACGACATATTTGGATAGACATTACCCTCGTAGACGGAGGGTCCTCCGATCCTTCAATGCAATCTCTAATCGATGAATCCATCGCCTCCGTGATGAAGAAACATATATAAAATAAAAAGAACTATATTGATAAACTAAAAGTATTGTAATATTGTGTTTCTAGAGTGTTTCTATGGTGTAAATGGCGTGTAATGCATGCCTTTATTTATAGGGGTTCAAGCTAATTAAGAGATATACTTCAAAATATCAAAACAAATAGAGATAACTCTGGGCCGATCTCAAAATAATAAGGTGCGCCCCCCTAAATGCGTGTGGAAGTTGGCGCCACTCTTTGATTGGTTTGACGGCTTTTGTCATGCTTTACTCCTCTTCTTGTGCTTATCCGATATTTATCTTCAATGCATCTTGGATTTATCTTGTAATTTAATTCTTCCACTTGTATTTATCCTCCAAAAATTATCTTTATCTGCAAAATAAATATTTATCCCAAAATAAATCATATTTAAATAAAAACGGATAAATATAATGAAAACGGATAAATACCAAATTATATAATAAAAGCGGATAAATACCAAATTATATCTTATCAATCACATAATATTAAATAATAAATATAAACATGTGATTTATCATAAAATAGATATTATTAATCCCGATTTAAGGATAATGTTGATGACTTTTACGGGTATAATTTGACCGTCATCAACTACCCCCCACTTAGACTTTGATCGTCCCGAACAGAGCATCAATAAGTTATTCCCCAAGACAACATTTTCCATGGTCAAATCATACTTACACAAGAAACTCGAGTCAACTCATACCACTTATGCTCATAAGGTACCCATTATTCACTACTCGTTATGAATCGAAGTGATGTGTGCATGTGCATTTAGTTTTATATATGGCAAGATTAAAGTTTATGCTAACTTCGAAATCTCAACCTACCAACATCAGCGTTCCTACTTCTTAAGCCTCGCAATGGGTAAAGACATGGTGCAATAAGCAAGAGCGTCATCCATAAGGTTTTTGGACTTGGAGACCGAGAAAATACTCAAGCCTCTTAAAAATTTGAATTTTTTACATTTTCATAGTTTCAAGCTTTAACACCTCTCAAGAAAGAAACTTGCTTTAAAAGTAAATTATGCATTGCAAGAATCCCTCTCTCACGGATTAGTGGAAGCATTGAATATTACCACAAGCGCGGGGCTACTTTGGTAATGTTACTACAAGCCCAGTGTTTAACAGTTCGTCAAAACACAGACAATTCTCAAGCTTATTACTCCGCTTTGATGGCTAGAAGATAAGAATACATCAACAGATAAATATCGACTCTAAGTCTGCATAACCAATCATCTACGCAATGTACACATAATTCTTCTTAGTTATTATTATTTGTGCGGTATTTGTCGATTCACACACTGAGTAATCGAATAATAAATAACTACTTGCAATAGTTGGCATGAATATCCTTAAATTTACATTCACATAAGTATAAAATGATCATGTAATCATGCAACTTGGTTCATTCCTATCAATTCTATGTATAAGAACTCACAATTCTAAGGTACGAGATAATTAATTTGGCATTTGTTCAATTTTTTTCATTTTTTTTCACCGTTTCATTCAATTGTTCAATTATAATATCATGGCTAAGTCTCCTACCCCCCACTCAAACTTGGCATTGTCCCCAATGACAAAGGAAAAGGAGAATTTAAGAAAAAGACTTAGCTCTGGAAACGGCTCTCAAGTAGATGCAGAATATAGTATTAGTCCAAGCACGTTGTGGAGAAGCAAACGAAAACCTGTTTAAGCAAACCAAACAGAAACTCCACGAAACCGTTAATAACATGTCATTGGAAGTTATAAAATAATGTGGCAGTAATTAGATATAGAATATCCAAAAACAATTTAAGCCACTTTATTTCATACAACCAACGACATGTAAAACCAAAGAGTTAAAACTACAAAACTCACATGGAGGCTATCAAGGAAAAAACCTCGTTTATTCCGAACTTAGACTCGGAACATGGCGAGATGAAAAAAACCTTAACAGTCTCATGCTACTTTATTCAAAGCAAAAACAAAAACAAATCTAAAAGAAAGTTTTAAGAAATAGTTCTATGGTTATAGTCGTTAGCTCGATTGTACTCACATGATGGTCTAGTTGTAACTAGGATTTCCTAGAGTAAGTACTTCTTCCTCCCTATCAAATTGATTCCCGAGGTAATGCTTTACTCGGTGGCCATTCAACACAAAAGTCTTTCGATCATCCAAGTGACTTACCTCTACAGCTCCGGAAGGAAATACTTTACTCACTTTATAAGGACCAAACCATCTTGATTTTAACTTGCCCGGGAAGAGTTTCAAGCGCGAATTGTAAACAAGAACCATATCACCCACCCTAAAGGTGCGGTCAAGGATCTTTTTATCATGGAATCTCTTAGTGCGCTCTTTATAGATCCGAGCATTCTCGTAAGCTTCAATGTGAAACTCTTCTAGGCGAGTCAATTCCAACAATCTCTTTTCTCCGGCTAAACTTTCATCTAAATTCAACATACGCGTAGCCCATAAGGCACGGTGCTCAAGTTCAACCGGTAGATGACATGCTTTCCCAAAAACAATCTGGTACAGGGACATACCTATGGAAGTCTTATACGCACTCCGATAAGCCCATAAAGCGTCATCTAACTTCAACGACCAATCTTTCCTTGTTGGGTTCACAGTTTTTTCCAGGATGCGCTTAATTTCTCGATTAGTGACCTCAACTTGACCACTTGTTTGAGGATGATAAGCGGTAGCTAACTTATGTCTCACCCCGTGCTTGGCCATTAACTTCTCAAACGGCTTATTACAGAAATGGCTCCCATTATCACTAATGATGGCACGAGGATTCCGAACCGCGTGAAGATATTTTTCTTTAAAAACCGCAGTACAACTTTTGCATCATTGGTAGGTGAAGAAATAGCCTCAACCCATTTAGACACATAGTCGACCGCCACCAAAATATAGCGGTTTGAACCAGACGAAGTGAAAGGTCCCACAAAATCAATTCCCCATACATCAAAGATTTACGGTTCTAGGATACTCTTCAATGGCATTTCATGTCTCCTCGAGATATTGCCCGTCATTTGGCATGAATGACAGGATCTAGCATATTCGTGTGCAGTTTTGTAAAGATTTGGCCAGTATAAACCACATTGGAGAACTTTAGCAGCAGTCTTGTCCCCTCCATAGTGTCCCCCCGCTTCATAGTATGGTAATGTTTAAGTATATCGAGGAATTCACTCTCAGGAACACATCTTCTAAAGATGTTGTCTGAGCAACGCTTAAAAAGATAGGGTTCATCCCAATAATAGTGTTTAAGGTCCGCAAAGAACTTCTTCTTTTGCTGCTGGTTCAAGTCTGGTGGTAAATATCTCCCGGATAAATAATTCACATAATCTTTAAACCATGGTTGTTGCTTCTCAGCCTTAACAACCTCACTTCGCGAAGATATTTTGGCGCAATCACCATTCCCTAAAATGGTAGAGATTGAGGATAATTGCTCGTCGGGGGGCTTTTCTAAGCATGGTGTGAATGCCTCCTCAGGCTCTTTCTCATCATCCCTAACATCTTCTATATTTTCCTCATTCTTTGGGATTGTTGGAGTAAGCTCCTTTTCACTTCTAATCATTATCGCATTCACATCCCTAGGGTTCCTATCTGTGTTGCTCGGAAATCCCCCAAGAGGCCTAGTTGACAGTTGTTCAGCTAATTGTCCTATTTGATGAGAGAGATTCTGGACTAAGGCTTCTTGGTTGGTGGCTTTGGCATCATTCTCTTTACAGTATTGGTGGAAGTTTGTAGCCACGTCTGTAATGGATTCTGCTAATTGATTCACAGTGTCGGACATTGTGTTACTCATCTTTTCAAGCGCAACTTCCCAACCGTAAGTTTGAGCTTGCTGGGGTATATAAGTGTTGTGTGGTTTTACCCTTTCATTTGGATCACTCCATCGGAATTCAGGTTGGTCATGATTTGGTTTGTAACCTTCGTAGTGATTACCCTGTTTCCCAATGTAATTGGCTTCTTTAGTACCCGCATTCTCTAATGGCTTAGTCGTTTCCGTCCCTTTTCTAGTCTCTACTCTTACAATTCTCTCATGCATACCATCCACCTTATCATTTATGAGCAATAGAGTATTTAGGATCTTATGCGATACATCCTCCTCAAGATTATCGGCCATCTTCACAGTTGCTATTTCACCACCTCCCTATTGGCTATTCATTGCTATTTGCTCCATCTTTCTTCGTGCCTCCTCAGGAGATAAAAGAACAAACACTCCATTGCTGGAGGCATCTACTCTTATCTTCTCCGTATCTCTCAATCCATGGTAAAAGGTTTGCATTAAAATCCATAGAGGGATATCATGATGAGGGCACTTCCTCATGGACTCCTTAAAACGTTCCCAAGCTTGATCAAAACTCTCCCCAGGTTGCTGCTTGAACCCCAAGATATCTTGGCGTAACTTAAAGGTCTTTCCTAAAGGAAAGTACTTATTCATGAACTTTTGCAGCAGTTCCTCCCAGGTCGTGATTGATCTAGCCTCTAAAGAGAAAAGCCATTGCTTAGCTTTATCTTTCAAAGTGAAAGGGAAAAGTCTCAACTTAATGTTATCCTCAGGAACTAGTTCTGGCTTCACGGTACTAACGATCTCTAAGAAATTCATCACGTGAATGCCAGGATCTTCATTCAAGATACCATGAAAAGTGGAATAGTTTGCCACCATTTGAATGACATTAGGTTTCGGGTGATAAATTTCAGCAGCATTTTCAGGTACTACGATAGCAGGAATGAATTGTTCAATGGTAGGCGTTGCATAGCTTTGCAAAGTACGCCTTTCCTATGCAGCCACAGCTTGGTTAACAAAATTTGCATTATTAAAATTATTTCCATTTACCTGGCTGGCGTTATTCAAGAATGCTTCCATGTCTGAGTCGGATTGATGTGCTCCTATATATAGGAAAATACAGTAAGGCTACAAATACCGTAAAACTAGAATTAAGGCTAGATACATTCCTATAAATCCTCTAACAGTAAATACAAATATATTATCTAAATAATATGTACAAATATATATATAAAGCTAATAGTTTCAGGCTAAAAGCATTAGCTTTCTTCCTTATTTCTTCAATAAGGTGTGATTTCAAATGCTTTTACTGCTTTGTTGCTTCGATTTTGTTTCAATTTTGCTCTTCTCCTTTGCTAGAAAGCTATTATGCCGTTGAATCGTATCTGTAGTAACATTTCTTTTGCTTGCCAAATGTATGAAGTTTCTTTTCTATTCGCTTGTGTACTTTTTGTTCGAATTTACTATATAAATCGAGTCCGATTGTAGTGATATCCTCCGGCCCCCTTTGTTTGAGATAAGATTCGAAGTCGAAACCGAACAAGCTTATCCGAAGCAACCAGTTCGATGATTAAAATAACCGCTCACTTATATGTTTGAAAAACGAACTTAACTGAAATAACCGGTCCATTATAACTTAAAAGGCGAACAGACCTCTCTGAAACAACTGTCCAATTGTAGCGTAAATTTTTTCTCAGAGATCCCCTCTGCTTCAGATGAGGGTCGAGTCGTGAACTTGTCCGCTCGTGTTTGCTTAAAATTTTCCCCAAATATGGCCCTCATTTTTAACAAAGTCCAAGATGAGTTTGAGGGCTTTGTTGAAAATTTTGTTGAGACCGCCCATATGCACAGTGGACATACTTGATAAATATAATAACGCGTTAGTTAAAGATAAATGTAAAACCGGACTTTATTAAATTCGCCTCACCCGGCTAGGTGAGTGAAAATTACAAGTAAGAAAGCCTAAACACTCACGTCGTCGACGAGAGGATAGCTATAACCCTAGCCGATTATTACATATGGTACCTTTTGAGGTTGTCCGCATGCCACGGCCTGTTGAGCTTGAAACCTTCTTGGTTTTGGAGGACGTAAGTCCCTTTCTTGATCTCTCTTGTGACTTGGTAAGGGCCTTCCTAGTTCGCTGTAAGCTTACCCTTATTGGGATCCATACCAGTGGCCTTTCTGTTTCGAAGAACGAAGTCTCGACCTTAAACGAATGGTCACGGATACGCTTGTCATCCTGTTGTTTAGCGATCTGCTTGTAATTTACTAGCCGCTGGTATGTCGCTAATCTCTTTTCCTCCGCTAGATCTAGATCGATCTGTCGGTTTAGTAGTGTTGGACAGATTTTAAGTCTTAGTGAAGAGTGCCGGACTAGCTGTTATAGAGCAAAGGCAAAAAGATGTCTAGATCAATTGTATAGGTTTATTAGAGTTTGATCTTTGTATAGGTTTGATCAAACAAGCATTGTAAAAGGTCAGTTGACTTTCTTCAGCAGACCTGTCTAGGTCAGTAAGGTACCCGAGTCAGTAGACTAGTTTAGGAACCTGCTGAAGACTGAAGGCTGAGGGCTCAAACTCGGTTATTGAAGACTAAGGGATCAAACTTAGTGTTTAAAGTCAATGATATGGAATCAGAATTTAGGGAAGTCTGTGACGACCTTAAACCGATTGCATATATCTTGTGTACAAGGTCTAAGTTCCATAAGTTAAGTGGTGATTGGTACTTAGTTATATTCAAATTGGTGTAATCTAACTTCATAATAAAAAGTTAGACAAAGATAATTCAATTGCAGTGTTTTGTAAACACAGCAACCTTGGATCAGCTGACTAACATGTATTTCAGCAGACTTATGCACACGAAACCTGCTGAATGTAAATCTCGATTTAATCAAAGGTTACATTGGAAGATTACAAGGATAAGGACATATAACAACTCTTGATTTTATCAACAAATCAATGGCTAAGATTAAAGGGACGTTGGAAAGATTCAGAGCTTTATCTAATGGATACAAGTCAAAGGGTGGACAGTCTGTAAACTGTCAAAAAGTAAACTGACAGTGTCAGTACTATGTACAGGGACAGAAAGCAAGTCAAGATGGGACAAATCTGAAACGGCTATGTTTGAATTTCAAACATAAGTCACAAGGATTCTCACCTATAAATAAAAAACCCCTGTTACAAGAACACATGATGAACTTTGAAAAACAAGAAGATAATTTACCTGAAGTTATCAAGTTTATTATCAAGAAAATCACCCTCCCGACCCTACTGAACTTAAAGCTACTGATCCAGTAAATTCTTCAAGTGTAATTTGCTATCAAGCTACATCAAGCACACATACTTGAAGACATTTATCTGCTGATCATTTCATCCTGATCAAGCTACTGAAAGCTGAATCACTTACTTGATCCAAACTTTATTTTACAAGAAACCTGCTGAAGACAGAGAAGCACTCAGGTGTCAAGAACTGTTGTATGTGGTGGAGCTGGTAAAGAGCCAATCCTACCCTTCAAGGACCCGTGGAAGACTTTGGAGTAGCAATCCTACCTGTTCCAAGTGTTCAGTTTGTGAAGCCATAGTTATTGGTGAAGGACAAACAACTTAGGGATTTTTGTAACTGCAACCTCAACGATCTCCAGTGAATTACCTCCAACATCACAGGAGAAGAGTGGACTGACAGGATTACACCACCTAGAACCACTATAAAATTTGCCTACTTACTTTACGCATTTAATTTACGCATTTAGTATATTAAGCACATCAACCTACTAAAACTAGCAACTGAATCACACACTTACACTACTGAGTATCTAATACTTAGTATCATATTTTAACAACAAGTAATAAGGCTTACTTGAAGATATTCCGCTGCAACAAATTCAGTAAATCAACAGTCAGTAGACTACTGAGCTGTCAGCAGACTACTGAGTGGTCAGGAGACTTCTAAGCAATCAGCAGGCTACTGAACTTGCTGAATTTGTTAACTCCAAAAATTTTAAGTGTTAATTTTATTCACCCCCTCTAAACTTATCCAAATCCTTTTCAAGGGACCAACAATTGGTATCAGAGCAGTGCTTCTGTTCTCAAGTAATCCTACTTGTTGTGCTTGTGAAAATACCTTGAATTTTTTTTCAAGTCTTTGATTTCAAAGCTTTGCATCATGGATAACAACCAGTATGCTAGAACAATGTTGATGTGTTCTTTAGATCATTTTGATGAGTATATACGTCGTATGCAGGCTTTTCTAGCTGCAACACATGATGAGATGATGGATGTGCTGACTGATGGACCACTGGAAATCACAAAGGCTATAACTGTAGATGGTCAAACTCAGTACATTCCAAAACTAAAAAGAGAATGGAATGCTGAAGATAGAAAAAGAGCAAACCTCAACAATATTACTATTGATATCATATACAGAACCTTGGACAACAATATGTACATGAAAGTGAAAGATTTCAAGACCGCAAAGGAACTTTGGGATAAGTTACAATTAATTTGTGAAGGCACTGATGCAATCAAGAAAAACAAAATCAGTGTGGCAAAGAAGAAGTTCCAAGAGTTCAAAATGAAACCAAATGAAACTATTGAACAAATGGAGTCAAGATTCAATGCAATCATGGATGAACTCACCCTACTGAGCGTGAAGTATTCAAAAGAAAAAATCAATTCAAAGATCCTAGAAGCTTTACCTGCAAAAGAAGTTTGGGAAATAAAGGTGACTGCCATAGAAGAGATGAGAAGTTTACATGAAGAGGATACCTTCAAGTTATTTTCAGATCTCAAGGCTTATGAATTCAGTAAGAAACTTGCACCTGAGACTGAAATGGAAGAACCAAAGACTACTGCATTGGCTGCTACACATCAAGAAGAAACATCAGGAGCTTAAGATGATCAACTGGATGAGATGCAAGAGCAAATTGCCCTACTAAGCAAGAAAATCAGAATGATAAAGGGTTCTCCAAGGAATTTCACAAAGAAATCTAGTGAAAAGAAGAAGGATGAATCCAAGAAAGACAATGATTACTTGTGCTATCAATACAAGAAACCAGGACACTTCAAACCTGACTGTCCTGAACTAAAACAGAAAAAGGAACCTGATTATCTATGCTTCAACTGCAAGAAGCCTGGACATTTCAGACCTGATTGTCCAGACCTCCTGAAGAGCAAAAGTCAGCAAAGAAGATCTGGCAAGAACGCTATAGTTGCTAAAGATGAATCAGGATATGAAGTTGAATCAGAAAAAAGAAATGAATCTGATGATACCGCACTTGTTGCTGATATGGATGATTATTCTTTAATGGAAAATATGGATGAAACCGAGGAGGTATACAATTCCGTGTCTATAAACACTCCTGCTGAAAGTGATTGTGAATCAACTTGTGGTTCAAATCCTAAAAATTCGACAATGAAGAAACTTTGGATGCCATCCTTAATCAATCGAGGATAATACAATCTGGCTATGAGATTGTGAAGGCTGAAAAAGAAGCTCTTCAAGCAGAAGTTAAAAGGTTAAAAGATGAATTAAGAATTCTCAAGGGTAATGAGAAAGAGTTTGGACAGAATCAACATAAGTCTGCTGTACATTCAGTAGCTGCTGAATCTTCTGAACAATCTTGTTCCTCCACTGAATTCAAATCTGGAAAGCCTTATGGTGATAGAACAGGCCTTGGATTTGGAACTCAACAATCCAATAAGAGTGGATCCAGCAAGGTGTTATTGAACCTAGTGCCCGAATTGGTCCTAAGTTTGTGCCTGCACAAGATCCAACACTCAAAAAGGTTGTTGAGGCGGTGAAGCCTACTGAGAATGCTTCAAAGAAGCAAAATCAAGTCAAAAAGGACATCAGCACCTAACAAAAAGAATAAATCTAAGAGTAGGACAACAAACCAATGGTTATGCTAGTGTTTCTAACAATAGAAATCACTCTAAACAGCATTACGTACCAAAAGGCCAGAAAGCATATGTGAGTCCTACACAACCAAATGTTAGACCTTATGGATGTGTAGAATACATGTATGAACAAAAGTATAACACTTTTCAAAGAAGACCTTATGGAAATTTGCCAAGGGTCATGCTTACCATCGACCACTATGGACCCAAACAGTTTTGGGTACCTAAAATACATTAAATTTGTTTTGTATGGTGTCCGGTACTTTGACAGTGGATGTTCCAGACATGTGACATAGAATAAGCACTTTTTGACAAACTATGTGGCAAGGGATGGTCCAAGAGTGAATTTTGGCAACAAGAACACACCATGATACACAAAAGGATATGGCACACTTGTGAGAAATAGTTTAACTATCAGGAATGTTGCATTTGTGGAAGGAATGGACTACAACCTACTGAGCACTGGACAGTTTTGTGACATGGGTTACAAGGTCACTTTTGACAAAGGCACATGCATTGTTATTAGTGAAAGAGGTGATCAAGTTGTGTTGGCTAGAAGAAGACAACAAAACATGTATGTTGTGGATTGGTCTACTGCTGTTCCAGAGACATGCCTGATTGTGCATACCAAGTCAGAACTAAATTGGTTATGGCATAAGAAGTTGAGTCATCTAAACTTTGATGATATCAATCAGTTGGTGAAAAAGAAACTGGTGATTGGTTTACCTAAGATCGCTTTCAAAAAGGATGCTATATGTGATGCATGTCAGCAAGGTAAACAAACAAAATCAAGCTTCAAGTCAAAGACTAAGCAATCAACAAAAATAGTTTTGGAGCTGATGCACATGGATCTTTTTGGACCAGTAACACCAACAAGTGTGACAGAAATAAGTACACTCTGGTAGTTGTGGATGATTATTGAAGATACACTTGGGTAGTATTCATGAACAAGAAAAGTGAAACACTTCAAAAAATGTCTGAACTTTTGAATAGATTGCAAAATGAGAAAAGTTTGACAAGAGTAAAGATCAGATCAGACAAAGGTACTGAATTTCTCAATAAAGTTATAAGAGAATATTGTGAGCAGAATGGTGTGCTACATCAACTAGCTGCTGCTGGTACACCTCAGCAAAATGGGGTTGCTGAGAGAAGAAACATGACTTTGAAAGAAGCAGGAAGAACTATGATTTGTGAAGCATTATTACCTGAAAGATATTGGGCTGAAGCAGTCAATACAGCATGCTATACACAAAACAGGACTTCAGTGAACAAGAAGTTGTTGAAGACACCTTATGAGATTTGGAATGGAAGGAACCCCAATATATCCTATTTCCATCCATTTGGAAGCAAATGTTTTACATTGAATCATAAGGAGCAATTGAAGACATTCCAACCAAAATTAGATGAAGGAATCTTCTTGGGATATTCTTCTGTCAGCAAGGTATTCAGGGTATTGAATAAAAGAACACCGAAACATGAAGAAACAATACATGTTGTATTTGATGAACCCAAGTTCACTGGAATGGAAGATGAAGCTTCAGAACCTGCCGAGAATCAACAAGTCACCGATCCAGAATGTGTTGATGTTTTGGAAAGGATAAATGACTTAAAGATTTCTGACACTGCCCCTGCTGAACACCTTGCTGGTAACACTACTGATGCAACAATTGAGGCAGTTCAAGGATCTGCTGAACCCGTTGCTGAAGCAATAGCAGACCCTACTGAAGTTGATGTTCCCGAGAATCAATCTAACCAAAATCCTCAATGGTTAAGGGATCACCCTGCTGAGCAAGTTATTGGCAATATTCAGCAAGGTGTAAGGACTAGAAGACAATTAGAAGCCATGTTTACTTGTTTTCTATCTCAAATGGAGCCTAAAGTTGTTGAAGAAGCAATATTAGATCCAGATTGGATAATTGCTATCCAAGAGGAATTGAATGAATTTGAAAGAAATCAAGTTTGGACATTAGTGGAAAGGCCTAATCATGCAAATATAATTGGAACAAAATGGGTATATAGAAACAAATTGGATGAATCTGGTATCATTGTGAGGAATAAGGCCAGACTAGTAGCAAAAGGCTATTCTCAAGTAAAAAGAATAGATTTTCATGAGACATATGCCCCAGTTGCAAGATTGGAAGCTATAAGATTATTCTTGGCATATGCTGCTTACAAAAACTTCAAAGTATACCAGATGGATGTCAAGAGTGCATTTCTGAATGGAATTCTAGAAGTAGAGGTTTATGTTCAACAACCTCCTAGTTTTGAAGTTAAAGATCAAGAAGATAAAGTGTACAGACTTAATAAAGCACTTTATGGTTTGAAACAAGCACCAAGAGCATGGTATGAGACCTTATCTCAATTCTTGGTGGACAATGGTTTTACCAAAGGTACCATTGACAAGACTCTTTTCAGAATCAATGAAGGAAACAGCACCCTGCTGGTACAGATTTATGTTGATGACATAATTTTTGGCTCTAAAAATGAATTGCTATGTGAAAAGTTTGCTAATCTGATGAAAAGTAAATTCCAAATGAGTATGATGGGAAAAATGAACTGTTTCTTGGGATTGCAAGTCAAACAAATGAAAGATAGAATCTTCATTCATCAAACCAAGTATACCAAGGAGCTATCAAGAAATTTGGTATGGAAAATAGCACCAAGATATCAACTCTTATGAGTACAAGCATTAGATTGGATGGAGATAAAGAAGACAAAGATGTTGATCAGACCTTATACAGAAGGATGATAGGCAGTCTGATGTACCTTACTGCTAGCAGACCTGAAATATCCTTTCCTGTAGGTGTTTGTGCAAGATTTCAATCTAAACAAAAAAAAAGTCATCTAGCTACAGTCAAGAGAATTCTCAAGTATCAAAAAGAGACTTTGGGAGTAGGGATATGGTATTCAAAAGATGGAAGATTCAAGGTTATATCCTACTCAGATTCTGATTATGCAGGATGCAAGATTGATAGAAAAAGCACCACAAGAACCTGTCAGTTGATGGGAAATAGACTGGTTTCCTGGTTTATCAAGAAACAAAATTCTATATCAACTTCTACTGCTGAAGCTGAATATATAGCTGCTGGTAGTTGCTGTGCACAAATATTACGGTTAAGACAACAGATAAAGGACTATGGAATTGAATAAAGAGAAATTCCTATAATGTGTGACAACACAAGTGCAATTGCAATCACAGAAAATCATGTTTTGCACTCAAGAACCAAGCATATTGATGAGAGACATCATTTTATAAGGGATCATGTTGAAAAGAAAGATGTAGTGGTTCTTTACATCCCTACTGAAGATCAACTTGCCGATATTTTTACTAAACCATTGGATAGTGAAAGATTTGCTAAATTAAGGACTGAACTTGGAATTATAAAAGTTGACTAATACAC
This sequence comes from Gentiana dahurica var. dahurica, assembly GCA_024500145.1. Taxonomy (NCBI): domain Eukaryota; kingdom Viridiplantae; phylum Streptophyta; class Magnoliopsida; order Gentianales; family Gentianaceae; genus Gentiana; species Gentiana dahurica. Next base: position 34,950,649 of record CM044906.1, read on the forward strand.
CTTTGATCAGGAATGTCCTGGAATTCACCAAGGGGATTAGTCTTTGCTATGTTGGGTGAGCTCACTTAGCAGACTAGTCATTGGTATCAACAATTGCATGTACTTATTTATGTTTGGACAATTGAGCAAATGAAGTTGTCAAGGGGATTGGTCTTTGTCCTATTGGGTGAGCTCACTCGACAGACCAGTCATTGGTATTAAACTTCATCTTGTATTATCAGTTGAACAAAGCAAGAGGAATTATAGATCAGCAGAGTAACTTTGTCAGCAGGCTGCTGAGGCATCTTTGTCGGCAGGCTACTGATCCAAATCTTCTGAACACCAAGGTTGCTAAGCTATACGTTACATGACAGTCAAACTTAAATGAAAGTCAACAGTAAATGGATATTATTCCTATCCATAATAACCGCAGTTACACGATCGGACGGTTACAACTCTCATGAAATAAATTAGTGGGACAGGTGGCAAAATCTCATTCATTTCAATTTTAGTCGTGGTTAATGCTACAGTACGTGTACATGACTTTATCTGACAGTTTCAACCACCTGCCTATATATACAGATATATACACAGAGGCTTTATATACAATATTCAGATCGATATTTCTCTGAAAATACCCTGTGTGAACACAGATTTGAAGGCATTCTTCTTCATCTTCTTCATTTCTAATGGCGGATAAGGATGATGTTCACATTGGAACGAGCCAAAGTGTCAGAGGGTTCGTTATTGATGCTAACAAAACTGAGTTAGCTATCAATATTGGTCGAAGAATCAGAAGATATGAAGGATTGGAAGATATTCTAAATCTCATATTGGAAAGAATATCTTATACGAATGTTGTGAACTTCTGGAGAAACATTGAAATAAGAGAGAATAAAGAGGTATTTACTACCACAGTAAATGGCCAAGAGATTGAAATTTCCTCAAATCTGCTGAGGGAAGCATTTGGTTTTGGACCTAGAAATAATGCTCCAACTAATCCTGAAGAAATGAGGCTGTCAAGATTGAATTTTGTCGATAAAATTAAGACCAACAATGCCATCAAATCATCTCTGGGAATCAATGTGAAGCATATTGGGATGGAGTATAATCAGCTGAGCAAGATTATAGCAAAGAATATCTTGGGATTAAGTGGAAGCCTTGACACATTGTCAGGACCCATGATTGACCTGTTGATCACCATCTGCAAAAGCATGAAGTTTGATTGGGCCGGTTTCTTTGTCCAATACATGAAGAAGGTGATAACAGAGGGCGGAGGATGGACCAGGAAGTCCAAGACATTGCATTTGGGTTTGATGATTCAGGCCCTGCTGACTCATTTAAAGATTGCTGATGTTCCACCCGAGAAAATCAACAAGTCCAGATATAAAAAAGGAGATCAGCTATCTCATCCCTGGTTTGGATGATAATGAAGAGCTAGATACAGAAAGGACTGAGAGTGACATTGGTGGAGATGATGATCTGGTGGTGAGTAGGTTACTAAATCTGCTGCACCTAAGAACGTTGCTGAGAAGAGGAAGGCTACTGATACTAGGAATATTACTGAGATGCTGAAACCTAAGAGAACAAGGAAGCAATCAGTAGAGACTGCTGAGTCTACTGTGGGTCTAGTTGAAGTCGAAGATACTGACCCTACTGATGTTGTAAAGAAGAAGTCTGCTGCTGATATTTTGAAAGAGCAACAGAAGGAAGATGGAAGAAAGAGGAAAGCTGCTGAGAGTGAAGCTGAACAACTATAAAAAAGAATGAAGGAAATAGTGACGAAAAAGAAACATGGAAAAGGTAAAGAATTGAGGGTCCTGGAGGACCAAAGCGAAGTAGAAGAAGAGGGTTTTGAGCCTGCTACTGATGCTGGTGTTGTTGTTGAGCAACACATTGAAGAACCACAGCATCCTGTTGTACTTGAGTCTGCTGTAGAAGTTGTTGAAACTGTTCCTGACCCCGCTATGTATGCTACAACTCAGGGGGAACAACACACTGCTCCTGACCCTGCTATTACACATACAATTCAAGGGGAACCAAGTGTGGAACAAATGGAAGTGGTAGGTACAAATTTACAAGCAGAAGAACCTACTTACTTAGAGCATCTATTGAGGAAACATTGAATCTGCTTGTTGAGACCTTTGGAGGTCAACAAGTTGAACAACCAGCTACTAGAAAGCCTTCAATGCCTTTTGAGATGAAAGAAAAGAAAAGAAAAGAAGGATATGTTGATCCCAAACTTAAGCTGGTTGCTGATTACTTTAAATGGAAGCTTGGATTTGATAAGAAACAAAAATCAGCTGCTGAGCCAATGACTGATTTTGAAGAATGGGCTTTTGAAAAGTTAGAGGTGGAAAACCTACTTGATCTGGTTAATACTTCCTTGCTGGAAATGAGGTTGATGGAACTCATTGAAGGAGAAAAGAAAGAATGAGGTATCATGTTTAAGACTCCTAGGGATGCACCAGATAGTGATGATTCATCATCATCTGATTCCGATGATGATCATCCCCCACATCAAGGAGAAGCCAGTGGGACTGCATTGTCAACAGAACCAAGATTAGAACAGTCTACTGGTGCTGGCAAGTCTACTGAGGGCCAACAAACTGATCAAATGGATGAAGATCTAGAAGATCTTACTATAGATGATTTGGAGGTTCTAATCAATGATGGAATAAATTTTGGAGATAACAGGATGGTTGGCACATCTGATACATTCATGGTTGTGGAGTCTGATGTGAATCCTAATGATCAGTAGACTGAAGATTTGAATGAGGAGAAGGATATTGAACACAGTGAGCACGATATCGGTTCTGAAGATTCAGCTCAATATCAGGAGTGGATTGATACTCGGGGCACTCTATCTAAATCTGCTGACACTCTACAGAAGATTGCTGATGCCGGAGGATTTCTAGAAGAAAACATGGCTACTTTTCCTTTTATTTTTGTGGAAGAGAGGGTCCTACTCACTGAGGAACAAACAGTGATTGGACAAAGATTGGATATAGTGATGGGTTTTGAAGGATCACCCCTACTTTTTGAGGAGGTTCGGTTCTTTGAGGATCAAACAACAACCGAACAAATGTCGGAACTGGAGGTACAGGTTGCTGAGGATCAGACAGCACCTGGACAAAGGTTGGAACTCACTTTGCATTTGGAGGAAACCCCTGTTCAAACTGATGAGTTTGTGGAAGAACAAGTTTTGTAGATCTTGTTACTGTTGTGCAACCTACTGAAGTACTGCCTACTAAGGTAAAAGCTACTGAAGGAAAAAATAGTCAGCGGACTGCTGTTAATGAGGATGAACAACTTCTGGACTATGACTTCAGCGATGAGGAGTTTCAAATGCCCGAGGAAGAACTAGTTGATCTGAACCGCAATAGGCACATGTCCCAATTTTTGAGGAGGAACATGCTGTGGAACCTTAACCTGCACAAGATCCAATTTTGGAGGAAATTTTTGGTGCTATGGTTGAAGAAGGTCCTGACCCTGCTGGAAGGGATATGAGTTGGGCCATGGTTGTCAGCAGACAAAGGGCACAATACAATGTTGAAAAGCCTGTTGATGAAGCTGATGGACATATGGCTGGAGGTATGGCTGGTGGAGTACCAGTGCATGTTTTGGAGGAGTTGAGGGTTGTGAGAGCTGATATTACACAGTTAAGAACTCAACTTGATAGACAAGAGCAAATGTTTGAAGATTTGATGAACCTGGTGGAAAATAGAGGAGGACTACTGAAACAGTTGCTTCCAATGTCACATATACTCGGTTTTCTCTTGCTGATCTAACCCAAGATGCGAGAGGAATAAAACAAGGCAATACGCTAAAAGAGAAGTTCTTGAAAGAACAATTTGCCTCCATTCACCAGAAACTTGACAAGCTTGCTGAGGCACCCAAGCCTGCTGTGGCTGAACTTGCTGGAACACCCCACCCTGCTGAATTGGATCCTAAGATTATTGAGAGGATCAATCTACTGAAGCAGACAATGGAAGGAAGGATCATTGCAGTTGACACTAGAACAGAAATCATGGAGGGTCAACTGAACAACTTGGTGATCACACAGGAGAGTGTTCATGGTCTGCTGTCCCGTTTTGTTGATGATGTCAATAATGGAGAAGAGAGCCAGACAACAGTAGCAAAAGAGGCTGCAAGGATTTTTACTCAAAATAAATGGGAGGCTGATACAAATGCATACAGAGAACCTGCACCTGGCAGACTTCAGCTGACTGATGACCTCTTTAAAGAATATAAGAAGCTTTACTACAATAAGAGAAGACCTTACCATGACAAAGGTTTCCATGAGGGGCTAAATTCCTTTTTGGGACTTAAGTTTTGAGAAGCTAGAGTTAAATCCTTAAGAGCTTCACACAGAGGTGGTAGAGGCGGAAGAAATGGAAGAGGTGGAAGAAGTCTACCTACTACTTCAGCAAGAGAGTCATTGGAATAATTCAAGCAATTATACATGCGTTTAGGATTCAGAGTACATCAAATTAATCTAACTCTACCTGAGGCATGGAAATGGTGGAAGGAAGTGAATCCTCATATTGATTTTTCCTTTATTGAAAATCAATGGATGAGAGAAATGGTCATAGACATAAGGGAATATCAAGAGCAGCAAGAAAAAGAAAGACAAGAAAGAGAAAGACAAGAAAGAGAAAGGAGGAACTAGATCAACATACTTACACCTGCTTTTTATAATTGCTGAATCTTGATTGTAATAACTTTTGAACAAACATGATTATAATGAGAGATTGAATTTGTTCTGTTTTTGTTTCTACTCTTTTTGCTTTGCTGTAAGGAGGGTATTGGCATCATCACCAAAAAGGGGGAAATTGTTGGATATATTTTAAGTTTTACTGATGAGTGCCAGACTAGCTGTTATAGAGCAAACGCAAAAAGATGTCTAGATCAAATGTATAGGTTTGATCAAACAAGCATTGTAAAAGGTCAGCTGACTTTCATCAGCAAACCTGTCTAGGTCAAGAAGGTACCTGAGTCAGTAGACTAGTTTAGGAACCTGCTGAAGACTGAAGGCTGAGGGCTCAAACTCAGTAATTGAAGACTAAGGGATCAAACTTAGTGTTTAAAGTCAAGGATATGAAATCAGAATTTAGGGAAGTCTGTGATGACCTTAAACTGATTACATATATCTTGTGTACAAGGTCTAAGTTAAGTGGTGATTGGAACTTAGTTATATTCAAATTGGTGTAATCTAACTTCATAATAAAAAGTTAGATAAAGATAAGTCAGCTACAGTGTTTTGTAAACACAACAACCTTAGATCAGCTGACTAACATGTATTTCAACAGACTTATGCACACAGAAACCTGCGGAATGTAAATCTCGATTTAATCAAAGGTTACATTGGAAGATTACAAGAATATGGATAGATAACAACTCTTGATTTTATCAACAAATCAATGGCTAAGATTAAAGGGACGTTGGAAATATTCAGAGCTTTATCCAATGGATACAAGTCAAAGGGTGGACAGTCTATCAACTGTCAAAAAGTAAACTGACAGTGTCAGTACTATGTATAGGGACATAAAGCAAGTCAAGATGGGACAAATATGAAACGGCTATGTTTGAATTTCAAACATAAGTCACAAGGATTCTCACCTATAAATAGAAGACCCCTGTTACATGAACACGTGATGAACTTTGAAAAACAATAAGATAATTTACCTGAAGTTATCAAGTTTATTATCAAGAAAATCACCCTGCTGACCCTACTGAACTTAAAGCTACTGATCTAGTAAATTCTTCAAGTGTAATTTGCTATCAAGCTACATCAAGCACACACACTTGAAGACATCTAGCTGCTGATCATTTCATCCTAATCAAGATGCTGAAAGCTGAATCACTTACTTGATTCAAACTTTCTTTTACAAGAAACCTGCTGAAGACAGAGAAGCACTCAGGTGTCAAGAACTGTTGTATGTGGTGGAGCTGGTGAAGAGGCAATCCTACCCTTCAAGGACCAGTGGAAGACTTTGGAGCAGCAATCTTACCTGTTCCAAGTGTTCAGTTTGTGAAGCCATAGTTATTCGTGAAGGACAAACAACTTAGGGATTTTTGTAACTGCAACCTCAAAGATCTCTAGTGAATTACCTCCAACATCACATGAGAAGAGTGGGCTGACAGGATTACACCACCTAGAACCACTATAAAATTTGCCTACATACTTTCTGCATTTAGTATATTAAGCACATCAACCTACTGAAACTAGCAACTGAATCACACACTTACACTAATAAGTATCTAATACTTAGTATCATATTTTAACAACAAGTAATAAGGCTTAACTTGAATATATTCCGCTGCAACAAATTCAGTAAAATCAACAGTCAGCAGACTACTGAGTGGTCAGCAATCTTCTGAGCAGTCATCAGGCTACTGAACTTGCTGAATTTGTTAACTCCAAAAGTTTTAAGTGTTAAGTTTATTCACCCCCCTAAACTTAACCAAAGCCTTTTCAAGGGACCAACAAGTAGATTGTCCGTTGGGTCATGTAAGGCGACCCTGATACTTGGGAGAGCCATTTCAATAGGAGTCATGGCCTTCGATCCGTAAGTGAGGGCAAACGGTGTTTCCTCCGTGGGCGTTTTAATTGTAGTGCGGAGTGCCCACAGTATGGCGGGTAGCTCGTAGACCCAACTATTGGATGTAATATCGCCGGACGGATCTAGATCCGCCCAATTACGCAGCGGAATAACAAGGATCACGATTGTTCACGGATTTATCTAACAAAACAAACAAGTAATAAAATTTATAAATTCGATATACCTCAAGTGCAAGGATCGTAGTAAGAGGTTGATACCGGGTCGATCTTACGGGGAACTAACGATTGGTAATCCTAGTCTTTGTTTAACTAACTAACCTATGTCACGATTACTAAACTAAACAGATACGAAAACAGTAAATAATTCACAAGAAAGATAACAATAACGATAAACTGGACAGAAGATCAATGACCTAAAGCCAGGGAAAATACGGGTTGCGGACAATTTAAACAAAATCTAAACCTAATATGCAATAAAGAAGATTTGATTAAACTAAACAATTCAAGTTCAAGGGATTTGATCAAGTTATAACGAGCAAACGAGCGATTGATCCACCTATCCTAACAAGTATCAATTCCTATCTCGATTATATTGCGTTTCTAACCAAGTTGTGATTTCATCTTGTCTAAAGCATGAACCCTAATTTCTTAGGTAATTCACCTATTAATCTATATACTTCGATCTAAGATTAACGATTTTACTAATCAAAGGTGTAAACTTTAACCTAGCAATCTAACCTATTAACTCTCGTTATGATAGATTAAACAACTATTCCTTATCATGGTGATCTAAGGTTTATAGAGACTTTCATCAACATAAAACAATCATAACATGCAAATCTTTCGATACAATTGCAATTAAACAATATAAACATGAATAAAGGAAACAACTTTAGGTAAAACTCACAATATAATCACAGAAACGGAATCAAAACGTGTTGGATGGTTTCACAATGCTCGTTTGATGAAGCTTAGCCTCTCAACGTCTCTGGAAACTCGAAATTGCAGAAAAAACTAACATAAAACTGCCTACTTTTAATCTAGAATTTGGAGCATAAAAACTGGAATAAAAGAAGTAAAAACACAGCCTAAAGCCGCCCCTAGGTTTAGGGTTTCTAATAATGAGTATATCGTATCCTTAAGGTAGAGAAAGCGCGCTGTATATATAGAAAACAAAGGCGGCGCTGCTAAGTCGGCCGAAGGATGCCCGTCCATACTTGTGAACGCCCGTCCATATGGATTTGGACTTGCTTCAGACGCCCGTCCACTCGGCGTCCAAACTCTCTGTATCAAATTTCTCAAATGGATGCTCGTTTGGAGATGGTGGACGCTCGTCCAGTAAACTTGGAAAAACTCTGTATTGATTTCATCAGGCCGGACGCCTGTTCATTTCAGCAGACGCCCGTCCATGTGGACGGGACTTGGACGTTCGTTCAAATTCGACTTTATCTTGATTTTTCCATACTTATCCCTTTTTCTTCAATGTAAATCATCATTATCTCTTCCTCTTTAATTAAATCCGACTTGATCATCTTTGAATCACCTCTTGAGCTCGAATTTGTGCATCTATAACACATAAAAATATCGCAAAATGTAATAATGTCCAATTAAATATAAATTCATCAATAAAACGCATAAATTGACTAATTTTGCGATTAACTTATTAAAAACACCACATGCTCAATATTTCCATCTAAACACTTATTTTCTTATGCAAATAATACAAATACGGGGGAAATTATCATAAAATATAGCCTTATAAAACATATAAAAACACCCTTAACAACGATCAATATAACATTAAAGCACATAATTTAAGATCTACCTACAAGAAGGTTAGATCTACTTACCAATCAAGGAATGAACTCTAAGATCGAGAAGCCGAGATCCGAATAGTTGAGATACCACGATCTTCCGATGTGTATCTCCAAGCAACAACCGGTGGATGTTGATCCTTGATGCTTGACCTCCTTGATATGCTACCCGGAAAATCCCGAAAGATTTTCCCAACTCAAACCCTAAGCTTTGGCCGAATTCCTTAACTTATTTTGTGTGTAAGTATGTGTGTATTATGTATTGATGAAAATGCTTAGGAGAACTCTCTTTATATAGGAGAGAAATCCTTGTCCACCAAGGATTTAATAATTAATAGAAAATCAATTATAATAATCCTTTTCCATAAAAGATACTCCTAGAATAATCTAGGATAAATCTAGAATATTTAAGGATCAATCTAATATATTTTCCTTAATTAATTATTTAACAAATAAACAATTAATCACATGTCTTATAATTATCAAGAAAACTAATTCCTTAATAATCACCAAGACACAAAACACGCCCCCAATACTAGAAAATTAAGGTTCACACGAAACACTCAATTATGGGCCGAGTCCACGAAAAATATCCTTTCCATGTATTTAATTATTTAGCCTACTAAATAATTATTCGCACATCAATTAAATAGTCCAACTACTTAATTATTATTGAGGCCCAATGTCAAGAAACATATGCATGTTAGGAGCCATATCAGGGACCATGGACCTATAACCAGTAGCTACAATAAATTAAATAAAATTATTCATCGAACATAACAATTCTTATTCAATCTATTAATTCCGGGATTACGCCACCATAAACCCGAAACTGAACTCTATCGATTATAGATATATACTTACACTCTAATCACTGAGTCGATAAGCGTCCATTGATATAATCATTACATACGGATAAATCCTCCATAGACTGTTCGTTTTGATTCGGGATATTTCCGTAAACCCTTCTTAAAACATCTTATCCTTATTTACCATTAACCCCCTAGTGATCAATTAGTTCATAACTAATATAATATGAACTGGGCCCATCGATCAGTTTCTAGGATTAACAAATAAGGGAACTGTCTGTCTACTTCCCGCAGGAAGGAATGGATTCCATATCTATGAAGTCACAGACTACTCACTCATTCCATAATAGAGCCAACGAGAAGTGTTCAGATCACATGTATCCAAGTGATCCTTAACTAACACATCAAACCCTACTTTGAACCAAGCAGTAGACTGTGATCACATCAGGATTGAGATTAATCCATATATGATCATCTTGTGATTCGATGAGATTTCTCGATCACGGAATTATATCGAGAATTCAAATCAAATCGGTCCAGTTCTATATGATAGACAACATATATAAATGCCCCACTAGGTACCCTATACCGACGGTCCGGATAAGACGGTCACACCGTTAAGTGTTCTGGGCGCATTATTGGTATATTAATCATGAGACTCATACTCTGATTAAATTCACCACGGACTAACTAGTTTTAAGCATATCATCACTAACTCAATCCTCGTGTGTATGCCATACACTGAGTTATGTGATTACATACCGATATACTTAGGGTTTTCAGAAGTGTATTATATAAGCATAAATGCAAATATTAAGATGAATTATAAATCCTGTCAAAAACAATTACAGAAATTGTCTTTCGGGCACTACACCTAACACCAACCACCTACTTTTTCTTTCTCGTCGATGCTCTTCTTGAGCATCTTTATTATCTGTTTATTTCCGGCCTCAGCTTGGCCATTACCCTGGGGATGTGCCACGGATGATTGCCAGTGATATTGAATTCTTTGCAAAAACTTAAGAATTCCTTCCTGAACTGTGGTCCGTGATCTAATACTACTGCTCGCGGAACGCCAAAACGAGACCATATCTGGTCGTGTAAGAAGTAACCCGCATCCTTTGTGCCTATCTTGACCATAGGCTTGGCCTCGATCCACTTTGTAAAATAGTCCACAGCCACTATGATAACTTTGCATCAGCCCCTTCCTAGCGGGAATGGCCCGATTAGGTCGAATCCCCACATGTCAAAAGGCCAAGGTGTGACCACAATGCTCTGCTCTACCGACGGTATTCTTGGGATGTCTGCATGCTTTTGGCACTCCGGACATTCTCTGACTAGCTTCTCTGAATCCTTAAGGATCGTCGGCCAATAATACCCTGCTGTGATAACCTTCGGAGCCAAAGAGCGGCTAACGGATGGCCCCCACACACTCCTTGGTGAAGCTCAACAAGTATCTTCATGCTTTCCTCTTCTCGGACACATCGCAGTAGAGGCTTCGTTGCGGATCTCCTGTAGAGTGTTCAGTCGTGTATTACGTACCTGGCTGCTCTTTTTCTGAGTGCACGAGATTTGTCTGCCTCAGCGGGCAAGGTGCCTGATTCTATGTAAGGAATTTCGTCAATCCAACACGGAGTCGGCGTTGGTGAATCGATCTCCATGATTTCTATTATTTCAAAACGGGCACCACAAGATATTCTATCATTATCGAAGGATCCGCAATTTCCTCTTCAAGAGATAGCTTAGAGAGATAATTTGCTCGCTCGTTATTCTCTCTTTGAACCCCGATAAACTCACAGTAGTTGAAGTCGGCTCTCAATCGTCGGATAATCTCACCGTACTTTTAGAGGATGCCGCAACGCGTGCCATGTACCCCGAGATCTGGTTGACGATGAATTGGGAGTCACAGTAGACCTCAACATTTTCCACACTTAGTTCCTTTGCGAGTCTACGTGTTAGGAACATTTTATTATGTTTTGATGATGGCCATACTAGCTGTTATAGCAAGTCTGAAATAAGTTAGAATTCTCTGTATAAGTCTTTACTTAGAGTCTGACATGTTGTATAAGTTGAGTCAGACAAGTATTGTACTAGTTGGTAGGACGGCAAAGTGCAACATATGGTCGGCAGAGTGAGGCCGGTCAAGTACCAGCAGAGAAGTATGAAGATACTATAGTCGACTTATGACCAAGGAAGTCTGTGATGACCTTGGATAAGTCTAAGTTATGTTTCAAGTGATGAAACTTAATGTTTAAATATGGTGTACACTGATCTCACACAAATCAAGGATCAAGTACAAAGATTCTCCTGAACTTAAAAGAATGAAGGAAACAGTGAATCGGCAAAGTGAACTGACCATCGGCTAAGTGAAGACAAAGCGGTGAAGGAAGATCTAAACGGCAAAGTCAGATAGTCACTTAACTTTTCAGAGAATGGCCAAGTAAACCTTACTTGATCAGATTTTGAAATATGATGAAGATACAGAGGATCAAGCATTAAATGCACAATCAATAAATGATCAATCAAGGATGGATTTTCCGATAAACGTTTGAAGAAAAATCCCATCATTGAAATCAAGGAGAATATAATTAAGGGGGAATCAAGAATAAAATCAAGGATTATTCCCCTCATTAATATAGCCAACGGACGAAAATTAAAATCAAGGATTATCAAGGCTATAAATAGAAGGCATTGACAGATAAGAAAAAAATAAGAAGTAGAACGATTGAATCGAGCAAAAACACTGTGAAAGTGAAAAGCCTTCTATCTGTGCTGAAAACGAATCATCTAGTGATCAACTCAAAACTGAGAACAACAATTCCAACATCAGGCGTTGAGTTTGATCAGCAAGTTTTGTGAATCCAATTCACCTCAATCAAGCAACTGAATCAAAGCCATCTGAGAAGGAGTTGTGTTTGTGATAGCTGCTGAAAGATTTGTTCTCAAGGAGCAGTGAAAGAGACCGAGTCACTGAAGCTGTTGAAGCTAGGGAGTGATAGTCTTGAAGATTGTGAAGCTTGTGTAGTCAAGGACAATCAGGCTATTGTATCTGTGAAAACAATAGTGAATTCCTCCAATCATCACATGAGAAGAGTGGATTAAGGGATTACACCACCCTGAACCACTATAAACCTTTGTGTCAATTTACTTTCAGCAATTTACCTTACTGCATTAATTTAATTGCTTATATTATATCATATATCTGTGATTGCATAATCTACTTTGAAACAACATTTTAAGAAGGGACTTATCCGCTGCCCAAAAGCTTTTAAATACAAGAAAAGTTTTTGAAACTCCACTATAGTCATTCACCCCCCCCCCCTCTGACTATAGTTTTACCCTTCTCTGGGACCAACAATTGGTATCGGAGCAGTGTTCCTAGTATCAGAACCCGTTCAGATCTATTTTCTGGTAACAAGGATATCACATATTTTCAAAGAAGTTTTCAAATTGTGCTTTATATATATATATATATATTATATATATATATATATATGGATTCCTCAAATTTTATGTCAAAGGTACCTTTATTCAATGTTAATAATTTTGATGAATATAAAATAATAATGTTGTCTCATCTTGCAGCAACTCATGAGGAGATGTTGGATGTAATTAATGATGGCCCAATCAAATTTACAACCGTGGTAGCCACATGAGCAGATCAAGGAAAAGTAATAGACAAACTCATGAAAGATTGGACCAAGGATGACAGGAGAAGAGCAAATCTAGACTTTATTGCAAAAAGACATGATTTTGAAGACTCTAGATAGCAACATGTTCATGAGAATCAAAGATTGCAAAATAGCAAAGGAGATGTGGGAAAAATTGGCATTGATAAATGAAGGATCGAAGCGATAAAGAAAACAAATTATCTGTTGCAAAACAGAAATTTGAGAACTTCAAAATGAAGGCTGGTGAAACCATTGATCAAATGGACAACAGATTCTCAAGCATCATCAGTGAACTACAAAAACTTGGACACACATATCAACAGAAAGAAGTGTGCTTAAAGATCTTGAGAGGCCTACCTGAAAGATGGAAGATCATCACATCAGTAATCGGAGGGACAACAAATCTCACAACCACCGATACCTTAACTCTAATGTCTCAACTAAAGGCTTATGAATTTGAATTGAACGGCGAAGATCGTGCTCAGGCAGAGACATAAAGAGCCAGTGCACTGATTGCACCACAGCAAAGTAACTTTGCTGATTGTAACAGAAAAGAGACACTAGAGCTGAAAGAACGGGTAGCTCTACTAGTAAAACATTTTGACAGGTTTAGCAAAAAGAAGCAATTCAAAGGAGACTCATCATCAAACAAGAGGTCAAGCTCAAACAAAGACATGAAGAAAAAAAGATGATGAATACAAATGCTTCAACTGCAAGAAGAAAGGACATTTCAAGGCTGATTGCCCCGAAGAAAATAACAAAGATGAGGAAAAGAAGAAGTACAAAGCATCTGAAAAGAGGAAAGGTAAGAAAGCACTCAAGGCTGAATCCAGCAGTGAAAAGAATGAAGAATCATCTGACAATGACTCAGATGATGATGATGAAGTAGACAACTCAGAAAATGAAAAGCATGCCTATGTCTTATGGCCAAAGAATCTGATGAAACTGAGGTAACATCTAGTTCTTACTCTTCATCAAATGCATCCACATCTAACACTGCACAATCTTCTATTCTCCCATCAGATCCAGCAACCCTAATTCAAAATCTCGTGACTAAATTTGATGAAATTGAGATGAATCATGAAATTCTGGAACATGAGTGTGAGAATCTAAGAAAGGAGAATAAAAGATTAAAGAAGAACTGGACAAAGTAAAAGTGAACAAACTAGTAAGAAGATTCACTCACCTGATCAACAAGCAATAGATGATCACTTATCCAATGTTGAAAGATCACTAAGAAAATCCACCTAGTAGCTAAAAACACCACTGCACCACTAAATGCACCAGCTTACAATCCTTCAAAAGGTTTGGATCCAGACTTGTCTTGGCTATAATAGTCAGGATGAGAATATAAACAATGGACAACACAATTCTGAATCTAAGACCAAGAATGGACCAAAGTTCATAAAAGGACATACCATAGTTTCAACCACTCATCATGCACCAGTGAAGTCAAAACCGAATATAGTGAAACAGCAAACCAAACCATCAATCCAGTCAACCAAAAGCAAAGACCTACTGAAAGGTAAATGAAGACTTTACCCTTCAGAAGATGATTGGAATGTTGCACCTCCAAAATACAAGAAGAAACCATTTCATGTCATGCATCATGTGTTTAAGAAAAACCAACCAAGGTATTCCTAGACACATGAAGCAACATAGGTTTCCCACTGCATATTGGAAAGTGGAAAAGGATGCAAATGCACCAAAAAGTAGAGAAAAGTATCAGAATACCTTCAGTAGAAATATTAGAAGCTATTCTACCATGCCTTATACATATGAAGTTGATGACTTTAATTATCCAAAAAGAAGATCATTTGGATATACACTTGGAGTAGGAGGCATGACTGCTAACAGGTATGGACCCAAACAGTGTTGGGTACCTAAACATAATTAATTTGTTTTGTAGGATGTCTGGTACATAGACAGTGGATGTTCCAGACACATGACATGAAACAAGGGATGGCTCACTGACTTTAAACCTTTTGAGGGACCCAAAGTCAACTTTGGAGGCAAAGAAAACCCTGGTAAAATTAAGGGGGAATGCATAATGCTAAAAAACAACTTGAAAATTCAAAATGTGGCCTATGTTAGAGGATTGAACTTCAACCTATTGAGTATCAGTCAATTTTGTGACAAAGGCTACAATGTGCACTTCAACAAGGAAGGAGGCAAGGTGATTCACAGCCAAACCAACACAGTGGTTTGATCAACTTAAACTGGTATCCAATCTTACCGGCAGTGTCCGGGTCAAATTGTAGTCTAGTTTGGTGAAAAAGGTCGTCTCCTCGGGGAACACGATACAATTCAAAGTGTGGTTAAACACCAATTAGCTATTATTATCTTGATCTAAGTCGCAAATTTTTCATAAAAGTGATAGTTTACGTTACTGATAAAATTAACAATTAATATTAAAGGTACTAGCCAAGACAATTTCATTGAACTATAGTCTCTTTTAGTTTTAAGGATGTGATTAATTTGGCCTATTAAGGGTATTCAATTGTGTGAAACGGTGCACTCCTATTCTAACAATTTCCCCTCATACGAGTGTTCGAAATTGTTCTATGCCTTCTCCTTGGTTTAAGAGCCCTAAACCTAATGATTTGACATGATAAGCTCTCGAGTACAAATAATCTTTCCCCGGATAAGAAAGAGGGTTCCGTCAGACGGCCAATTTTACTTTCCGGTTTTTCTACCTCTTTCTCACACCTAAAATCTCCGTTCAGTATCAATTAAGTGTGTGTGTGCCAATATTGGTTAATTACTCCAACACGAGCAAACAATCAATTTAAGTAGAAAAAGATTCAACACAATTGAAATTAAAATTTACGTTACATAGTCATCATCCGTTCAACCAAAAGACCAAAATAATTCTATTACATTGCCATGGCTAGTTATAAGTTTAGCCACTCATTACTATAAATACTAACTTATTCAAATTAGCATTCATAATAATCAGTTTTAACAATACGGAATACTAATAGACTTAATTATTTATGGCTTAAAAGCCTAAGTGAAATATTTTTAAGAAGGGAGGGAGATAATATATATGTTTGTGTACATATGTATTGGTGCAAATTTTTACATCAAATGACTGGCTATTTATAGGCAATTTCTCCTGAAAATAATCTTTTCCGGCGCACGCCGGTTCTCTCCCGGTTTGCGCCGGGTCTTGTCAGCATGTGAAGGTATGTCGAGCATTTAATGTGACTTAATTGTGAAATATTCCCCAAATCCTCAGCATTTCCGGCGTAGATCGGTATTTACCCGGTCTGCGCCGGGTATTGTCGGGGTTTGTTGGATATTATTCGATTTTTGTCTGGGAAATCATAATGATCCGATTTTGTAAATCCTTTTTGCCGCATTTAACTATATTGACTTTAGAATTTTATCATGGTGTACCTGCACAAGAAAAAAATCGGTAAATCTAATAAAATAAGTTAATTATGTCTATTGAAAAATAAATATTTTGATATTTATTAATTTTTAGAAATATATTATATAACTATAATTTTTATCAAGATGAATAATAAAATCTTGAAAATGGGTTATAAAATGGAATAAAACATAATATATATTTGACATATATCAACTACTCCCTACTTAGCTTTTGATCGTCCTCGAGCAAAGTAAGTGATAATTTATAAGAACACGAGGGAGGTAATGTAATTGTATAGATTAAGATTTTAATACAAGAATGTACTCAGTCAGTATCATGATCATATGATAATTTTGTCTTTTAAAGAATTTAATAGAAGAAAGTGAGTATAACTATCAAATTAGTTATCAAATATTATCTAAATGAAAATTCTACATGCATTACTTACTAGATATAATTAAAATTTTTAGAAATACTTCCAATCGCCACTTATAGATATCCGGAATCAAGAATTAAGTCAAGTAGTTGGCAAGGTGGCTTGTAACGTTCAGGCTCAGGTGTTGGCTAATTGAAAGGATAAAAAGGAAAATCAAAAGAGAAAGAGCAAGTCGTACGTATTTACACCTTCAACCTTCGATCAAGAATATCTCGATCGGTAACATCCTAGTACTGTCTAATCAGCTTGCAAAATTGCCTCCAATACTCTTATTTCACACACATATATACAAATGGTTCCTAGTTTATTGGTTGGAACCAATTTATTACTAAAACAACATTTAACAAACAATTTTTTTTTGATTGAAATTAAAATCATAAAAAGGATGTAATTTGGTTAAATGACCTCCAAATAACAATGTACCAATCTCAACTCGTGCCATTCTAATGTATCGACACTTAGTTCCGATGCCGTCACCGCTATCCATAAGTACATACTAAACTTGCGGGATGCCAAGGGAATGTAGACCAAATTAGGCTAAGGGTCGGTTATAATGTAGCTAAATACGATGGCTAGTTCGAGTGGGGTCTCGCCACTCTACAAGACTGAGATGGGGACAAAAATGGAAATTATGCTCGGGTAGGCCATTTGGCTATGGTCGAGTCAAAGTTATGCCAAAAATCGTCATCCCTAATCCGATTCCGGAACCATGATTCATCTTGAAAGAAAGCATTTCTAAAAGTTAACTATAAATGCAAGTATACTTGTCTAATTTCATAAATAAAATATTTGATAATAATTATTTAATTATACGTACTCAAAAATCATATTAAAATCAAAGATAGACAAGTATTATATTATCATAATGCATCGTGTTTACTCACTTTATTAAAAACTTATTCTTTCAAATACATTACATCAAGTGTGTCAATTATATTTTATCATGCTTGGAATGCCTAAGGATAATTAAAACGAAGTGTTTGTTTTAGTGTTTCCGATTTATTTACTAACTATTCTCCACTCCCTACTTACGAACTGACATTGGCCCGATGGCGAGTGAGTAGTAAAGAAGTTGTTAGAAAATAAGGCGGAAAATAAGTAGGGATTTCTTATGTTTTTGCTATTTTTATTTTTAAATACGTTTATCCTACCAACGGTATGAAAAGGGAAAGAAAATCAGAGTAATAGTAGATAATTGCATCATTGGTTTATTTATTTTATATAATATTATACAGAGCAGATAAAATAACAACATAACTGAGGAAAATAATATGCCACCGGCATCATTTAACTAGTCATAACTATCCATAATCAAACTACCCATAATCATCCAACCAACGTATTATTTTTCTATCTTACAAACTGAAAGCATGCAAACTGACCAAACATGAAAACATAAACATAAACATCAGTTATCCAAGGTATGCAAGAGAAGAAAAATCTAATCATCTGCCTCAGCAGAAGAAGATCCTCCAGGAATGTCAACTGGTAGCAATGCAACTTGAGAGTGACGAAAAGGAAAAACCTCATCCGTACCAAACATTTGAACACCAGCAACATTATTGCAAAGTCGAGAAATCAGCCACGGAAATGGTAAGGGCCGACAGAAGTTTCTTCGGGCCAGGGCAAAATTTATAGCAGTGCGGTGAATGAGAATTCCCCAGTCAATGATTGCACCCACGGATATTGCATATAGCAGAAGCATTTCATCATCATTGATTTCAGAAAAATCATTAGTTGGGAAAATTCGTGAATTGATAAAATGTTTCCATGCACGGAGGTGTGGTGACAAAGCAGAAGTAGATACATTACGATCATTATCGTAGTTAGGAAAAAGAACTTGAAATGCCTCAGTGCATTTGTTGATATTACCGGAGACAGTATCTAATTGCCACTCGATCTCGTAATGACAGTGAGGAGTAGTTTGTACTGGCGGGATTGAAAAAACTTGATTGATAAAAGCAGGGGTGAATGGAACTGTAGAATCATGGATGCGGACAGCAGTAGTGGATTCAACGGAAGCGGTTTCGGAAAGGACAACATAAAACTCACGTACCATAGTTATATTAACTCGGCCACGGGGGGTACGAACAAAATGCTCCCATCCTCCTAGATCAATACGCATGTATCCCCACTGGTTGATTTTGCGTAAGTTCAAACCTTTCTCGATTAAGATAGGAGAATGACAGAAGTTCGAAAAATAACGATCCCTTGCTGTTTCAGTAGCGTAATTGATGATTGCGGGAGTATCAAAGTGGACATCGTAGATTGGAACTACCGAATCAGGGGAGTAAGGAGGTGAAAAGGAAGTTATCGAGGGTTTTGATGGTGAAGACATTCTTGTTAGAAACTTTTAAAGGTAAGAAAAACTGGTGCAATATTTCTAAATGAAGCATGACTATATATAGAATTTGAGGAAATTGCTTAACCGGCCCAGAATTAGTCATTCCGGCGCACGCCGGACTGAATATATTCCCTGTCACCTATAGGATCGTAGGGAGTCAGGTCGGTAGATAACAAAAGGCCGGCGCAGACCGGGAAAAACCGGCGCACGCCGGATCAAATTTACTATTCACGTACAGAATCTAAACACATTACTTTAAACAAATTTTCAGGCCAAACTTTTTTCTTTTTTTTTTGTAAGGAAGTAATGAAATATAAAATTTAAATAGTCATAATTTAAACAAAGTTATGTGAATTAGAATTCAAATCGTGCACTACCCGCAGAGTGCATCAAACAAAATATCATAAAATAAAAGTAGTGATAGTGATGAAATTAACATACTGTTAACATAATAACTGAAAATAAAATGAAACAGTTTTTTAGAAGCTGTCATTCGTCAGACTCTGTCTCAGACTCTTCAAACTCGTGTCTAAAAGGTCCCGGATAGTTAGGCATAGCCATCGTTCCTGTTGGTGCAAAGCCCATCGAACTCATAAAATTTGTGCCTTGATAATGTGCCGGATTCATAATGTTCATGAACTAGAGCAGATATGAGAAGGCGGCGGCAGATGCTAAAGTATCCAAACGAGCACCTGCAGTACCAGTAGACATGCCACCGATCCTTCTAAACCTATGCTCCCCAAGCCAGCAGTGATGGACGAGATCGAAGACGGAACACCAAATCCAGAAGAAAAATCAGTAGCAGTACCTGTAGACATAAAACCAGCCATACCACCGGGGGCCATAGTTGTCCTCGGAAAATTCTGGTAGGAGGTATGGGTAGGTGCCTGAGAGATCCACAAATGTAAAGTGTACGGATTTGCTTGACACTGGGGTTGATGATTAGAAATCTGCTCATATGCCGGATTTAAGGATCTTAGAAAAGCTCGTTGACCCCTAAGACCAAGACGGATATCGTCAGGCCAATTTCAAACTCTCTCAAATCCTAAGACCATATTATCGTTAGTTCTGTCTTGACCTCTTAAAATGGAAACTAGAGTATAGTCTATAAAATCAAACCGAGCTTTCTGAGCAAGGTTATGAACATGAAGCATGCTTGGAGATGAAAACAAAGGTGGGATAGACGTCTGAACAGACCTATGAGGTAATCCTTGAGTTCGGGCGGGATTGTTTTAATCTAAGCAGCCAGCTGGAAGTGAAGCTAAACGAAGGCCAATCTTAGGAGTAGAAGGGGATACAATTCTGTCAGACGGGAGGACAGGGACTTGGGCTCGAAGACAGAGTGCAGAGATTAAATTAGGAAAAGGCATATTACCACTCCTAAAACGGCTGTTAGCAAAATCCAGAATTTTAGCAAAAATAAGACGTCCTAAGTTCACTGGTATATCTAGAACGATTGCCCAAGCAATGCAAACATCATCAGAACTAAATGCACTAAGGTGTCTAGAAGGACTCACATTATGGCCTAGAAAATGTTTCAATGCACGCACATCCTTAATACACCCACCAAACTGAAACCTACGCTCGACCCAAGTGGCAGAGGAGTCGAATACGTGTTGAGCCTCTAGAGATTTAATGAGAAAATTACTTGGGTCATCAAGGTTCCAAACTGCAATATAATCTTGCTCGACAAGAATCTCAGGGATGCTATAAAATGCATTAATCGAAACTGATGTGAGTGGTCCATATTCAACAGGTTCATAGGCTGAAATGAATGAGTAAAATTCGGCTACCAAAGTGGCATTAACATTTTCAGTGCGTTCTTTGGCAATTTCTAACCAGTGACGTGTCTCAAAAATTTGATGAAACTCAGTGCCTAAGGATCCAAATTCTACACCCCTCTCAAGCAGAATATTACAGTTGCGAAAATACGTGTCATAGGCTTGGATGGCAGCGGGACTAGCTGTTCTACGAAAAGAAATAGCCTCTTCTTCGGCTGTGAGAGGTCGGAGCTCATGAACTGGGACTACAATGACAGGGGTATCAGTTTTTCGTTTTTTACCAGTAGTTTTCTTACGAGGGTTGGATGATTCGGCCATCTAGTTGGTGATATGAACAAAACATAATTAATTAAAATTTGCAATAAATAAATTTTTACAAAAGCAAAATAAATTTATAAAAAATATAATACAATTGTTACCTTGTTCTTATGCTTATTTTTGTGTTGACCGAAGGAGGAGAGTGGCCGGAAATAATGGAGCTTTGCCGGAAAAGTTGGTGCCGCCGATTCCAAAAGTGAAATGGCGTGGTGCTCCTCCTTGGTTGAGATATGGAGAAAAAGGAAAATAATTTGTATAAAAGGAAAATTAAAATAAAGAGAAGGAGAAGAAAAAGAGGAAGAAGAAGAAGAAGATTGTGAGAAGATGGAGAAGAAGAGTGGTTGAGGAGGAGTTATGGGGAGTTGGAAAGGGACCGAAAATTGGGGAAGAAAGTTAAGGAGGAGAGAGGAGAAGAAAACCGATTCTGAATTCAAAATGGGTGAATCCGGCGCAGACCCGGAAAAACCCGGCGCAAACCGGACATTTACACACGGCGTACGCCGGATTTTCTGGACGGTTTCCTAATCAATATTAAATATGCTATCATATAAAAATTTATATTGATTCTCACTGTTATTTTTTTTATTCTATATATATATATATATATATATATATATATATATATATTATATAAATAGACTTATAATCATTAATTTATATTTTATAAATATATCTTTACATTTATTTTTTATAAATTTATGTAAGTAGATTAAATTTTTACTTTATAAAATTTAATATTTTTACGGGTTGCCTTCCGGTAGCATTTTTATTTAATGTCGTTTGCTCGACAGATTTAAATAATCAAAATGATTAATATATTAAATAAAGGGGTACTTCTAATAATTACTCAATAAAGCACATAGCAATAAAACACACAAACCAATCGGAAATAAATACTTTAAGGAATAATAGGAAGGATAGTACCCGTGAGTTGCTAAATTTATAGTCTGATAGCTAGACTATCTTTTCTTTTAATTTGTCGGGGGGTCAACAAGGGACATCACCTCCCGAGTTGGAGGGATTCCTTCTTCTTCAACGAAAATCTTCACTCTATGACCATTTGCTATAAAAGTCGTTTTTCCATCTGTCAATTCCACTGCTCCAAATGCATGCACCTTAGTCACCAAAAATGGACATGTCCATCTAGACTTAAGCTTACCTGGAAACAATTTTAAGCGTGAGTTGTGCAAGAGCACTCGATCACCCACATGGAACTCACGACGAAAGATTCTTTTATCATGGAAAGACTTCGTGCGTTCCTTATAGATTCGAGCGTTCTCATAAGCATCGAGGCGAAACTCCACAAGTTCCGTGAGTTGGAGTAACCAACGGCCTTAGGATCAAAATTAAGAAATTTAATAGCCCAAAAGGCACGATGTTCTAACTCAACCGGAAGATGACAAGACTTGCCAAAAACTAGTCTATAGGGAGAACAACCAATTGGTGTTTTAAAAGCTGTTCGGTATGCCCATAGTGCATCATCTAATTTTTCTGCCCAATTTTTTCGGTTGGAATCGACAACTTTTTCAATGATTCTTTTTATTTCTCTATTAGACACCTCAACTTGGCCACTAGTTTGCAGATGGTATGGTGTACCGAGCTTGTGTTTTACACCATATTTCTCAATTAACTTGGTAAATGGACGGTTACAAAAATGTGACCCTCTATCACTAATGATAGCCCTTGGAGTGCCAAATCTCGTAAATATGTTCTTTCTAAGGAATTTTAGCACTACTCTGGTATCATTAGTTGGAAGAGCTTGAGCTTCGACCCATTTAGATACATAATCGACCATTACTAAGATAAATTTCTTACCAAAAGATGGAGGAAAAGGGCCCATAAAATCAATGCCCCAAACATCAAATAATTCACATTCCAATATAGGTTGAAGAGGCATTTCGTGCTTTTTAGAAACGTTTCCCCATTTTTGGCATGACTCACAAAATCGTGCATAGTGGTGTGCATCTTTATACAGTGTAGGCCAGTAAAAACCACATTGCAAAACTTTGTAGGCGGTTTTCCACCCTCCATGGTGGCCTCCAGCCTCACGATCATGGCAAAAGGATAAGATACTTAAAATTTCATTATCACGCACGCACTTCCTAATTATGCCATCCGAACATTGTCACGGATTTTATTAACACAAAACAAACAAGTAATAATCCGGTTAACCTCAAGTATAAGGATTGTAGTAATAATGGTTAATGCCGGGTCGATCTTACGGGGAACTAAACGATTGTGATTCTAGCTTTTTGTCTAACCTAACTATGTCACGAAACTACTCTAAACAGGGAATAAAACCAAACTAAACAGAAGATAAAACTAGACAGAGGATATAATCCAAAGCTAGGAAGGGTACGGGCTGCGAACCAATTTAAACTAACTTAACTAAGATGCAAGTAAAAGTAAACTACTAAACAAATTCAAGTTTTAAGGATTTAAATCAAGTTTATAACGGACAAACGAGGATTGATCCACCTATCCAACAAGCATTGATTTCCTATCTCGATTATATTGTGGTTTTTATCTAGGTTGTGATTCACCTTATCTAAACATGAACCCTAATTCCTTAGAAAGTTCATCTATTGATCTATTATCTTCCGATGCAAGATTAACGCGTTTTCTAACCAAAGGTGCAAACTTTACATTTATAATCTAGCAATTAAACCTATTAACTTCCGTTATGATAGATTCGAATTACTATTCTTATTCATGATGATCTAGGGTTTATTAAGATTTCCATCAACAATAAACAATCACACATGCGGATCTTCCGATATAAAAGCAATTAAACGTAATAAACATGAATAAGAAACAACCTTTAAATAAAAACTCACAGTACACCCGAAGAAAACGAAATCAACAATCGTTGGACGGCTTCACAATTCTCGTTTGATGAAGCTTTTAGCCTCTAAACATCCTCAGCAACTCGAATGTGCAGAAATAGTTCATAAAAAACAGCTAATTTAATCTAGATCTAAAGTGCATAAAAACTGGAATGAAAAGGAGGAAAACGCAGCCTAAAGCCGCCCCTAGGTTTAGGGTTTTGAATAATGAGTGTATGGTGTCGCATAGGTGGAGAAAACAGCTGCTATATATAGATTTCGAAGTCGGTTCAGCAAAGTCGGCCGACGGACGCTCGTCCGCTCTTGTGAACGCCCGTCCAGGTAGATCTGGACAGCTTTGGACGCCCGTTCAGACAGCGTCCAAACTCTCTGTATCAAAATCGTTTCTCCGGACGCCCGTCTGCTTTATCAAACGCCCGTCCACTCTGGACGGGACCTGGACGCTCGTTCAGGATGGTCGAATCTTGATTTCTTGATCTTTATCTCTTTTTCCTCTAAGTCATTCCTTCATTATCTCTTTTATCATCAATTAACTCGAGCTTAATCAACTTTTGATCATCTCTTGAGCCTCAAACATGTATCTATAACACATAAAAACATCGCAAAATGTAATAATGTCCAAATAATCATAAAATCATATAAAAACACCAAAATCAACCAATTTTGCGGATAACTTATTTAAAACCTCATTTACTCAATATTTCCATTAAACACTCGTTTCTTATGCAAACTTATACAAATACGGGGGAAAATATCATAGAATATAGCGTTATAAATCGTATAAATTCACCCTTAACAACTCCCCCACACTTAAGCTTTTGCTCGTCCCGAGCAAAACAAAACAAAAATTAGGCTCGAGAGAAGAACAGACATCTAAACATGCATAACACATATCCAATAAATCAGAAGTTCACCATTGTGTGTGTGCATAGCCATAGTAAACTTCCACTATATCCAAACTCGAGAAACTCAAAGCAAAACTAGCTAATACCCCCTTGTAGACTAGAAATAAATGACACTCATAAGATGCACCCTACAAACGTGATATATCCCGAAAAAGATGATCGAATGTATCCAGGGCCTTTTTGAAATACTCAGAGGATAATCCCTACAACATATCTGTCAGTTTCTACTGGGGATAAGGTAGACGATAACTTAGTCTTATATACATTTCATAACACTTCATCAGTTGATTTAACTTTTTCACTTTAAACACACATTAGGATAAGCTATTGCCCTCATAGTAGAATAGGACATTTCGAGATAATACCCTACCTTACTCCAATCATAAGGCAGCTTTTCCTAACTGTCGTGAGCTTTTAGTCATCATAGTGGCATAGGACATACGTGGTATACCCTATCGCACTCAAATCATCGACTAGCTTTCGACACACCCAATTAATTCATCTTTTTCCAACTTTTTCATTTGACAATAAGTTACGTGTTACTTATCACATTCAAACCTTCAGATATTCACAGTATAACATACTCGGAGCTAAATACAGACTATCATAAATCTCAAGATATATACGTAGCACTAAGCACATGATTTATAAGAAAATCAAAAATCATTAATCCGAAAGGGGTATAACTTTATAAATTAGCTCATCATTCACTATGGCTCGTGAAAAATCGATCTCAGGTGAAACAACTAACTTGTCAGACATATGATATACAGCTTAAATGACTGTAAAAATAGCGAACATTGAATCGAATTGCCTACTCGGGACAAAACAGAAACAAAAGTGTCGAAAAATTTCGAAAATTTTAGCTCATATGCATAGAAACATTACGAATTAAGCAAATGTGTAGATACATATCGAGACATTCCCCTCCCCCACACTTAAAAATCAACATGTCCTCATGTTGTGCAGAACGAAAGAAAAAAAAAAGTCTTAGCTGATGTAAATCGAAACTCGAATCGTTGGTCAGGCCGGAGCCTACATAATGACACTCTAGAATGCGTAACCAGACAATGTAGCTCGACGAAACCGCTAAAAAGATACCTGCACGTCTAGACAAACATGGAACCATCTCGGGGAAAACGGGGAGTCATACCAAAATGAAAAGAGATATCAAAAATGAAGATAAAGCAAAGTGATAGCATTCAATACATCCAGAAAGTATAAACACAGTTGAAATGAAAGTACGAGTGCCTTATGGCTTACATGATCCATCGAAAGAATAAATAGTAGCTAAAGACGAAATACAATGAACCACGTAATCAAAAGTAGCAAAAATATACAGTCACAGTAGCTAGTGCAAATCAAAAGTGAATAATAGACAAAGAAAATCAAGACTGGCCCGGAGCCGGAGTATCATCAGCCGGGGGATCAGAAGGAGGTCCAGAAGGTGGTGACGTAGCCCCAGTTGCCGAATCAGGCTGCTCCTCATCGGAAGAGGACTCAGACTCGTGAAGAACATCGGCAATGGCCTGCTCAATCTCAGAAGAATAATGGAAATCAATGAGGCTCGGACTGAAAACCCTGTCATCCCTCGGTTGCCGGCCTTCACATATACACTTCAGGATCGTCAAAATGTTGTTCTGAGACGTCCTGATGTCTTCCAGCCACTCCCGCACACTGTTGGCCATACTTAGCCGCATCCGGACCGAAGGCGGTAAAGCAGGAACCGTAGACGCTTTAGGCGGTGCCGAAGATGAACCGGGCTCCTGTGGTGTCTCCATCTCAGACGGACCTGAAGGCTTACCCTTTTCTCGCTGTATCGGCCTCGGATTCTTCGGTTTGTGATCGGCTCCATACTCAGGCACACCGGCATCGATACAGAGACTGTGGATCAGGTGAGGGATAATCAAGCATCGGGTATAGATCTTCTGATTAATAGCCACCTCATCATATAACGCCTGCCCCACATTCACGTTCAGGCCAAATGTCAATGCGTATAACATGCCTAGGTCACCGATGTGAAAGTGCGTCAAGTTGTTCTTAGGCAACAACCGACTCTGAATAAATCGACACTGGACCTTCCAGTCCTCCGTCCAGGTCGTGGTAACCAACTCCTTCCGGTCGCCGCCCGGTCTTAACGTCCACGCCACGTCCGGACACACTCGTAACCTCAACTCCTCCAAAGGATCCTGCCCCAAACTCTGTCTATGCAAAATCTCCTCCTTATAATCTCTACCCTCAAAAGCCGCTAAGTTGTATTTAGCATTAATCACCTCCGGTGTAAAAGGAACTCCACCCCTCGAACCACAACTACCTTTGTCCCCAAGTCGGTTTCCGAACAGTTTGCATAAAATTCCCGAACTAGGGAGCTATTTACCGGGGTAGTCGGGATTGTCATCAAAGCTTCCCATTTCCGATCCTTGAGCAACTTAACGAACCCCGGATCGACTTTGGCCTCCAAAATGGCCCGCTCAGTCAACATCGTCCTCGAGAAATAATGCTGTTTATACACATCGTGAGCTCTAGGGTTCACGAACCGACGAGGTAAGGGCATAGGAGGTACGGTTTTGGCTCTCTTCCTAGGTGGAGCAGCCCTAGACTCAACCGGCACGTCCTCACGGGTAGCTTCTACGGTGTCTTCAGCCCTAGACGAACCTCCACCCCTCGGAGTCCTAGACATCCGTACCAAAGGCACATCCTCATCAGTCTCAGAGTCAGAGGTTGGCTCATCTCTCAAAGTCGCCCTAGTTTGGGTTGCTCTAGGAGGTTGTTCTCGTATACTCACACCCCGGTTAGGATCAACTAGAGTAGGATCAAACTCCTTGCGTTTCTTTCCGGCCTCCCTAGCCACTTCCTTACCATGCCTCTTAACCACTCCCTTCTTATGAACCATATTCTAAACCTAGATTACACGAAAGCAATCCCAATTCACAACAAGAGATACCCGTTTAACATCCAAAGCGGGATTTCAAAAACAACCAAACCACAACCACAATCATCACCAACCAACCCATTCAACATCCATCACAACACCACATCACCATATCAGAGCAGAAAGAAACACAAAAAGAAAAAAAACGAATTAAGATGACATTCAAGGGAACGAGCCGACCCAAAGATCGTACTCACAAAACGTGAATAAAAACTGGAAAAGTTGTTACTAACTTACCAAGTAGGATGAGTAGATGCGGATTGATGTGAAGATTAGTCCAAACAACACAAATTTGGCTCCAAAAATCGGATTTTTCTTCTGAAAAGTCGGACTAAGGAGGGTGCTGATTCTCCAAAAATAAAGCGTGTTGGGAGTTGTGGTTATGAAAATCGAAAAGAGGGTATCAATAGCGGTCTATAGCACTTGGAATCGCTCAAAATGGTTTAGAAATGAAGATTTTAGGCCAAAAAGAGGGAGAGAAAACGGTTTTTCGATTTGAAAAAGTGAAAAGTGAGGGTTCATTGAAGCAGGGGGTATATATAGGCAGATGTTGGACGCTCGTCCAACTCAGTGGACGGGCGTTCACTGGGGAATCAGATGAACTGGACGGGCGTCCAGTTCAGTAGACGCTCGTCGAATTTAAATCACATACAGGATTGGAGGAAAATATCGGACGGGCGTCCAGGCTTAGTGGACGTCCGTCTAAGGATTTGTCATAGCGGACGGGCGTCCAGTTTTATGGACGGGCGTCCCAGCAGGCAAAAATGCAAAAATCATAAAATTCCATACAACCCAATTTTAAAAGTACAACTCTTATTAAACTTAATTTAAAATTTCAAAAATACAACCTTAAATCAAATAAAGTACATAAAATTCCTAGAACATAAGAACAAATAGAAAACAGTGGGTTGCCTCCCACGAAGCGCTTTTGTTTTACGTCGTTTGCTCGACGAAACAAACCTAACTAACGCTAGTCTGCATAAATCTCGTCCCAATCCACCAAACGGATGAGACGACGAAGCATATCAATAGCAGGAGGGAAATCATAGTCGTCTTGTACGCCGCAGTCATCTCCAGCTACCTCTAAACCTCTAAAATGTGAATCCTGGAGTACCAGCGCTAGATCTGTCAGCATAGGGTCATTTAGGATCGTATATGGACGTCCTATAGCTTCCTGTAGCTCCTCAGTGGTGAAGTCACTACCTCCCGAACAGCGGGGTACGATGAGAACATAAGTGATGGTCTTCGTACGGGTACTAAGCTCAAAATCTATGTGCAAAACTATAGTGCCTCCTGGTCCATCAGCTACTGTAATCAGTGGGATCCGACTAATGATGGGGAACTCCTCAGGAAGAACTCCGTAATCCATATCTAAAAAGCACACTAACTGACAGATAGAAATACAAAAACTTAATCAGCTACAACTAAATTAAACGAAAACTTAAATAAATAAAACACTAACCGCCTAATCAAAATTTAACTAATATAATAAGGGATATCTAGGATGCCTCCTAGTAGCGCTTTTGGTTAATGTCGTTAGCTCGACACCGTTGAAAACTCAGCCTGGGTCAGGCCATTTGACTTTTCTGCCAGCCACTACCTCGTGTAAGCTCTGATCAGTAGTGTGGCTGCAGAAACAACATCTCACACATGGGGTGAAATCTTTAATAGCTTTCCACATACGCTTGAACTTCCCCATGGGTGACCTCTTCATTCTCTGAGCCCTCTGATGACGCTTCAACTGACGCTCCCTCTCCAATTCTTCCATATCCCAACTACCAGCTAGAACTTCTTCAGAAGGATCACTACAACCTTCCTCTGAAAACAGGTTGAGTGAAGACTCGCCGAATTCTTCGACTTCCGTAGCACCACACCCTAGGATGTCGAGGCAACGGACATTCGAAGGTCTCTCTTTAGGTTCACCAATATAGTGCTTGCACCTCTGGCCATTTACTCGAAACGGGTCACCACTATAACCACGAAGTTCTAGAACGCCTCCGGGAATGATTTGGAGAATCTCGAAAGGGCCGGACCAACGTGTCCTTAATTTTCCAGGAAACAGATGTAGCCTAGAATTGTATAGAAGAACTTGTTCGCCGACTTGAAATTCTCTCTTCTTGATCTTAGCATCGTGGAGTAGCTTCATCTTATCTTTACTAATCCTGGCACTTTCATAGGCCTGGAGTCTGAATTCGTCTAGCTCATGTAACTGCTGTAGTCGATGTTTCCCACAAGATTGGGAATCAAAGTTCAGAAACTTTGTAGCCCAATAAACTCTATGCTCTAACTCGACAGGCAGATGACATGGTTTCCCGTAGACCATTTGATATGGAGATGTACCCATAGGAGTTTTATAGGCAGTTCTGTATGCCCAAAGTACATCGTCCAACTTCAAACTCCAGTCTTTCCTATGACTGTTTACCGTCTTCTCCAGGATTTTCTTGATACTTTGGTTGCTTCTCTCAACCTGACCACTAGTCATCGGATGATATGGTGTGCCAGTTTTATGACGAACACCATACTTCTCAAGTACTTTCTCTAGGGGTCGGTTGCAAAAGTGCGTCCCTTCATCACTGATCAAGGCCCGCGGACATCCAAACCTCACGAAGATATTCTTTTTCAGAAATTTCATTACCGTCTTATGATCATTGTGAGGAGTGGCTTGAGCCTCCACCCATTTAGACACGTAGTCTACGCAGACTAAGATGTATTTATTACCGCAAGATGATGGGAATGGTCCCATAAAATCGATACCCCATACATCAAAGACTTCGCATTCTAGGATGGGTTTCAAAGGCATGTCAAAACGCCTTGTCAGAGTACCGGTTCTTTGGCACCTATCACAAGCTTTACAGAAAGCTTCTGTATCTTTAAAGATCGTAGGCCAATAGAAACCGGATTGAAAGATCTTAGCAACGGTTTTCCAAGGACCAAAGTGACCTCATGTGGGTCCACTGTGGCACTGCTCAATGATGTCACGTTGCTCAGATTCAGGAACACATCTCCTAAGCAAACCATCTTTACAGATCTTAAAAAGATAAGGTTCATCCCAAACGAAATATTTTAAATCAGAGAAGAACTTTTTCTTCTCCTGATAAGACATCTCTGGATCGAGATAACGGCCATGAAGGTAGTTTACAATGGAAGAATACCAAGGAACATCAGGAGGACAACCGTCTATCAACATAATGTTCTCTAGAGGAAAGTAAAGATCTATATCATCTGGATCATCCTTTTCCTCACTTAACATTCTAGAAACGTGATCCGCCACTACATTTTCACTGCC
>CM044906.1:34982213-35049972 GCA_024500145.1 Gentiana dahurica var. dahurica
CATTGTGGATTATGGTTAGTTTGGTTATCAGGAACCTCATCTTCAGTGGGGTCTGCTGTGGCTTCTTCAACAATAGGGGGTTCAGCAGATCCTTGAATAGCTTCAGTTGTTGCATCAGTAATGTCACCAGCAGGGTGTTCAGCAGGGGCAGTATCAGAAACTTTTAAGTCATTGAATCTTTCCAAAACTTCAACACAATCTGGATCAGTGACTTGTTGATTCTCAGCAGGTTCACAATCTTCATCTTCCATACCAGTGAACTTAGGTTCATCAAACACAACATGGATTGTTTCTTCATGTTTCAGTGACCTCTTGTTCAGCACCCTGAATGCCTTGCTGACTGAAGAATATCCCAAGAAAATTCCTTCATCTGATTTTGGTTGGAATGTTTTCAAATGAACTTTGTGATTTAGGATAAAACACTTGCTTCCAAATGGATGGAAATAGGATATGTTTGGTTTCCTTCCATTCCAAATCTCATAAGGTGTCTTCAGCAGCTTTTTGTTCACTGATGTTCTGTTTTGTGTATAGCATGATGTATTAACTGCTTCAGCCCAATATCTTTCAGGTAGCAAAGCTTCACATATCATTGTCCTTCCTGCTTCCTTTAGAGTCCTGTTTCTTCTTTCAGCAACCCCATTTTGCTGAGGTGTACCAGCAGCAGCAAGTTGATGTAGTACACCATTCTGTTCACAGTATTCTCTTATAACTTTGTTGAGAAATTCAGTACCCTGATCTGATCTTATTTTTATTACTGTTAAACTTTTCTCATTTTGTAATCTCTTCAAAAGATTAAGCATGCTTTGGAGTGTTTCACTTTTCTTGTTGATAAAAACCACCCAAGTGTATCTTGAATAATCATCCACAACCACCAAGGTGTACTTCTTTCCTGTTACACTTGTTGGAGTTATTGGTCCAAATAGGTCCATATGCATCAGCTCCAACACTCTATTAGTTGATTGTTTGGTTTTTGACTTGAAGCTTGACTTTATCTGTTTACCCTGCTGACATGCATCACATATAGCATCCTTCTTGAATGTGATCTCAGGTAAACCAATCACCAGCTTCTTCTTCACCAACTGATTGATATCATCAAAGTTTAAGTGATTCAACTTCTTGTGCCATAACCAATTGAGTTCAGACTTGGTATGCACAATCAGGCAGGTTTCTGGAACTGCAGTAAACCAATCCACAACATACATGTTTTGTTGTCTTCTACCAGCAAGTACAACTTGATCACCTCTTTCACTAATGACAATACAATTGTTTTTGTCAAAAGTGACTTTGTATCCCATGTCACAGAATTGTCCAGTGCTCAGCAAGTTGTAGTCCAGTCCTTCCACATATGCAACATTCTTGATTGTAAGTCCATTTCTTACAAGTGTGCCATATCCTCTTGTATATCCAGGTGTATTCTTGTTGCCAAAATTCACCCTTGGACCATCTTTTGCCACAAAGTTTGTTAAACAGTGCTTATTCTTTGTCATGTGTCTGGAACATCCACTGTCAAAGTACCAGACACCCTACAAAACAAAGTTAATGCATTTTAGGTACCCAAACCTGTTTGGGTCCATAGTGGTCAGTGGTAAGCATGACTTTTGGTAAGTTTCCATGAGGTCTTCTCCTAAAAGTGTCATACTTTGGTTCATACATGTATTCCACACATCCATAGGTTCTAACAGTAGGTTGTGTAGGATTCACATATGTTTTCTGGCCTTTTGGTTTATAATTCTGTTTGAAGTGACTTTTGTTGTTAAAAGCATTAGTATAACCATTATGTTGCTGTCTGTTAGGAACAGCCCTATAGTATGGAGTCTGCTGAGGTCCCCGCTGAGGCCTTTTATAAGTCCTCTGCTGAGTCCTTTGCTGATTCCATTGCTTAGGTTTTACCCTAGCAGCAAGGTTATACTTGTTGTTTCTAACAGTAGGTACAGGAGTATTCCAATCATCATCAGTAGGGAACAGTCTACCTTTCCCCCTGAGATAAGTATCCCTTAAATGATTAACATTTTTGGGTTTAGGATTCTTATCCTTGGAATATTTCTGTTTCTTACCCTTCTGTGGTCCAGCAGACTTGGCAGCAGGTCTGCTATCAGCAGGCTTAGAAGGCACAGCAATCCTATTTTTGGATTCATTCTTTTTGTTAGGAGCTGTTGACTTCTTTGACTTCTGATTTAGCTTTCTTGAAGTGTTTTCAGTAGGTTTTGCTGCCTCAGCAACCTTACTTGGAGTTGGATCTTGTGCGGTACAAACTTAGGACCAATTCTGGTACTAGGTTCAGTGACCTTGCTGGATCCACTCTTTTTGGATTGTTGAGTTCCAAATCCAAGCCCTGTTCTATCACCATAAGGCTTTCCAGATTTGTATGCAGCAGAGGAACAAGATGGTTCAGCAGATTCAGAGGCTACTGAATGATCAGCAGGCTTATGCTGATTCTGTCCAACATCTTTTCCTTTACCTTTGAGAACCTTTAATTTAGCTTTCAATCTTCCAACTTCCAATTCAAGAGCTTCTTTTTCAGCCTTCACAATCTCATAACCAGATTGTATTATCCTTAGTTGATTAAGGATGGCATCCAAAGTCTCATTGTTGTCAGAATTTCTAGGATTTGAACCACAGGTTGATTCACAATCACTTCCAGCAGGAGTGTTTATAGATACAGTATTGTATACCTCCTCAGTTTCATCCATATTAGCCATCAAAGCATAATCTTCCATCTCAGCAACCAATGTTGTGTCATCTGATTCATTTCCTTTTTCAGATTCCACTTCATACCCTGATTCATCTTCAGCAACCATAGCCTTCTTGCCATATCTTCTTTGTTGACTCTTGGTCTTCAGTAGGTCTGGACAATCAGGTCTAAAGTGTCCAGGCTTCTTGCAGTTGAAGCAAAGATAATCAGGTTCCTTACTTTGTTTTAACTCAGGAAAGTCAGGTTTGAAGTGTCCTGGTTTCTTGCAATTAAAGCACAGATAGTCATTGTCTTTCTTTGATTCTTCTTTCTTTCTTTCAGTAGGCCTCTTAGTGAAATTTCTTGAAGGGGCCTTTCCAGTCTTCATCATCCTGATTTTCTTGCTCAGTAGGGCAATCTGCTCCTGCATCTCATCCAGCAGATCATCGTGTCCTCCTGATGTTTCTTCTTGATGTGAAGCAGCCAATGCAGTGGTCTTTGGCTCTTCCTTTTCAGTCTCAGGTACAAGCTTTTTGCTAAATTCATAAGCCTTGAGATCTGAAAACAACTTGAAGGTGTCTTCTTCATGCAACTTTCTCATTTCTTCTATTGCAGTCACCTTCATTTTCCAAACATCTTTTGCAGGTAGAGCCTCAAAGATTTTGGTGTTTATTTCTTCTTTTGAATAACTTACACTTAGCAGAGTAAGTTCATCCAGGATTGCATTGAATCTTGATTCCATTTGCTCAATGGTTTCATTTGGTAGCATCTTGAACTTTTGGAATCTCTTTCTGGCCACACTGATTTTATTCTTCTTTATTGCATCAGTGCCTTCACAGATCAAATGTATCTTGTCCCAAAGTTCCTTTGCAATTTTGCAATCTTAAACCTTCATGTACATATTGCTATCCAAGGTTCTATAAATGATATCAATAGCAATGTTGTTGAGGTTTGCTCTTTTTCTGTCTTCTGCATTCCATTCTCTTTTTGGTTTAGGAATGTACTCAGTTGTATCACCCACTGCTATTGCCTTGGTAATCTCCAGTGGTCCATCAGTTAGTACATCCATCATCTCATCATGAGTTGCAGCAAAATAAGCCTGCATTCGACGTTTATACTCATCAAATTTATCAAGAGAACACATCAACATAGTTCTAGCATACTGGGTGTTGTCCATGATGCAAGTCTTTGAAAATCAGTAACTTGAAAGAAAGTTTCAAAGTATTTTCACAAGCACAACAAGTAGGATTACTTCAGAACAGAAGCACTGCTCCGATACCAATTGTTGGTCCCTTGAAAAGGCTTTGGTTAAGTTTAGAGGGGGGGTGAATAAACTTAACACTTAAAACTTTGGAGTTAACAAATTCTGCAACTTCAGCAGTCTGCTGATACTTCAGGAGTCTGCTGAGACTTCATTAGCCTGCTGATAAATAGTAGTCTACTGATAGTTGAGTTTGCTGAATTTGTGCAGCGGAATTATATCAAAATTAAGCCTTAATACTTGTTGTTAAATATGATACTAAGTATTAGATACTCAGTAGTGCAAGTGTGTGATTTCAGTTGCTAGATTCAGTAGGTTGATGTGTATAATAAGCTAAGTGCGGAATATAAATGCTTAGAAAGTAAGTAGGCGATTTTATAGTGGTTCCAGGTGGTGTAATCCTGTCAGTCCACTCTTCTCCTGTGATGTTGGAGGAAATTCACTAGAGATCTTTGATGTAGCTTTTACAAAGATTCCTAAGTTGCTTGTCCTTCACCAATAACTATGGCTTCACAAACTAAAAACTGGGAGCAGGTAGGATTGCTGCTCCTGAGTCTTCCACTGGTCCTTGAAGGGTAGGATTGCCTCTTCACCAGCTCCACCACAAACAATAGTCTTTCACACAACAGATGCTTCACTGTCTTCAGCAGGTTCTTTATAAAATAAAGATTGAATCAAGTAAATGATTCAGTTGCAGCAACTTGATTAGGATGATATAATCAGTAGCTTGCAGTCTTCAAGTGTGTATGCTTGATGTAGCTTGAATGTAGAATACACTTGAAGAATTTCTCTGGATCAGTAGCTTTAAGTTCAGTAAGTTCAGCAGGGTGTTTTTCAGCTCAGAATAATATCTCTTCAAAGTTTATCAAAATTCATCATCATGTTTCTGAGTTGAAAGTCCTCTATTTATAGGTAGGAGAACATGTGACTTGTATTTGAAATTCAAATGTAACCGTTCCTGGTTTTTGTCCCATCTGATTTGCTTTCTGTCACCATTCATAGGACTGACACTGTCAGAATTCCTTTTTGACAGTGCAGTCTGTCCACCCTTTGACTTGTATCCATTGGATAATAATCTGAATCATCCCAACGTCTGTTTAATCTCAGCCCTTGATTTGTTTGATAAGTCAGAGGTAGTTGGCTGTCATTTTCAATGTAATCTTCCAATGTAATCTTGAATTACCCGAGGTATTTCATCAGCAGGTTCATCAGTCTGCTGTGATACATGTCAGTCTGCTGAACTCCAATTTGCTGTGTATAAAATACAATGCAGCTGACTTCTTTTATCTAACTTTTATTTGTGAAGTTAGATTACACTTTTTTGAATATAACCAAGTTCCAAACAGCATTCAACTTATGGAACTTAGACCTTGTACACAAGGTATATGCAATCAGTTTAGGTCATCACAGACTTGCCTAAATTCTGATTCCATATCCTTGACTTTAATTACTAAGTTTGATCCCTTAGCCTTCTGTAACTGAGTTTGAGCCCTCAGCCTTCAGTCTTCAGTCTTCAGCAGGTTCCTGACTAGTCTACTGACCTATCTACCCTACTGATATTGACTAGTCTACTGATAAAGCTCAGCAGACCATTACAGTGCTTGTTTGATCAAACCTATTTATGAATCAAACTCTAATAAGCCTATACATTTGATCTAGACATCTTTTTGCCTTTGCACTATAACAGCTAGTCTGGCACTCATCATCAAAACTAAAAAATAATTCCAACAGTGTGGAAAAAGGGTTGGATAATAACACGACACATGGGAAGATGAAACTGCCATCATTTAGTGGTACAAGTCATGTCGATGCTTATCTTGAGTGGGAAGCTAAGTTAGATCATATTTTTGCATGTAATAATTGTTGTATATATAGAAACCCGAATCCAGATCCGAACCATAATTGGACCATCAGATATGATTCACAGCACCGATTGAGACACTTGATCTTGCACAGCGGAAGCAACGAATAAATTCGCATGTGATTTTACCACGATTTGATTCGCATAATAATTAATAATCTACAAGAAGGTTAGTAGATTTACCTAAAAGGAGAGGGGTAGTAAATCGACAGAGAGAGAAGCCACAATCTTCCGGATTGTATCTCCTAGCGACGATTGGTGGACGTCGATCCTTGCCGTAGAACCTCCTCGAATATGCACAAGAAAAACTCTAGGTTTTTCTTCTCTAAATGACTAAGGCAAGAAACTAGTTTATCTTCCTTTTATTTAATGTGTGGCGCAAATTGTGAAGTGTGTATTGTGTTAGGAGGAACTCTCTTTATATAGAAAAATAACTAGTCAAGAGAGAGTTATCCTTATCACACCACAATTACCTATTCCCATAAGGAAAATATATTTACCAAAAGATAAGAGATAATTTCCAAAAAAATCAATCTCTTTATCTCTTTTCCATTAATTATCCAACAAATGGATAATTAATTATTTACACATATGAGATAATCTAGGAAAATTTATTCTCCTAATTTATCCACTAAGTGTGGCACCATTTAGTCATTAAATTTAATAGAAAATGTATTTTCTATTTTACATATTCTTTACCAAATAAATAATATTGCATATTCATTAAATAGACCAACTATTTAATTTATTCTCGAGGTTCCATAAAACGAGAAAACACTCACGTGTTAGGAGCCAACCCGGGGACCATGGACCTATAACCAGTAGCTACAATAAATCGAATAAACTATTCATCGAACAGAATAACACAGAATTATTCCGTGAGGGGTTGGGTAGGAAACCTCTCGTTGAATTCTGCATTCGAAAATGCATTATCATTTTTAGCCAATAAGATGGATGGGATATTGCCAACAACTTGTTCTTATGAATTCGACCGAATCAAATTCTAAGAATATAGTCCACTTCTCTGATTCAGAAAAGCTTTGGCTCGTCAGTTTTT
Source organism: Gentiana dahurica var. dahurica (assembly GCA_024500145.1). Lineage (NCBI taxonomy): Eukaryota > Viridiplantae > Streptophyta > Magnoliopsida > Gentianales > Gentianaceae > Gentiana > Gentiana dahurica. Next base: position 34,989,064 of record CM044906.1, read on the forward strand.
GACTTCAGATAACACACTGAAATGTTCCCAACCGATGCAGTGTAATCTTTATAAACACTAACGTCTACTATTTTACCAATATTGATTCTCCAGTCTACAAAAGACTCATCAATATTCTGGTCAAGCCCACACATTTCAAAACATGTGACTTTTAATGACCTAGAGGTTTGCTTTAATCCATCAATGGATATAAGCATAGGCAGTCAATCTGCCATTGGCTTTAAGCTAACACCCTTATGTTCCGAATGAATCTAAGCTCCATTGTATGGCAAGAAAGTTTTAGGGCATCACCCCTGTTAATCTTTCTGCTTTCCATAGAGTCAAGCAAGGCTGAGTGGTGAGAAAGTTTCAGGGCATCACCCCTTTAACTGTCTACTTCTCAGGGAGTAACCCCCAAAACAACTTGGCTTTGCTTAGAAAGATAAAATTTCTTATTCAATCAACTCTTTTCCATGCAGATCTAATTTCTCCCACTGGGCCTAAGACACTCAGATGGTTCTACAGGAGTATGAACAGACCTGGAGTACCAAAACTCCATTTACAGGTATATGACTTTAAACCAACCTCATTTTTATCAGAATCCTATACAGTTCTTGTAGAAGACCATAGGTTATCAATCACCCCCAGCAGATTGTAAAGTCTACATAATCACATCGAGTCAATGGATAAACCATACTCCCACTGCATTTGGATGGATTGATATTCTGATCTGGTTCATTAGTATTAATCAGCGTAATCCTCAACAACCAATGTTGGATGTGGTCTGATTAAATCAGATAGTAACTCCTTGAGTAACTATACTTCAAGGTCTAAGGTTGTTATTTAAACATTCTTTTAGAAAGGATGTAACAGTGTAACCGTCACGATCCGATCTCAAAAATCTTATAACCAACATTTACTCATTGCATTAAGATATTGCACGAACAGTCACCATCTGAACGTGTATGCCAAATCTCCAGTCCTGCCGTCAAGCACCAAGTGCTAAACACCTCTATTTACGGAAGTGGAGTAAACGTAGTTCACTCCTTATCCATAAATTCATAAGCATCTTCTAGGTAGACTTCTCAGTATTACATAATAATGTAAACCGTTATTTTCCTACTAATATCTGAATTGAGTTAAGCAGTGTAATGTAGCATATCAATAACTATACAAGACAATACATGGTTTATCCTTTCAGTGAAATCGTTTCACTCGGAGGTAGGCCAAGCATCGGGGACAAAACCATGCCATAGCTTATATTTGAGCATTGAATACTCGTTTCTCTGGTAATATCAGAGATTCCTCCAAATATTTAGATAGACTAATTGGAGTTTCAAGTAGTCATTAGACAAAATGTCTATTACTCAAATGGTCCCACTTGCTTGTATCTTTCATAAGACCCTTAAGGTCAATATGAACAAGCTATGATACTTCTTTAGCTCTATTAACCTTTCCTAATTGAAAGTTTACTTAGTCATTTTTCCTTTGAGATAGTGTTCTTAGACTGGGAGATAGGAATCACCCTTAGCCAGTCTTCAGATCTTATCTCTAAGATATATGCACAAATTAATAGATGCTGAAGAATCAGTTATCTAAATACGGAAACCATTTGTCTTAATAGTTTATGATGTGTTACATATACATTTTCAGCATTACTTAGTGGTTTTGACTTTATCAGACAAAAATCCGAGTATCAGAATCGTATACAAATGTCATATTCACTTTCTTTAAGGTAACTATATTATCGATGTGAAAGAGAATCAATTTGTTCCAACAAATCCGAAAACAGAAATTAAATTTCTCTGATATTCAAGGAATAAAATCCGAAATTTGTTTCCTTATATCACTCCCACTATCTTAGCTGAAATAATTGCCCGTTGTCTACTCTTTTACCATGAATGCTCAGCTACCTTGTTCTTGCAAAAGAACTTTAGCTTTCGAGTCAAATTACTCGGTAAAGAAAGTCTCTAAGGATTCACAGGTTAGTGATCCGAAATCACTTTCCTTATCATTTACTTTCTTTAATTAATATTTCGGTTTAGCCTTTGACTTATTTAGTTTAGATGACTTGCACTTGTAGACATTTACCTTCCTATTCTTGGCTTTCTATAAAGGAAATGGCCGTGAACTAGCAGTTCATTTGAGTAGACACTACTCGTAAACTGTGGGATGTCTAGTGATATTCATACCAAATCATTCTTGTCATCTTTGAACTAATTTTGTTTTGTCTCTCACTCAGCACGAGTGACAGCAGTCACATCAATGTCACTTAAGTTTGTAGGCTCAAGAGGAACTTCCTCTTCCGAAAAATTAATTTGCATTCTCGATTATTGAGTTTAACGTTCTTGTTACTTTTCCACTTTTACGAAGTCATTACTAGTCAATTTATCGTATTTAGCAGTTTAGATACCTTGAGATGATATGTAGTTGCAAAAATAAATTTTGATAGAAATATAAATCAAATCATACACCACAACATATAATAATTTTAGGAATAATAAATGTGATTTCATGCATGCAGTTTATCCTACCACTCCAAGGATTTAATCTCACACCTACAGTGCCACTGTAGGCTAGGTCAAAGAGGTGACGATTAAATTGAGAAAATCTCTCTCAACAATTAAACCAATTTAGAATTGAACATCTCCATTTAGTTGTTGATTACCTTCCTTTTTCAGCCAAGATATTTCCAAAAATATCCTTGTGAGTGTAACCTACTGTTTGAGATTTTTAGGTACGCCCCGAGTATGCCGCCGTAGGGTAGGTCAGTGACCCGACGAGTACTCAAAATCCTATCCTTTCGGAAACCAAGCCTTGAATTTTGATAGCGGTGAAGGCCATCCGTAGGGGGCCGAAATCAAAGCGGCACGAGGCGTCACCATTCTCACACGTGCTTGTGTCAACAGTAGAGGCCGTGGGGTCGGTTGTCACCTTCTCCGCTCCCACTCGTTATTTTGAAAAGTAGGTAGTCTCATTAGGATTTTCAGAATTTTTAATCATCTGAAAAACAATAAATCATGAATATTTAAATTAATCCTCCCACTAGTTCATCGGTTTCAAATACCGTCTAACTAGTGTCACTTATTCACGACTTTCCAATTTTATGGATTTATTAAAATTCCTCGTGTAGACGCTACACAATTAAAATTCACCGAGAATTTTATAATCCCAATACTTTAGGACTTTATGAATTTTCTAATAATTCAAAAAACAATAAATATAAAATTTAAAGCTCCCACTAGTTTATCGGTTCCAAATACCGTCTAACTAGTGACACTTATTCATGATTTTTCAATTTTTCGAATATTTAGAAATTTTTTGTGTAGACACTACACAACTAAAATTCACAAAAGAATTTTAAAGTCCTAATTAGTCATGATAAAATTTTAGGATCATAGAATTTTATCTCAATAATTTGAAAACAATAAATCTCGAAAAGCAATCACCAACTTATCGGTATTAAACCCTGGCTGAGCTTTAACCGAGTTCACCGAACGGTGTCGGGATTGGCTAAGCCGACCCGTCCTTTTCGGTTCATATACGACTGCTGGATGAATCGGGCTAAGGCTGCCCCATTGAGCCGAAACTCACCGGATAGCTTGACCTTGCCGGACCCCCGACGCTAACGTCGCACGTGTGCGGGTGCTGGGTTGAAAATCGGCTAAGGTTGCCCCATTGAGCCTCAGCTCGCCGGATAGCTTGACCTTGCCGGACCCCCGTGGCTAACCCCGCACTTAGACGGACAAGTCGAGTCGAGACGAACCCCTGTTGACCACCCGAACCAATTTTCGAACCTTTTTGCTCAGTTGGTGTTCAACTTTTCCGGATTTTCCAAATTTTCAATTATTAAAATTCTTTTATGTAGTCACTACATAACTAAAATCCACGAATGATTTTTAGATCACAAAATTAAATTTACCGAGTAAATTTTATTTTATCATGTGAATTTTATATCCCGATAAAATTCCGTTCGTTTTAATTAATTTAAATACCTAAATTAATCTAAATTAATTACGTCTCATACATGCCTAATTAATATCACGATTAATTATCTACATGTATGCATATGCTAGGAGTAGAATTCATGAATATGATGCATGTCATGGCATGGTTATCTCATATAAATTATCAAACATGAAAATAAATGCGTAAAAGTAAACCACTGAGGTGGACCGTTGGTACCCCCGTATCTAATCTATAAACTAAATAAATAAATAAACCCTAAGTTCAAAAAAAGGTTTACTAATTTTTTTAAACAAAACCCTTGCAGCCGCCGCTTCTATTTAATTTATCTGATCCGTTTCTTGAACAAAGATCCTGTAGCCGAGTTGGTAACTACGTCTTCCACTTACCACAGCAGTGTGGGTTTGAATCTCGGCTGCTGCACCTTTTTTTTTTTAAACAAAACCCTTGCAGCCGCCGCTTCTATTTAATTTATCTGATCCGTTTATTGAACAAAGATCATGTAGCCAAGTTGGTAACTACGTCTTCCACTTACCACAGCAGTGTGGGTTTGAATCTCGGCTGCTGTACCTTTTTTTTTTCTTTGATTAAAACCGCATCTGTTCCGAAAAAAACTTGATGATAAAACTTGATTATTCCGCGTCCAAGGAGAATCGAACTCTTGACGCGACAATCTAAAACTAACGCCTCAACCACTATGCCGCAGCCTTGCTTTGTTAGTGTTCTTCGAACAAATTAAATAAATGCAACAGTGCCGCAGCCAATATAATTTTTCTAACTATTAGGAAATTAAATTACAACAAATAAATTACATAATTTCCTATACCCAGAAAAATTCGGGTTTACATTAGATCTAACGGTAAACAAGTACCAACCCCAATCCATCTCGTCAACCAAAGCATTCAATCGCATAAATTAAATAAAAGATGCAATTTTTATTCTATTTCACTCCTTATTAATTAATTATGCAATCACGATCCCAAAATCGCTTTAACCTCGCTCTGCTACCACATGCTGGATATACAGAAACCCGAATCCGGATCCGAACCATAATTAGATCGTCAGATCTGATTCACAGCACCGATCGAAACACTCGGTCTTGCACAGTGGAAAGCTACGAATAAATTCGCATGCAATTTTACCACGATTTGATTCACATAATAATTTATAATCTACAAGAAGGTTAGTAGATTTACCTAAAAGGAGAGGGATAGTAAATCGACAGAGAGAGAAGCCACAATCTTCCGGATTGTATCTCCTAGAGACGACTGGTGGACATCGATCCTCGCCGTAGAACCTCCTCAAATATGCACAAGAAAAACCCTAGGTTTTTCTTCTCTAAATGACTAAGGCAAGAAACTAATTCATCTTCCTTTTATTTAATGTGTGGCGCAAATTGTGAAGTGTGTATTGTGTTAGGAGGAACTCTCTTTATATAGAAAAATAACTACCAAAAAATCAATCTATTTATTAATTAATTATTTACACATATGAGATAATCTAGGAAAATTTCTTCTCCTAATTTATCCACTAAGTGTGGCGCCATTTAGTCATTAAATTTAATAGAAAATGTCTTTTCTATTTTACATATTATTTACCAAATAAATAATATTGCATATTCATTAAATAGACCAACTATTTAATTTATTCTCGAGGTTCCATAAAACGAGAAAACACTCGCGTGTTAGGAGTCAACCCGGGGACCATGGACCTATTACCAGTAGCTACAATAAATTGAATAAAATATTCATCGAACAGAATATTTCTACTCAACTTATTAATTCCGGAATTACGCCACCATAAATCCGAAACTGAACTCTATCGATTATAGATATAACTTATTCTCAAAACGTCGAGTCGAGTCGATAAGTGCCCATTGATGTAGCCATTACATTTAGACTAACCCTCCATAGACTATCCATAATGTAGCAGGATTATTTCCGTAAACCTTCTTCAATACATCTTATCATTATTTATCATTAACCCACTAGTGATCAATTAGTTCATAACCAATATAAACTCCACGGATCGATCAGTTTCTATGATTAACAATTAAGGGGAATGTCTTTCTACTTCCCGCAGGAAGGAATGAATTCCATATCTGTGAGACACACACTTCTCACTCATCCCAGAATAGTGCCAACGTGAAAGTGATTCGGACCGCGCCTCTTAGCGATCATTAACGAACACATCAAACCCTATCCTAAAACAAGTAGGAGTATGCAATCACTTCAGGATTAAGGTTAATCCATGAATGATCATCTTGTGATTTAATAAGATTTCTCAATTACGGAATTATATGAGAAACGCATATTAAATCGGTCCAGTCCTATATGACTCTCATCATATATAAATGCCCCACTTAGACAACCAATGTCGACGGTCCGGATAAGACGGTCACACCATAAAGTGTTCTGGGCGCATTAAGGGTGGTTTAATCAATAGACCCCATACTTTGATTAAGTTCACCACGGACTAACATTTCAAGTCTATCACCATAAACTTAATCCTCGCGTGCGACACACACTAAGTTATATGGCTACATATGATACGACTTAGGGTTTTCAGTAGTGTATTACTTACAAGCACGAAGCAAGTAATAAGATGAGAATAAATCTATCATTTATTAATTCTAAAAACAATTACATAAATTGTCTTTCGGGCGCTATTTCCAACAATAAGTACTCGGATGAGAAGAAGTGCAATCTTGCACAACTTGAGTTTACGGGGTATGTAATGATCTGGTGGAAAGAGGGGAATTTTTTGAGGCGAAAACATGGGGGCTGGTGGTTCGTACTTGGAATGAATTGAAATGGGAGATGAAGAAATGTTTTGTACCCCTTACTTATTTTCGTGAGCAATACCGTAGGTGGCAAACACTTCGTCAATGGGAACGGTCAGTAGGTGATTTTTATCAAGAATTGGTTACGGTTCTTGGGATGGCTCAGATTGAGGAGGAAGATGAAGTTTGGATGAAACATTTTTTAAGTGGTTTGTGTTTAGAGATTGCAAATTCGTTAGAGTTGAGAGGTTATGCAAAGATTGATGATATGTTTGTTAATTGTTTTGTTTTGATGATGATTTTTTGTTTGTTTTTGACCCCATTGATTGAGTGCCAAGACTAGTTGTAATAGTGAAAAGCTAAAAGATGTCTAGAGCTGAATGTAAAGGTTTACTAAATCGGATTATTGTATAGTTTCAATCAGACAAACACTGTAATAGAAATCTTATAGGTTTTAGTGAAGTCTAGGATATCTGTTGAGTTTCAAGCTTGTCAGCTAAGGGTTCAAACTCTGCTGACATATTTAGTGCTGAGAATTGAAGACTGAAGGCCGAGGGTACAAACTCAGTTAATGAAGGCTGAGAGATCAAACTCTGTTTGAAAGACTAAATGCTGAGGTTTCAGACTCAGTTATTGAAGATTTAAGCCGAGGATATTAAGTTAGAATTTAGGTAAGTCCGTGATGACCTGGACTGACTTTATATACCTTGTATGAAGGTCTAAGATCTATAAGTTAATGTGATGAAAATATCTTAGTTATGATATTTAAAAATGGTGTACTCTGATCTCTCAAAAATAAGATCATATAAAAACAAGAATCTTAGCTAAGGAACTGGATGAAAGATAAGATTATACAAAAGGTCAGCTAGTTGCTGAGAAAGTCAAATACCAGCACAACTGATTATCAGTCAGCTATTCAGATTCACTGAATAAATTTATGATCGTTGAAGATCAAGCCTTTTGATTTGTTGACAGTCTGACATATCAGAAGGACACTGATAGTCTGACAAGATGATGGAATATGCCAAGGAATCCAAGAAAACCGTTGTGAATTCAAAAATTCAAACGTTGGATTTCACATTATAAATAGAGGACTTAGCATCAAGGATGAAACACCCAAGAACCAAAATAATACATGCAATAGAGAACATTGAGCATTATTGAAGTATTATCTAAGTGCTGAAATTCTGCTAAGTTGTGTATCCATCATCATTGTGCTACAATTGCTAGATCCAAAAATCTTCAAGTGCCTAATTGTTCAAGTTCTATCTAGCATTCAACACTTGAAGATTCTGAAGTCGAATCACATTCTTGATTCAACCTCTCTTGCTTTGATCAAGGTTCAAGACCGTGAAGCATCTAGTGAAGATGACAAGGACAGTTGAGTGCAGTCAGTGCTGAAGGATCAATGATAAGACTATGTGTGGTGGAGCTGGTGAAGAGGAAATTCAACCCTTCAAGGACCAGTGAAGCATATGGAGAAGCAGCAACTCTACCTGTTATCCGAGTGTTTAGATTGTGAAGTTATGATTAGTCGAAGACAATCCTTCTAGGACTTTTTGTAACTGTATCTTAAAGAGCTCTAGTGAATTTCCTCCATCATCACAGAAGAATAGTTCACTTATAGGATTACACCACCTGAAACCACTATAAACTTGTGTTTTTAGTTTCTGTATTTACTTTACGCATTTACTTACTGCAATTTATATTTCAGTATTTACTTTAAGCGACAACTGTCATTCCAACATATTGAATTGCACTCCAAGCACTCAGCTGAATTCACCAAACTCAGCTGAGCATTTTTCAAAGATCAACAAGATAATTAAAAGGCTTAATAATCTAATCCGCTGCATTTAACTCACGTGAATTAATAGTAAGCAGACTATAAAATCTCAGTAGGGTTATCTTAACTCTAAAAAGAAGTTTTTAAGTGACAAGTTTATTCACCCCCTCTAAACTTGTCCAAAGCCTTTCAAATGGACCAACAATTGGTATCAGAGCGGTTCTCTCTTGTTGATCTTGTTGAAGTCTTTGAAAACCTTCTCTGAGTTCGGTTTTTCAAAACTTGCATCATGGATAATAATCAGCATGTCAGAAAGTTGTTGATGTGCACCATGGGCTGCACAAAATTCCGAATCTCATAAAACTGCTGAAAATACTAGAACTGATAAAATTTCAGCCAAGCCTATTGCTGACCAAACTGGAGGATCAGTCAAGAAAAATCAACAAACTGACCAACCTCACAGGAATACTCAGAAAATGGCTAAGAATGGCAGAACTGACGTTCTACATCTTTTCTATAAATCTTCTTACCTCTCTTTTTCAACTGTAAATGAGAAGCCTTAATCTTGCTCTAATGAGTTTCTGGCATGACTGATGGTGTAGCAACCCTGGCTTACATCAAAACGGCCAAGATTTGTGGACGTCTTTGCAACACATGTTTCAAAAAGGCATCTTTTTATGCTACACCATGCTGAGGTCAAGGATTCCATCGATTCTCCAAATGAACAGGAACCAAAAGACAACTAAAGTAATATATTTTTTAGAATATGGTTTAAACTGAACAAGAAAGAGTATGTGAAACTTTTTGTTGGATATTTAGCATCAGTTTTTGTAGGCATCTCCAGACCTTTTTAGGGTTCTTCATCATGACAATAGGAGTAGCCTATTATGTTGGTGATGCAAAGAAGGAAGTCAGATGGTATTCAGTTGCCTTTTCTGCAATTGGTTTGTTGTCTTTGCTTGCTCACACTATGCAGCATTACTTGTTTGGTATAGCTTGAAAGAAGACCATGACAAACCTGAGACAAGCTTTATATTCGGGTATACAATTCGTATTCACTCTTTTTTATTATTAATTTATTTAATACTCCCATGATCATTTTCCGCCTAAATATAAAGACTCAACCTAACATCGAAATTCTTGCAGATGTGCTTCGCAATGAATTAGCTTGGTTTGAATTGCCTGAAAACAAAATTGGGTCACTTACAACACGCATCATCCACGAGACATCCACTGTCAAGAACATACTCTCATATCGCATGTATGTCAATGTCCAATGCATCTCCTATATTCTAATTGCAACCGTTGATAGCATCAGAGCCAACTGGAGAATGGGTTTAGTGGCTTGGGAAGTCATACCATGCCACTTCATTGGAGGCCTAATACAAGCCAGATCAGTAAAAGGATTTACAAGTAACAGTATGGCAGCATATTCAGAAATTGTTTCCATAGCTTTTGAATCTGCAGCAAACATAAAGATAGTCGCCTCATTTTGCCACGAGGAGAATATATTGAAGAAGGCCAAACTGTCTCTGGAAACACAAATGAGACAAAGCACAAGGCAAAGCATCAAATATGGGATAATTCAAGGCAGTTCACTTTGCTTATGGAACATTGCTCATGTATTTGCTTTATGGTATACAACAGTTATAGTGGAAAGAAGACAAGCTACCTTTGAAGATGTAATTAGATCATACCAGATATTCTCACTTACTGTACCTTCGATCACAGAACTATGGACGTTGATACCTACAATCATTTCTGCTATCAGTATACTAACCCGGTTTTGAAACTCTAGATCGACACACTAAAATCGAACCGGACATTCCAGAGCATGAGGCATTCGAAAGGTTACAAGGGGACATTGAGTTCAAGAATGTCCATTTTAATTACCCAACAAGGCCACTAACAAGTATGCTTGACAACTTCACATTAAAATTGAAGTTGGATCAAGGGTAGCCCTTGTTGGGTCAAGTGGCAGGCAAATCCTCAGTTTTAGCCTTGCTACTACGATTCTACGATGCCACAAAAGGACGTGTCCTAGTTGATAGCAAGTATATAAAAGGCTACAACCTGAGAAATTACAGGAATCAAATAGGACAGGTGCAGCAGGAGCCACCCCTGTTTAGTTTCTCAAAATAAGAGAAAACATCTGCTACGAAAACGAAGGGGCGTCTGAAGCAGAGATGATAGATGTGTCAAGACAAGAAAGTATACATGAGTTCATAAGCAATCTACCAAGTGGATATGACACTATAGTAGGAGAGAATGGATGCCATCTTTCAGGAGGACAAAAACAACGCGTAGCCATAGCAAGGGATCTGTGAAAAAGGCTAGCAATAATGGTACTAGATGAAGCAACCATTGCTATAGATGCAAAATCTGAAAGGGCAGTCATTGATGCTCTAGAAACACTTGATGATAGCTCAGGGGGGTGCTCATAGTGGCACACAAGCTTTCAACTGTAATTAGTTCATATACCATTGTTGTCATGGACAGAGGTAAAGTCATTTAGAAAGGTTCCCACACACCCTTGCTGTCATCAACTGAGGCTGACGGATTATACTCTAAACTTTGCAGTCTACATAGCACCAAGTGAAGTTGAGTTATTTTTGTTTCTTCTTTCTTCCCCTTTTATGGTTTCTTCACTAGTTCATATATCATGAAACACATGATATGGTTATAATTACTATAAATTACTCTTCTTTTTTCTTTCTTCTTCTTTTGGATCCCAAAACCTTAACATTTATTGTTGATCCTATATTTAAAGTAGTTTACTTTTAGGTAATAAGATGCAAATAACTTGTACAAAGACAACTTTCTTGATTCCCAACAAGAAGGTCAAACCAGACCAGAACTGCGTAAATAAATTTCATGTTTATATACAAGGCGTTTTATACAAGGAAACAAACGTGGACGGAACTCCACATTTCAAATCCAATTGACACTTAAGAGTCGGTACATCCTTCTACCATGTTTTAGGCCTACTAATCAACACCGGCTTTTCTCTGGACAGACACCGCCACCACCCACCACAAAGGCAGAGGCAGATGTTTCCATTCTCCCCCACCATAAATATAAACTTGTCCAAGGTGGTAAACTGTATTTTTTCATTCTCTGTCATCTCGGCATTACGGGCGTCTTGTCTGCAAATAAAAAAATTACAGCACAAGAGCCTCACCCTAACTAACAACTTCCTGTCTTGCACTCTTTGCAAGTAGAGACTCCTTTAGTTTTCTGTAACCTTTTAGCTCCTCCAACGCAGCATTTGATGTCTTTCGAGGAATGGAATAACCCGAAGAAGGACAATTACCTCCTCCTCCCTCGACTCGAGATTTCATCAACTCAGAAGAAGAGTGATAACCACCACTAGAAGAATCTTGACGCAAAGGCGGAGCTGTTTTCAGCAAGTGAACAAGTGCACCAACAGCAGCATCTTGTTTTCGTACCATAGATACTGTCTGCAAACATGCTTCTGACCCTTTTATGCTGTCGCGATCCTGGCTGTAAAACATGGGGAGCAAATTATTCTTGGACAGTCGTACATAGGTCAAGCATACCGATGCTAACAAGAAAAAGCAATGCCGAAGATGTAGAATATGAATATGAGTCATTAAAAAAAAGTAAAGAGATATCTGAACCCCATTGAAGTTGATATATGATAAGCTTAATCAGACAGAAAAACAAACTGAGGTATATAAATTAGGCCCTTATCAAACACCACACATAAATCGAAACAAATAGCTTATTAGCTTGGGTTAGGTACATTATGAAAAGAGCATTCAAGTGACCATAGTGGTTGATAGCGAGAATCTTCTATGAAAAACAAAGATCGAGTATGTACCCAAAAAAAAAGTAGAGCATCAGATATGCTTTTACAACGAGAGATTTATGATGCAATGGTTGAAAGAAGGTTGTACCAAGTTGCATACATTAGAGTCATTCATTTTTACTCTCTTTCACATAATACACTTTTATCGTGTGTAAGAAGTTAGAAATGAAAGGTTGTAATGTATGCCATTTGGTACAACCTTCGTGCAACGGTTGTATTGTAAAATTTGTCCTTTTACAAGAGCATCACATATTGGCTACGTTTGTTCACATGAATCTTGTAAGCAGAAACTATGAAGATCACAATAATAACAAAAAGACAGCCTCATATACTGAAGTTACAAATATGTGCTTGGTAATGAATCCACGACACAGTCTAAACAAGGAAGAGAGGCAAAACATGGAAAGAAAGGGACATAGGCTCCACTTATTCGTTAAATTATTTCCTAACACGCTCAAGTGCATCCTCTCCAAAAGACATCTTACTGCACCAAGGGAGCATTAAATCATGCATAGACTAGAAATTTGAACAATAAATCAGCTTACATAAAACTTAAGGACATTTGTACACTTGGACACGATGAATTTTTGTTCATTTGAATCTTTCTCTTACCCGGTTCCCCCACCCACCTCCCTTTTCCATTCCCTGTAAGAGATCCTTCCAATGTTCAGTTTAGCTTTAGCTTAAAATATCAAATACCAAACCATTAACACAGAGGAAAAGCTAAAATGACAATTAAAATTACTTAAATAGCAGCAACCAAAACTCCCACTCGCAAACATACATATAATTCTGCAGGTATAGGGAAAAATGAAAGCAGTCTGCAGCCAAAGCTTACTCATACGAAGATCTACCTGGCTGGGGGATAAGAACTGTCAACGTCATCCACAATAAATGGACAGGAGAAATCGCATTCATCCAAATCATCCTGGAAAGATAATCTACTAGAGCTTCTTGAAAATCCAACGCGTGGTGAGTCACTGGAAGAAAGCAACCCCAAGGACCTCCCTGAGTCATCCTTCGTGTCTCTTGCAATCTGCAAAAGGATGGAAAAAATAATATGAGCAGCGCACTTATAAAATGCACTGCACCCTTTTAAAAATACAAAAGCAAAAATAAGAATGAACTCAACAAGGCAGATAAGAAATGAACATACTTTGGGACCCATATTCGTAATGCCATAACTAGACTCCCCAGATCTTAATGAATCGGGACTTTTATATGACCTGATTCCAGATGGGGACTCCTGGGATGAAGAATCATGCTTGGTGAATCTTGGGGACAGAGGCGGAGAGAAAGTTTGTTTGGATCCGACAGATTTGGAGAAAGGTTTCTCAAGCTTCTGCCAACCATTGAATATGGAATACTGACAGGCGCAGTTTCAGACTGCAGACGAGCCTGAAGAGAATTCCCACCAGAAACATAAGTCGGCGGAGATTGGGAAGGAGATGGAGAGAATGGAGGTGAAAGCTGATAATCATCACCGCTTGTCGATTTCCGGTGAGCAGGCAACTTGTAATTCTGCATCCTTTGGCTAAACAACATATCAGAAGGTGCAGAGGAGTGCTCATAAGGTGCATGACATATAGGCGGAGATCCAGCAAATGGTTGGGGTTGAGGCGCTGAAAGTGCACGGTGAGCACCACTTGTCCAGCTGTGTGGACGCTGAAATGTTCCTGAAGAAGAAGATGACTGCATCCCTCTAGATACCAAAGATGTGCTGCGAAATGAAGCAGGAAACGCCCTTAAAGGATCCGCGAGAGGGCTACCAACATAGTCTGTAATAATTTCAGGCGGAAAAGATGAAGGACCCTCCAGGTTGAAGTTGGACAGGTCTTCTCGATATGATACAGAAATAGAAAGGCGGCCCTGGTGAGCCTCAACTGGTACAAAACTATACCGCTTCATTGACGACTGTTCTGCTCTTGATAAAGGAGCACTAAACACAGAAACCTTGTAGATAATATCAAATTCACGAGTCTGAAAAGACGAAGAGAGCTTCCCGAAGGCCTTATAAGCTGGAAGGAGCCTCATCATGGAATAAAGAGAACGCAGCAAAATGATTGCTTTCTTATATGTCTTCTTGTAAGAAGCATCATTGACTTGGGGAACCGAAGTCCTTAAACTCTCATATCGAACAATCCACCTTTCTATAACTGTCTCAGTGAATGTCCCTAAACTAGAAGCCGAAGATGATGAATCAAGCTTATCTTGGACAAGAATTATATCAATTATCATTGGATCCATCAAATTCCTATGCCATAAATTCAAATTATCTAAAGCTGGAGGACGATCCCCTAGAACCAAATTGAACCATTTATCTGTCTTTTTAACCTCCCCACCACCAGGATGCGATTGCATAGAAGGAACCCTGGAGTCCAATATAATATGCAAGCTTTTCAAAATAAACTGAGATAGTATCTGCTCAAATCGTCCATTTTGGCCACCCAGATGGTTAACGTGCAAATCCATCTCTCTATAGCTTTAAGACAGACACAGTGCGCAGAAAACTGCACTGTGAATGACTAGATCCACAACTACGTTAAGTTATAAGCTCAAAAAACACAATAACGACCGAAACATGCATATTCATCCAAGATCTCTCCAGCCAGAAAACCAATTAAAATCTTTGATTACGTATTCGTTGAATCAATCTCAATAACAGATGTGCAATGAACCTGAGACATCAACAACTAGTTCAGAGATTGCCTACGCATAAGCTACATCACATATTATAGCATTGAAAAGATCCATTCATACTACTGCCTGGATCATAAAATTTAAGTAATGGCAGTACAGATTATATGCTCAAACAGCAAATATTCCTTAAACAAAATTCAAATCAGAGAAAAACACATGGCAAAAGAGATAACATAAGCAAACAGATATAACAGTACAAAAATTAATATGCAAATTAAACAAACACAAAAACAAAAAACAAAAAACAAAAAATTATATAAGCAAATGATGAATATATAAAAATAAAAAAAATAAAAACCTTACTTCAAACTAACGTAATGGGAGGCCGCGAAGAAGAGAAAGAGTTGTAAGAGTACAAGGAAGATAGAGAAAATATATATCTTTTTATTAATTGTTCTAGTTACTAAACATTTTTCTTGCAATTCTCAAGAAATCAATGTTAACAAGTAACACATTTAAAAAAATACATATAAACCGTAAATAGCAGAACACTGCAAAAAATCAAGCTAACCTTTAAAAAATAGAGATATATTAATATATCAAACTACTGAGAAAAAAAATCCAACCCCACCGCTGCTTTTTCTATTTTGTCAAAACTAACCCTTATTCTCAACAAAAAAAAAATAATAATAATAATAATTACCCATTATATTTCAAGATAAATTTTAGTCCCCTGAACATATTTTTTTTTATTACCTTTTTAAGACTTCTAACGGAAATGTTTTAGTTCCCTAAACATATTCTTTCTTTAGGGGGAGAATGACAAAACATTTCATCAATTAAGTATGACAACTTTTCAACTTTTCAAAACTGTTGCATAAAGGTCAAAACTTTTTTTAATTCTTTCACCATTTTTTATTTTTTATTTTTATTTTTCATGATCTTTATTTTGATACCACATTCACCATATTCCGACGTAATTTCCGAAAATCCGCTGTCGAAATTCACTTCTGTTCGAAATTTACTGTCGATATTCACTGAGGAGATTCACCGAGTGAATTTCGATAGTGAATCTCACGAAAAACGATGTAATTATATTGAACCATGTCTCAAAACGAAGAGCATGAAAAAATAAAAAATTCAGTGAAATGTTCATTGCGATTGGAGATCTAGATCAAAAGATATGAGTGTTTGAAAATCGAAGTGGAAAGAAAAAAAAAATTGGAAGGTGCAGCAGCAGCATCGGATGTTTTTCTTTTTAATTTTTTAACTCTTTTTTGTCCTTTAGGCTATAAATATTATAAAAAGTTGTCCTTCTCCCTATAAAAAAAAATATAAGGCTGTCCTGCTACTTAAAAATAATCCAAAAGGTTTCCTTATACCTAATTCTCTATATTCATTTTATAACATTTGACGAAAACATTTAACTAACTTACGTGCGACCCAACACGTGTCACATTATTGTTTGTTGAGATATAATTAAAATACAATATTTTTAGTGAAATAATTAAAATATATACACACATCTTTTCACTATATTTTTCTTAAGATTAAAATAGTCAAAAATCACTGAACTTCTCATCAAAAAAACAAAAATCACTGAAGCTATTTGTTTTATCCACTGTCATAAAACAAATCTTTTAAAAGCATAAGCATATAAATATTGCAAACAACGAGGTAACAACAAACCAAAATTATGAACATGCAAACACTAAACACTACCTATGAAAACAAATTGCAATAATTATCAACAATGCAGAAAAAGCAGCAGCACATATTTACACATTTGCAGAAAAGAAATAGGCACACATACCTGAAGAATAGAGATGAGATGATTACACCTGTTACATTTGCAGCAAAATTATCATGTCAATACTCGGTCCGTCATGTCAAAAATGCAGCAAAATGATCATTTTAGAAGAATAATTGTGTTAGAAAGCTTCCGGCACTAAGAATAATAATTGTACGAAAGTATCTAACAGCAATTCATTACACAAAAGAACAGGCAATGCCATGTCTAGAAAGATCAATCAAGGACTAGAAAAACACACCTTCCCAAGAAAAACAACTTAACAAATTGTGATACCAGAACATTACTTCATAGTATCATTTTTTCGTCTTAGATACAGGAGGAAAATTGTTGGTAGGTGCATTGGTAGAAAATATCCTTACTGGAACATTACTAGAACACTACATAACATATGATGGAAGGCTAATTACTGGAACACTACATATGATGGAAAGGCTAAATTAAAGAGGTCAAAGCAGAAGGTTTTGTGACATTATATAATGACATGTATTGAAGGACAAAAAAAAATGCTAGAATGACTTATATTTAGGGACAGAGGGAGTACTTCAAGTGAGACTGACATGTGATGCAAAAAAAAAAAAACGGCTAAATAAGTTAGCAAAAGACCAATATAAATGTTCATTGAATGCCATTTGAATAATGAGTTAATGACCAACACGAGCTAGATAACGCTCTAATGTGAAAACCAGCATTAAGAAGATACCACAAGTTTATTACCAGAATAAAAAAACATGAACTCATAATCAAATGTGGCAGATGTACTGGAAATAATTTCCAGTAAGGCTCCAACCATGATACCCAAATGTGCAATGTCAACAAAATCTACCAAGACATAGATTCTCATTTACTACCAAGGGCAGGGAACAACAGCAAACAAGTCAAAGACAGTTTGCTAACATAACATGAATTGCACATAATCAAGTGAAGAAAGATTTACGTGTATTTTGCAATAACACAATATAAAGTCTTTTAACATGCATCTAACAAAGCTAAACAATTTGCTAAAATCAAAAACCAAATTTCAGAAACCGATATAGTGCTTTTCCAAAAAGACACTGAGGTTGACATCATTTCTGTTGCTTACCCACGACTTTATTAAAAACTGTACCAGAAAAATATTGATCCTGGCTCCCTTTTCTACTGAATTAACTACTACCTTAAATATACACTTCTGCGGGTTACTTTTTCCACATATCCGGTGAATTAAACTTTCGAAAGTAATTACAGTCAAGAAAGTGTTTAATGTCATCAAACACGAGTTTAACAACTCAGAGCTTATACTCAAAAAAAACAAAAAAACAACTCGAGAATTCTGACTGGACTAAGAACAACATATACCTTAATACCCTGCTCTCCAAGCTGGTCGGTTACGCCTCGATCCGTTCAGTTCCGCCGAGATCTGTCCAAAATACGCCGGGAACTGTTACACACGTCATGATGTTTAGCCTCAAAAAAAAAAGAATAAATAACATTGATCTTCAGAAATATACAACAAATCCAGACTACTAGAGTTAAACTACCTTATTAATTGGATTCTGAACATTGAGATAATGCGTCAATCTCTACGAAATGTTCAAGGCGAGCGCATCTTACGAAAATAACATGTATATTTCCGGAGGTATGGATAATACTGAAGAAAGAGAGATTGAAGGCTGAGAGAACAAGAGAGATATCTGCGGGTTAAGGATAGTCGTAGGCCATGGCGGTTTGGAATGAGATGTGCTTGAAGCTGAGAGCAGCTGGAGATTGTTTGGAGAAAAAGATAATAAGTTATGGAGATAGCAGCTGGGATGAGTTATGGCTTGTTTGTTTCACCGGAATGGAATGGAGTCGTTCCATTCTTGAATTTGGCATGTGTGGTAATGGAATATCTTTCCTTCCATTCCAATATTTGTTATACATAGAATCTTGATGATATTTTCTGGAACGAAAATGGATATTCCTTTAGTATGAGCTATAAGCCAAATACACACATCAAACTAAACACAAACACCTTCAACAATATTCGCCAATTTTTTTTCCTTCAGAAAACAAGTACACTTGATGAATCATAAGAGGAATAACAGAGCATTTAATCGAACACATTAAGGATGGCTTAGCCAACTTTGTTAACTTGTTATAAGTATTGAATAGCTTCACAATCAGCTAACTAAACAAATTAAAGATGGTTGTTCTAGGAATTTTGCAAGAAACAATGAACAAGCTTCAGATCATCGGCAACAATAGTTCCCTCAAAAGAACCAGCCTTCTAAAATCAATTTGAAGATTCAAAAAGTATCATCAACTAAAGTAGAGCCGATAGGGTCAACCGACTAAATACTGCAGCAAAAAAAATAAATAAATAGAGCAAAAGCAACCCGTAAAAGCTACAAACAAAAACCATAAAATGAATCAGAGTAACCAGCAAATTACCCAGAAAAATGAACAAGATAAAACAAGCAAGAAGACGAAGTGAAAGAGAAGAGAAGATATAGAGAAGAGAAATCAAAATTATCTAGAGAAATTCGAAGTCGATCAAAACAAGAGAAGATATAGACAAGAGAAATCCAGAAATTACCTGTAGAAATTTGTGGGCGATCGAAAGGGGAACGTCCTCTTGAAGCAGCGCAGCTAGGTTTTGAAATGAATGTGATGAAGAAAGGCCAGTTGATTTTTTTATCATTCCCGAGTTTGTCGCTTTTCATTGCACGGCATCATTCCTTCCTATTCCTCCTGCTCCCTTACGAAAGGGAGATGAAAACTCCCTTTTTGGTTCCAATTGAATAAAAAAATAAATATTCCATTGAAAAACTTGTCTAAACGTGGAACGTGGGAATGTATCAAATAATCATTTCATTTTAGGGAGAAACGCTTCTAAGGATAGTTTCACAATTACAACTGTTATTAAGAATAAGCATATTTATATAAGTCAATAAGGAACAAAATTAGGGTCAAAGACCCAAAAGTACATAAAACGGACTTATTAGACTTATAAGGACAAAAAGAAATATGTTGAAATTATAAGGATACACTTTTTCCGTATTCCCCATTCTACCCTTAATTAATAGTAATTAATTCATCGCGAGACAAAGATTTCTGTTGGTTGATTTCTGTTGGACTTATTGGATTCACCGCGAGAAAATCAATGCAAATCAATACTAGCCTCTGTTTCGCTGCGTAAGTTACGGTGGAGCTCTCTTGGCCTGCAATTGCTCTTGAATCCGGCCTTGTTCAATGCTGCAATTGGTTTATTTTGAAGACGAATATGTGGATTGGATCTGCATTAACTAAATCGAAGTCGTTTCTGTCATTGATGATTTTTCAATTGTTGAATCCGCAATTGTTGAATCCGCCATTGTTGAATCCTTCATTGCTATTATCAGGTTTCATTTGTTCTCAGTTTTTTGAATCGTATTTTTCCTGCTGGACAATTTTATTATAGTTTTTCTGTATCTCGGTGGTTTATATTGTTCTTGTGATTTCTTCATTTTTTTGCAGTGTTTTTCTTGTTGCATCTTTCTCATAAGAAGCAGCTTTCTTTGCATATTTGCAGTGCTTTTGTTGATTTCTGAATTTTGTTGGTTTATTAATTTTGATGAAAAAGTCTAAAATGACCTTTGACTGTTATTAATGCAGAGTAGTGAAAAGTGTGATAGTAGATAATAAAAGAATGGTAAAAACGGAAAATGTGATAAATACTTCCTTAGTTATTTAAATGGATTTATATTATGAGACAAAATAAAAAGCTAAATGAAATTATATTTTGGGACGGAGGTCGTAACTTTTTTGTTGTTGTTGTTGTATATATACATTTTGAAAGAAGCATCAATAAAAAGACAATTTCATTCCATTTTCATCTTTAGACACATCAATGCGTTTATATTCAAGAATTGATTCATTGATTCAATGTCCAAAAATAGATGTTGGGATGGTCTGATAGTGAAGACGTATTCATTGATTTGATCTTGTCCAAATGATTTAGGATTTAATCCCACCTAATCGGGAAGTTTATGTTCTTGTTAAGGAGAGTTCGTTAATTTGGCTTCGATCTATAGGCTCCACCATGTTAGTAGAAAGATTAATATTATTAGTCATAGTGTAGCCTCTTTTGCGAAAATCTTGTTATTCCAGCCATTTTGACTGCATGTTTTCCTTTTTGGATCGTTTCTTTCAAACTTGACGGTTCAGTAGGAAAAATACGATTCAAAAAACTGAGAACAAATTGTTGCAAAAAATTGTTTGCCGTATATTGAATTTGCCTACAATCGTTGTAAACATTCTGCCACTCGATTTACATTTGAAGTAGTTTATGGATTCAATCCTGAGACAGCTTTTACTTTGGCACCACTTCCTGCAGGTAGCCAAACTAGCTTGGACGGTGAGCAAAAAGCAATATTGGTGCATGACCTACACGAAACTGCTCGAAAGAATGTCGAGAAGGCAACTGAACGCTACATGAAGCAAGCAAACAAAGGGCGTAAAGAAGTCATTTTCGAACATGGTGATTGGGTTTGGCTGCATTTTCGCAAAGACAGATTTCCCAAACAACGCAAGACAAAGCTACATCCGCGTGGTGATGGACCATTTCAAGTATTGGAGCGCATTAACAACAATGCATACAAGATTGATATTCCGCCTGAATGGGGTGTATCCACGTCCATCAATGTGGCTGATTTGTCGCATTTTGACAACCCCTATGATCTGAGGACAGATCCTTCCCAACCGGGAGGGAATGATGTGATTCATGACCACATTCCTGATCCACTAACACCCATTCGAAGTGCTGATCCATTAGTGATACGAGATGGGCCTTTGACACGTTTGTAAAGGAAAAGAGTAAGAGATGGAATGCTCAACCTCATGTTGCAAATGCATGAAGACGTTGGACAGCCTAACGAATATGAAGTGAAGCCTATTCGATGTACTATTTATGCAGCAGCCTAAAGAATTCTGGAAATTAAAGATCAGCTACGGTTTTGGGCTATTTTGACTATTATAACTTATCCGGATGAATTTATGTCCTTCATGAAAGTTGTAGATATCTTTGAGAACTATAAAATCCATATATGGCTCGTATTTATTGGACAACTGAAGCTCCGGATATGGACCGAAACAGCAGGGTGCTGAAGGAAGATACTATCTTTATTTTTCTTAAGTATGGATATTTTTTCCACATAAAAAATGAGGAGTTTTTCCTCCAAGTTTGTAGCCTCTATAAGGCCTTTTCTTTTCAATAAAAAGATAGACATATTTTGAGTGAAAAACTTATATACAAGCTTTTAGCTTAGACGCTTGCGTGCGAGTGATCTCTTCGTTGTAGAGATTCAACCCTTTCCCTGAGCTTTATCAGCGTAGTCGAGCCTACGTTGTGGTGTTCAGACCCGAAGTGTAGATTGGACTATCTAACCCCGGTTTTCTTAGCTCGGCATTGAGAACCTTTAATCCGATCTGGGCAAAGGTGTGATTCAGTTCGTCGGAAATCGTATCAATTGGTATCGGAGGCCCGTGATTAACGGTACTCAAATATCCTCTTTTTCTTTTTCTTCATTTTCGTTTTTTTTCTTATAAAAAAAAACACATGAAACTTTTTTTCTAGCCTTTATAATTGCATATTGTTCAATATTTTGGCTTATGATTCTTACTATCTTCATGTTATATGCATAAGAAATTCATATATGTTCATATAGCAACATGATATACTTAAACTTTGCCTTGTGTTTTTAGTATATTCAAGTTTTCTTCATGCTATATTCATGATATGTTCATCCCATCTTCATAATTTATTCCTATCTTCATTCCCAAACATCAAACAGCCCCACAAACAGCCTACACCTACCACCTCAGTCCTATAACAGCCCCAAAACACACCCAAACAGCCCCCAAACACACACAAAAATCAGCCATATAATACCTTTATTTCTCCATCAACCTTTCGGCCCTTGCACCCCAAAAAAAAAAAACTCCAAGAGTTTAAACCATTAATCACCATTTAATTCACAAATTTGAAACACCAAAGGGGTGGAATATTTTAGACTTTTGGCTCTCCACCTTTTCCATTTATTTTGGCCTTAATTAAAATTTAAAAAAACAAAAAAAAAAACGTGGAAAAAAAAAGGAGTAAAAGCAAATTGTTCAAGGCCTTGCATTATAGGTCATACTATTTCTATTTTTTTAGTGTCACTATATTGTTTGTTTGGTGTTACTACTTGTTTGCTTGTGTTTCTACCTTGTTTCCAACCCTACCATCATTTTTTTTCCAACCTTCCATTAGTCCTTTCTCATCTTTGGATTGTGCACTTTCGATTGTTTGCTCCTATTCTGATTTGGTTCAAAAAAGGTTATCTTTATCAACCAAGAGACGAGGGTGAGTGCAAACACGAGAGTTGTGAGGTTTTACTTCTATAACTTTTGGTTCCATACATATCTTTTTTTATCTCCGGTTTTTTGCTTATTTGTTTCAATGGATGACGGTAATGGAAATTGGGATGCTCGTTTTCGGGAACACCAAGAAGCTAATGATGCACGTTTAGCTAACATGGAAACTTTGTTAGCTCGACTTGAGGGTTTGTTGATAGGCAATGGTGGCCGAGGGGATGGTGGCCGAGGGGATGGTGGCCGAGGGGTTGATGGCCGTGGGGGTGGCCATGGGATGGGACGTGGAGTTGGTCGAGGCCGTGGTCCTATTAGATACGTGGAGGGTGTGGATGACGGTGCTATCATTGAGGGTGACTTTCCCGTACTTGATAATAACATGACACAAGTTAAAATGAAACTACCTTCGTTTAGTGGTACGGGTGGGGCGGAAGAATACTTAGGGTGGGAAGATAAGTTGGAGCAAATCTTTGCGTGTAATAATTATACTGACGAAAAGAAGTGCAATTTGGCACAACTTGAGTTTCAAAAATACGCGATGATTTGGTGGAAACAACTTAATAGCCTTCGTGTTAAGTATGGTGAACCGGTTGTCACTATGTGGTCCGAGTTAAAACGAGAGATTAAGCGTCGTTTTGTCCTGATGACTTACTTTCGTGAACAATATAGATTATTGCAAAATCTTAAACAGGGCAATCCTAGCGTTGATGAGTTGTATCAAGAGTTGGACTTAGTTCTTGCACGGTCGAATATTGAAGAGGAGGAGGTAACGATGCAACGGTTTTTAGGTGCATTACGTACCGAGATTGCAAATCCTTTGGAATTGCAGCCATGTTACACCTTAGATGATATGTTACACCTTGCTCGCACACTTGAAAAACAATTGGCACGGCACAAACAATCTTTCGCCAAGCCATTTGCCGGAACTTCATCTTTTCGTAATTTTCAGCCGAAATAGCCCCGTGATTACTCCGGTAGCCCCAAAATTGGGTGCCTCGTCCTCTAATGCACCATTACAACGAAAAGAAATTGATAAGGGTAAGGGTCTTGCTTCAGCCCGAACCCCTACGCGTGACATTACATGTTTTAAATGTCAAGGTGTAGGTCATATTAAGTCCCAATGCCCGACGATGCGTAATATGGTTCTCATTGGCGAACATAATGGTGTCCTTGAGTACGAATGAACTTTGGATGAAGAGGATAAGCATGAGGAGGAGAGTGAGGAGCCATATATCGAGTCACCGCTTGAAGGCTCGTTGTTGGTGATTAAGCGAGCTTTGAGTAGTTTGTTACGAGCGGGAGAGAATGTGCAACGGGAGAATATATTTCACACTCGTTGTATGATTTTGGGTAAATTATGTTCATTGGTCATTGACTCGGGGAGTTGTACCAATGTGGTAAGTACGGACTTAATTCGTAAGTTGTCTATCCATACTTTACCACATCCTAGACCATATACGTTGCAATGGCTCAATGACGCGGGTGAATTACGTGTAACTCGGCAAGCTTTAATTTCGTTCAGCCTCAATAAATTCGTCGATGAGGTTTTATGTGATGTTGTTCCGATGAAGGTTAGCCATATACTTTTGGGGCGGCCTTGGCAATTCGATCGGCATGTTATCTATGACGGTTACTTGAATAGATACACGTTACGACATCGTGGGTAGCCTTTCACACTTGTATCTTTGACTCCAGACGAGGTTCACAAGGATGAAATGAGGCTTTCTCAAGCAAGTGAGGGTGAGACGAAAAACAATGAGGGAGATAAGTTGAAAAGTGAAAAAAATGAGAAGGGTTCGATGGGTGAAAAAAACATGAGCGACTTAGTTCCGAGGAAAAAAAAAGAGTTGAAAATGTAAATGTGAGGGAGGGCGCTTTGGTTCCTACTGGAGGGAGTTATAAAGTAGAAAAGTCAATCGTGAGGGTCGGTGACACTAAAAATGAGGGACGATCCAACGTTGGCATAACTAAAAGTGAGAAAGTGTTAAGCAATTATTTTGCTAAAGCTGGTGACGTAATCAAGGCCGTGGATGATGGTAAACTTGTGCTAATCCTTGTCTACAAGGATTCGCCCCCCTCCCCTTGCTCACTTGCACACACCCCACGCATTTCTTCATGTTTAATGCTTATATCGGACTTAACTAATTCTCTTCCGAATGAGTTCATATCATTATTGCAGGAATTTGTGGATGTCTTTCCGGATGAAGTTACAGCCGGCTTGCCACCTCTTCGGGGTGTGGAACACCATATTGACTTTATCCCGGGATCGACCTTACCCAACCGGCCGGCATATCATGCCAATCCGGAGGAAACAAAAGAAATTCAACAAGTATCTGACTTGTTAGCTAATGGTAAGATTCAGGAATCTATGAGTCCATGTGCCGTACCCGTTATTGTGGTACCTAAGAAAGACGGTGGTTGGCGGATGTGCACTGATTGTCGTGCCATCAACCAAATTACGGTAAAATATCGTTATCCGATCCTACGTCTTGATGATATGTTAGACGAACTATCTGGTGCCGTATGGTTTACAAAGATTGATCTTAGAAGTGGGTATCACCAAGTAAGAATTCGAGTTGGCGATGAATGGAAAACCGCGTTTAAAACTAAATTTTGGCTTGTATGAATGGCTTGTGATGCCTTTCGGGTTAACGAATGCTCCGAGTACTTTTATGCGTCTAATGAACGAGGTGCTTCGTGAATTTATAAACAAGTTTGTCGTGGTCTATTTTGATGACATCTTGATTTATAGCCCTGATTTCGAGTCACACATTGGTCATACACGTGCTGTTCTTATAACACTTTGGGAAGCACACCTTTATGCTAACCTCAAAAAGTGTTCTTTTTGTATGGATCGTGTAGTGTTTCTTGGTTTTGTTGTTAGTTCACATGGTGTTGAGGTGGACCGAGAAAAGATCAAAGCGGTGGAAGAATGGCCCGAACCAACTAGTGCGGCTGAAATTCAAAGTTTTCATGGGTTGGCGAGTTTTTATCGACGATTCTGAAGGATTTTAGCACCATCGCAGCCCCTCTAAACGAGTTGGTCAAGAAGAATGTGCCTTTTCATTGAGGACCAAAGCAAAGGGAGTCTTTTGAAACCCTTAAATCACGTTTAATTTTCGCACTGATTCTTGCTTTACCCGATTTTAATAAGCCTTTTGAAATTGAATGTGATGCGTCGGGTGCGGGTATTGGGGGTGTTTTAACACAAGAGGGTCGACCTATAGCTTATTTTAGTGAAAAGCTTAAGGGTGCCCACCTAAACTACACGACCTATGATAAAGAGTTATATGCGTTGGTTCGTGTTTTGCAAACTTGGCAACATTACTTGCGACCTAGAGAATTTATTATTCACACCGATCACGAGTCGCTTAAGTACTTAAAAAGTCAAGGGAAATTGATTCCACGCCATGTTCATTGGATAGAATTTATTGAATCTTTTCTTTATACCATCCGGTACAAAAAAAGGGCAAGATAATGTAGTAGCTGATGCGCTGTCTCGTCGGCACACTTTACTCACTACTATGCATACTCGATTCCTTGGATTTGAGTTTCTTAAAGGTTTATATGCATTAGACCCTGACTTTCACACATAATTTGCCGCCACTGCTAATTCCATTGATGGTCGTTACTTTCGACGTGAGGGATTTCCTTATCGTGATCATTTACTATGTGTCCCTCGTTGTTCCTTGCGTGAATTATTGGTGCATGAAGCCCATAGTGGGGGTTTAATGGGTCATTTTGGCATTGCTAAGACGTTAGAAATGTTGCATTCGCATTTTTATTGGCCTAAAATGAAAATTGATGTCGCCCGGATTTGTGATTCCAGCATTACTTGTAAGCATGCTAAGTCCAAATCATCACCTCATGGTTTATATACCCCACTACCTATTCCTACATCCCCTTGGACCGATCTGTCTATGGATTTTGTGTTAGGCTTACCACAGTCTCCATCTGGTAAGGATTCCGTCTTTGTGGTGCTTGATCGTTTCTAAAAAATGGCACACTTTTGCATGTAATAAAACCAATGATGCCTCACATATTGCTGATATATTTTTCAAAGAAATTGTGCGTTTACATGGTGTGCCTCGTACTATTGTCAGTGATCGTGACGTTAAATTCATAGGTCATTTTTGGCGAGTACTGTGGTCACGTTTGGGGACATCTTTGTTATACTCTACTGCTTACCATCCCCAGACTGATGGTCAAACTGAGGTTGTTAAACAAATTTTGGGTCAGTTTTTGCGTTGTGTGGTCCAAAAGAACTTAAAGAAATAGGAAAATTGTTTGCCGTATATTGAATTTACCTACAATCGTTGTAAACATTCTGCCACTCGATTTACTCCATTTGAAGTAGTTTATGGATTCAATCATGAGACACCTTTTACTTTGGCACCACTTCCTGCAGTTAGCCAAACTAGCTTGGACGGTGAGCAAAAAGCAATATTGGTGCGTGACCTACACGAAACTGCTCGAAAGAATGTCGAGAAGGCAACAGAACGCTACATGAAGCAAGCAAACAAAAGGCGTAAAGAAGTCATTTTCAAACCTGGTGATTGGGTTTGGCTGCATTTTCGCAAAGACATATTTCCCAAACAACGCAAGACAAAGCTACATCCGCGTGGTGATGGACCATTTCAAGTATTGGAGCGCATTAACGACAATGCATACAAGATTGATATTCCGCCTGAATGGGGTGTATCCACGTCCATAAATGTGGCTGATTTGTCGCATTTTGACAACCCCTATGATCTGAGGACAGATCCTTCCCAACCGGGAGGGAATGATGTGATTCATGACCACATTCCTGATCCACTAACACCCATTCGAAGTGCTGATCCATTAGTGATACGAGATGGGCCTTTGACACGTTTGCAAAGGAAAATAGTAAGAGATGGAATGCTCAACCTCGTGTTGCAAATGCATCAAGACGTTGGACAGTCTAATGAATCTGAAGTGAAGCCTATTCGATGTACTATTTATGCAGCAGCCTAAAGAATTCTAGAAATTGAAAATTAGCTACGGTTTAGGGCTATTTTGACAATTATAACTTATCTGGATGAATTTTTGTCCTTGATGAAAGTTCTAGATCTCTTTGAGAACTATAAAATCCATATATGGCTCGTAATTATTGGACAACTGAAGCTCCGGATATGGACCGAAACAGCAGGGTGCTGAAGGAAGATACTATCTTTATTTTTCTTAAGTATGGATATTTTTCCCACATCGAAAATGTGGAGTTTTTCCTCCAAGTTTGTCGCCTATATAAGACATTTTCTTTTCAATAAAAAGATAGACATATTTTGAGTGAAAAACTAATATACAAGCTTTTAGCTTAGACGCTTGCGAGCGAGTGATCTCTTCGTTGTAGAGATTCAACCCTTTCCCTGAGCTTTATCAGCGTAGTCGACCCTACGTTGTGGTGTTCATGTTAGGAAATCAAAATCTATTCCTAACATGAAATCAAAATCTATTCCTAACATGAACACCACAACGTAGGGTCGATGCTCAAAATTCTTCGAGAGGGGAACACAGCGGAATTCAAAATTTTGATTTCATTTTACCTAAGATCGACTTCGTTTAAGCAATAAACAAACAAGTAGTAGACGGTGGTTACCTTGGTTGATCTATAAGATCGACGCTTTGACCGTCTAAGGAGAGTAGTTCTGCACAGAGCCGTCCAAGTGTTCGGCCTCTACCGCTAGTCCACACGAGCACCCCGCCGGAATCCCATCATGGATTGCTATTAGAAAACTCCGGTTGCTAGACCGGCCCTTTTCCCCTCTCTCCAACTCTCTAAAAGATGCTCTCTATTTTACACAAGAACTATGAGCTCTTGCAATTGTGATGTACAAAAGAGTTTGACACCCACCTCTTATTTATAGTAGAAGTGGTTGTGGAGAAGAAGAAAACATTTTTCCAATAAAATAAGGAAAATATATTTGATTGATTTATCTCATTTATTATGATATCTTATATTAAATAAATCTAGAATATTGTCAATATCTTATATTGAATATTTCCAAGATATTGTCAATATCTTATATGGACAATATTTGTCTTTTATTATATTACCATAAATTAATTTACACATGTGTATATATCATATATGTAACACACATAAATCTATTAATATATATTATACATACATGCGCATGCATAGTACCAACTTGCACTTTTGCACACACGCACTCATAAGTATTTTATATATATATATATATATATATATATATATATATATATATATATATATATATATATATATATATTAATATCTAATATTAATATTTGGTAATACCATTAATTAAATTGCACAATCCAAGTGTATCTTATACACACACAAATTGCTCCACCTTAGCCAATGAATTGGCATCCGGAATATTCTTTAATTAATCAATATAATTAATATCTTGTATTTAATTTATTCATAATAAATAAATACCACCATATTAATTTACCACTATAACCTTTATAGTACGAGATAAACTTTCCTTATTTGGTTATCATCTATAACCACATTTTAATCCGGCTAGATGTTCTTATGTGTGTGACCCGATAGGCTTCGAATATGTTGGCCGTAGACACAAAGTGCAAATTACGAAAATGCCCTTCATGCCTAACGATCACGGGATAGCGTCTAGCAACACACCGTGACCCCCAATCATCGGAAGAGTCAAATGCAATGACTACTACCTTTCATGTGAAACAATTACCGTGTAACTTACAATCCTATCGCTGTAATAATATCCATACGGTCGTACGTCGAGTGTCAAACATTAACGACCGTATCTTATAATCTGGATATCATGCTCTCTCGAAGTAACTCGTTTATTCCCACTTTGCAAAGATTCACGAGAGTAAGACATTCCTTATAAGAAGGCCATTTCGGATATTCGATCCCAATCATAGGATACGCGATTCCCGGATGACCAATCATGTATACTCCGCATGCTTCAGTATCATACCCAATCACTACCGCATGATCGCCCGTGGCTAGGGGAAACCTCAATAGTGTCAAAGCATGACAATCCACACCGTGATGCCATGAAGACTCCGGTCTTAAAGATAATTACACAACCATCACATAGTGTGACACTTATCCGTGTAAGTGGGTCAGTCCAACGTACGCATTCTCTAATACACGTCCACGTACAGTCCAAGTGTCTCTACACTTCGATAGACGAGATCTATCCCCGCCCTTAAAGACAGAAGACATCTAATACGTGCTAGCTTGTTTATACTATCAATGCCCTGTTTAATAGTACATCAGCCTAGAGACATTTAAGTATCAAACTTATTAAAGTGATTAGAGATCTCATCAACCATAATCGCCTATCATGGTTTCTCTATCACAGTTTAATACTAAGGACGTTATCATATAACAATTCATAATTGGTTCTTTAAAAGAACATATATATGACAACAGAAAAAGCCATTTAATATTTGTACAAACATAAAGAAATAGTAGAAATGATCCGACCCGGTGGGATCCGGTCCAACCCGATTGGGTTTAGGACACTATTCCAACAATCTCCCACTTGGCCTAAAACCAATCACTCGCACACACAAGACCAAGTTGAAACAGAAGAATCTCATGCAATACTCGCAACCAGCCCTAGCCATAAACGGATCGCTATCCGTGGGGACTCGGACTATCTTCATATCATGTTCCAAATTGACCAAGTCAAAGGAACCGCCTCAACACACACACGGATCTTTGACGAGACCCCGGTCCTTGCTTTAAGCAATGAATCCACTTACTATATCAGCTATATAGAAAAGGTGGAAGAACCGTATAAGGTTCAGGAATGAACCTTCTAGACCCATGTACTGCTCCCGCTGCGCCTCCAAGGCACTGTTGTGTTTTGGCCTGGTTGTAGAATTTACAGTGACCCATAGGCTAGAACATTTCCAGCTCACTGTATCACTTATTCAAAGTGATTGCAAACCCATACAGTAGCTCCCACTCGCCTTCATAAGACTCTGGATTTACGTCTGTATACCTACGTTTATTTTATTCCAAGTTTCAATAAACTAGGAAACCATCCTTAACTTGTTTAAGGATAATCTCGACATTCACCAGATTTACTTTCATACTTGCTCATGACTATTCATGGACTATGAACATCTGGCATTGCTTCTATGATGGTTCTTATCGCATTAGCGAAGGAAACCTTCCATAATCATCATCTTTCACCTCATCTTTAGGACCAACGTCCTAACATAGATAGATCTTGAGAACACAGGCTAGCAGTATCCCCTGTCGCGATCTATGCTAAACTTCTTTTAGCATCACATCTATATAGGTAAACTATAATCTAATAGCAGTTCAATCTATCACTATAGATTCTTATTTCTAAAAATAAGAACTGCTAATCCAAGTGCTTTCGTAAAGACCTTGAACTACCAAAAATTAATTGACTGTGACATGGGGTGATAATTCCTGAGTGAGATATCTAACATCTTGCTGAAAAATCATAACACACTCCCACTATCCATCTTGCACATTGGGCATATCCTTCCTTTGACTAAATCAAACTCCTTTGACTGTCAAACAAAGAAATTGTCTAGAGAATCTTGTTTGAGTCCATAAATGGATCTCATGGGCTTACATATCATGTCATCATCTATGAACATCGAGCTTTCTGCCCAACGCCTTCAACACTATCATATAGCCATGATACGAAGTTACAACAAGCATAGTCTGAATAGAACTGGGCTCAGCCTTACAGGGACATTCCCTCTAGGTAAGACAGACTAGGTTCATAACCTGGTTTTCACTGATGGAATCTAATTCAGATATTATGGCTCCTGGCCATATCTCTCAATCTTGCCTTTCAAATATTCTTTCATAAGTCGTGAGATATTCAGTCTTCAAGATGAACATACCAGTAGCCCTTTCAGGCTTTAAGGTTATCCACAGACTGACAGAACTTTTGTGTGCACTGAGCAGTGTTATACACCTCATCGCTATGCGGCGTCTGCTCATGTTCCAATGGTTGAATGTATCTTTGTGGTTCTCAAACTCTTTTGAGATCTTCACTCCCACTGTTTCTTTTGGAAGAAACACTTCCTCTAGAAGACAGCATGTCTGGAGACAAACACCTTTTGCTCCACGGATGAGTAATAATATCCAGCGTACTTGCTAAGATATTCCACAAAGTTGCACATGCCGTACTAGGCTCAAGCCTTTCTGACTTTGCCTATGACAACTTCAAATCATCGGTTAAGATAGATTCGACATTATCATCTTCCATATATGATGTGGAATTTATTCAACCTTTATTCTTTGGAACTCGGTTAAGTATAAGGGCACTATCCCGAAACGGGTAAGTGATACTTCGCATGGCTTGCATCACACATTTATCATATAAAGTGTTGCTTCCATTCTGGGAACACAATCCAATTGCGTATCCCAAAGATGGTATCCTTCAAGGGAGAATCTTATTCCTTTTCAGACGACTTCTGAAACACCCTTCAGGTATTAATTACTTCAATCCAATTGAAGATTAACTCCTAAGTAGTTCATCAATCTCATATTCGTGCTTGCTCGAACTTTTCGGGCTTTCCGAACTTTCGCACTTCAATAAGTACATTCAACTATTTCTAAAATAGTCATAGAGATTAATAAACAATTATTTGTCGCATTAATTGTCATAAGCCAACAAACATCGGCATGTTTAGGCTTTAGACACTTTTTCTAGATTTTACAACCTTTTCATAAAAGGGTATTTTAGTCATCTTTAGATAAGATACGTATTACCCACATAATTCATAATCACATGGTTCAGACATCATCTAAATGACATTTGATTATACGTTTCTCTTCCAGAGAGTTGACATCTAGAACAACTACAAATATCAAGTTTAACAGCCATACAAATATTTAGTCGAGATCTCATCACATATATCAACTATACAGTGACATCAATCTAGTATGTTAGATTCAGTGACCTTCCAACTTTATCGGAATAACATTTATTCTTTACAATTGAATATGTCTACTAAATCCTAACAAATAACTCAAAGTATGTTCTTCATAAGAACCGGAACATAATAACATTTATTTAGTTCCCTTATCAGTTTACTAGATCCAGAATATGGTAAGTGTCACAACGTTTGCTTCACCTTCCATATCTGGATTTAACCTTTCTAATTTTAATCACACTCGTAAGATATCATATATCTAAGAGTTGACTTGAACTTAGATAGATTTATATCAACAGACTTGCTTAGAATAGAGACTTCGATAAGCTCTCTATTTAAGCACATGCCCTAACTTTTCTTTCAAGCACTTGAAAAATGTTTCTTATTGTAGTCTTCATAAGACTTAAAAAAGATCACAAGAGCCATGTCCTTAATTTCCTTTCATAAAGAAAATCTAAAGTTTATTAAATAGTTTATTTAACCTTTTGAATCGTATTCAAAACACTGACTATTTAATTAACTTTTAAGCAATGATAGAATTAAGTCGATACTTAAATCTTACAATTTTGAAAACAACCTTTCCAAAATTAGACGTGGTCATTCTTATCCAACGTTTGAATTAATTGGCATCGCATGACTGAATGATCATCTTGGATCGTATCCAATATATGACTAATTCGTTGAAACTTATTTCAATAGATTTAATCATATCATGAGCTTCCGCTTTCATTAATAATTAAAGTCTCGGAGCACTGCATCAATTATGTAATCTCCTTGTCTCTAACTACTATAACGGGATTGCTCATGTCATTGCTTATTTTAAAAGGATTAAAATTACTTAACCATATTTGAGAACGTTTCTCAAAATTAACAGTCATAATTTGGTTTTACTAATCGAGAATAAAACATAAATATAAAAGTTTGCTAAAACTACAACATAAAAATGAAAATAAAAGAGTGTTGTTGTTTATACACGCAAAATCAAAAATGGTCTTTTGGTTTATGATTTTGCTCCCACTAGTCAACTACTTCCAATTGACTTTCAAGAATTATTAATTTCTTTAGTGGACAAGATCCCACTAAACTACCCCAACCCCCGCTTTGGCTGGTGGGCCGAAAATAGCATAATAGGTAGACAACTCTTTGTCAATCGTATCTTATACGACTCTTGTTGTTTGACTAGTCAAATCTTTGACAATTTTCATCTTATGAAGTAGTCAAGCCCTTGCCTCTAAAATCCAAACGACCCCGCTTTGGCTGGTGGCCGAGAGAATTCTTAGTCAAGTCATAACCCCAATATTCGTGAGATCTCATACGATCATATCTCGATAATAACGATATACCCGAGGTAGGTCAACCCCCTGCTTTGGCTGATGAGTTGGATCCGAACAAGGGCTCTTCACCGTCATTATAATATGGGGAGGCAATTTCAACTTGATTCTTTTGGGGTGGAAGTATTTATGTAAATTAATTCACTTAATTAATTTTAATTATGGTCTCATCAAGTATATCTATCTCTATAGACATACATCGTACACATTCATCTAGATCGTGCCTAGTCATGCATCTATCGTATCATATAAAATAAATACAAGCACAAAATAAATAAATGTGTAAATTAACCGGTATGATCATGGACTTTTCCTAGGCGCGGTTTCGAATACAAACTGACGAAACCGCGGGTCGCAATTTAAGGTAGCTGCAACCGCCAATAGGATCTTTAATGCTCCATTCTCCAATGGGATCTTTATTTTCGTCTTTCTTTGGTCTTCATCTTCTGCTCCATTCTTGTTACATTTAATTCTATCTAATAAAATAAATACACCCGCCGCACACGGGGGGAGCTAACGGGAATGGGATAAATGCAGAAAATAAACTAGGTCACGTTCTTCATAACGGCCTAGGACAATTTTTAAACCAACAGAAAAATTAAATCATTCACATCTATCCTATCGGTCGAGTCCATGATCAATCGGGGTCCATATAATCATATTATATCTACTATATCTAATCCATACAATAAAATCTTATGAAAAAAGATAAAATTAAAATTTAACTACTTGCGTCTTAATTAATCAATTAACATTTAATCTATTAAATAATTTTATCCAACCAATTAATTAATTAACATTTAATTAATTAAATGATTTTAATCGAAATAAAATTAACGATTAATTTTAAACCGATTTTAATTTTAATTTTAATTAATTAGAACTATTCCAAAATAAATCAAAATTAAAATTATTTCTCTTTTGTTTCTTCCTTTTGATTCGTAATCAAAGGGGATGTCTTTGGTTTCCTAAACCAAATTTGGCTTAGGCCTGACCATTTCCAAAATCAAAATTTTGGAAGTGGCCTAGGCCTAGGCCTTCTACAAATCAAGTATTTGAAAAGGGCCTAGGCCTATTCCAAATTAAATATTTGGAAAGGCCAAATAATTTTGGTTTAGACCTGGCCACTTTACAAAATCAAAATTTTGGAAGTGGCCTAGGTCTAGGCCTTTTCCCAAATCAAATATTTGGAAAGGGCCTAGGCTTATTCCAAACAAAGTTTGGAAATGCCATTATTATTTTAATGCCATGTGGCATCCCAATGACCCAAACTATTTGAACCATTGGTTAGCCACATGACACAACTAAATAAAGGGAAATTAATAATCACAACTATGAACCATATTGAATCACAAAATACACAAAACAAAAATTGGAGATCCGCCAGCATTGACCGGTCAACCGACTGCCGGCAGCAGGTTGCCCTGCTGCCGCCGCCAGTCGGCCGAGCACCACCCGATCTCGTTTTTTTTTCATGTATCACTTTTGCGAATAAAAAATCTTTCATCTTTTAATCACGTGATTTAAACGATAAAATTAACTACGCATAATATCATGCTTATTGCTTAAGCTCGAAGCTCTCTCTGATACCACTATTAGGAAATCTACGCGGGAACGCAGCGGAATTCAAAATTTTGATTTCCATTTTACCCAAGATCGACTTCGTTTAAGCAATAAACAAACAAGTAGTAGACGGTGGTTATCTTGGTTGATTTATAAGATCGACGCTTTGACCGTCTAAGGAGAGTAGTTCTGCACAGAGCCGCCTAAGTGTTCGGCCTCTACCACTAGTCCACACGAGCACCCCGCCGGAATCCCATCATGGATTGCTATTGGAAAACTCCGGTTGCTAGACCGGCCCTTTTCCCCTCTCTCAAACTCTCTAAAAGGTGCTCTCTATTTTACACAAGAACTATGAGCTCTTGCAATTGTGATGTACAAAAGAGCTTGACACCCACCTCTTATTTATAGTAGAAGTGGCGCCTCAAATAGTTGTGGAGAAGAAGAAAACATTTTTCCAATAAAATAAGGACAATATATATGATTGATTTATCTCATTTATTATGATATCATGTATTAAATAAATCTAGGATATTGTCAATATCTTATATTGAATATTTCCAAGATATTGTCAATATCTTATATTGACAATATTTATCTTTTATTATATTACCATAAATCAATTTACACATGTGTATATATCACATATATATAACACACATAAATCTCTTTCTCTATATATAAGAAGGGAAAAAGTGTCAAATGGTGACACTTGTTTTTTTTTATTGGTTACCCCTTTTTTACCGTTCATCGGCCCAAAAATTCGGCCCAATTTTTTTTTTTTTTTAATAACTTTTTACTGTTCATTGGGCGGCCCAGCCCAGAAAAAAGTGTTTTTTTTTTGAGGTGAAGGGTTTGAGTTAAATTGTTCCATTTTAGAGGACTCAATTGTATTTTTAATCTACACATTAGCTTTAATTTATTCTTAATCTTATTATGTGTGTTGTGCTTAAGATGTATCCGATTCCAATTTAATTACATGTTATTTTACTTTCCATCGAGATCTCTTCCTTTTTTTTTTGGTCTTATCTTAATACGATACGACCACGTGATATTTCAATATACTATAGTTTGTTTGTGTGTGTGTTCTTTTCCTTTTTTGCGTATATATATTTTACATTGTGTGTCTATGCCGGTTTTTTTTAGGGGCATCGTTTTTTGGGGTGCTACGTATTGATTATTTTTTTCCGTCTTCGTTTTATTACTTCTATATATTGTGTGTGTCGGTTTTTTTCTTTGGTCAATGGTTTAGTAGTGTCGAAAGGTGTCGATTTTGTGTCGTGGAGTGTTGATAGTGTGTTAGATTTTAATTAAAATTTTAATTAATATTCATTTGATCAACCGACAACCGTTGGATATGGTGTCGGGGTGTATCGAAGCATGTCGTGTCGTGTTTTGGGTAGAACACGTGTTGTTGCGTATAATGTCGAAGATAGCTTCATTTTTTCGGTTAAAATTGATTTAAGTAGAAATTGAAAAAAAAAATTATTCGGTAGTGTCGAAAAGTATCCATACGATGTCGGAGATGTCGAAGATGTGTCGGATATTCATTTCATACGCACTTATATTATTCTTCTATGTACATGTTTTGATGCCACCCTAAAAGGTGTGAGGGGTGGGTTGGGTTAGGGTGGTGGGAAGGGTAGGGTATAGTAAGATGGGTGGTGGGCACGGTAGGGTAGGGAGTTGTAGGGTAGAGTAGGATGGGGTGGTGGGAAGGGTAAGGTAGGGTGGGATGAGATAAAATAGGGTGTAATAGGCTTAGCTAGGATAGTGAATTAATATGTAGGTTGGGAGGTAGGTTAAGGTTTGTAGGTAGGTAGAGAGGTAGGGTGCGGTAGGGTGTGCTAATGTAGGTGAGGCGAGGTATGAGATGTAATGCGGTGATGTATGGTAGGGTAGGATGGTATGGTTGGATGATGTGGCGTAAGTTAAGTAACGTTTGGTAGGTTGAATAAAGTACGTAATATAGGGTAGTGTGGTAAGATAATATGTGGTAAGATAATGTGGTGTAAGACATGGTGAGGTAGTATTGGATAGGTGAGTGTTAAAAAATGTTGGGATAGGGGGTTGGGGTGGTGGGAAGGGTAGGGTATAGTAAGATGGGTGGTGGGCACGGTAAGGTAGGGAGTTGTAAGGTAGAGTAGGATGGGGTGGTGGGTAGGGTAAGGTAGGGTGGGATGAGATAAAATAGGGTGTAATAGGCTTAGCTAGGATAGTGAATTAATATATAGGTTGGGAGGTAGGTTAAGGTTTGTAGGTATGTAGAGAGGTAGGGTGCGGTAGGGTGTGCTAATGTAGGTGACGCGTGGTATGAGATGTAATGCGGTGATGTATGGTAGGGTAGGATGGTATGGTTGGATGATGTGGCGTAAGTTAAGTAAAGTTTGGTAGGTTGAATAAAGTACGTAATATAGGGTAGTGTGGTAAGATAATATGTGGTAAGATAATGTGGTGTAGGGCATGGTGAGGTAGTATTGGATAGGTGAGTGTTAAAAAATGTTGGGATAGGGTGCGGTTGGGTGATTGATAATGTGTGTAGTAGATAAGAAAGAGTGTGTTGACTAGGGTAGAGTTGTGTGGTAGGTGTGGTATCCGAAAGGAGATCGACGTAAAATGTTTTATTTTTCATTGTTGCGCTTAAAAATTGCATTCTGAACGGTTCGTTACATGCTACATTTCTTCAGATTTAATATCGTCAAATAAGTTAAAACTTATAAGATGGGCACTCCGTGCGTTGTACAGAGTCCTGTTTTACTAGTATATAAATATATATCCATTACATGTGTGCATACCAACTTGCACTTTTGCACACACGCACTCATAAGTATTAATTTTATATATATATATATATATATATATATATATATATATATATATATATATTAATATCTAATATTAATATTTGGTAATACCATTAATTAAATTGCACAATCCAAGTGTATCTTATACACATATGTGGCGCCACTTATCAATATAATTGTATTTAATTAATCAATATAATTAATATCTTGTATTTAATTTATTCATAATAAATAAATACCACCATATTAATTTACCACTATAACCTTTATAGTACGAAATAAAATTTCCTTATTTGGTTATCAACTATAACCACATTTTAATCCGACTCGATGTTCATATGTGTGTGACCCGATAGGCTTCCGAATATGTTGTCCGTAGACACAAAGTGCAAATTACTAAAATACCCTTCATGCCTAACGATCACGGGATAGCGTCTAGCAACACACCGTTACCCCCAATCATCGGAAGAGTCAAATGCAATGACTACTACCTTTCATGTGAAATAGTTACCGTGTAACTTACAATCCTATCGCTGTAATAATATCATACGGTCATACGTCGAGTGTTAAACATTAACGACCGTATCTTATAATCTGGATATCATGCTCTCTCGAAGTAACTCGTTTACTCCCACTTTGCAAAGATTCACGAGAGTAAGACATTCCTTATAAGAAGGCCATTTCGGATATTCGATCCCAATCATAGGATACGCGATTCCCAGACGACCAATCATGTATACTCCGCATGCTTTAGTATCATACCCAATCACTACCACATGATCGCCCCGTGGCTAGGTGAAACCTCAATAGTGTCAAAGCATGACAATCCACACCGTGATGCCATGTAGACTCCGGTCTTAAGGATAATTACACAACCGTCACATAGTGTGACACTTATCCGTGTAAGTGGGTCAGTCTAACGTACGCATTCTCTAATATACGTCCACGTACAGTCCAAGTGTCTCTACACTTCGATAGACGAGATCTATCCCTGCCCTTGAAGACAGAAGACATCTAATACGTGCTAGCCTGTTTGTACTATCAATGCCCTGTTTAATAGTACATCAGCCTAGAGACATTTAAGTATCAAACTTATTAAAGTGATTAGAGATCTCATCAACCATAATCGCCTATCATGGTTTCTCTATCACAGTTTAATACTAAGGACGTTATCATATAACAATTCATAATTGGTTCTTTAAAAGAACATATATATGACAACAGAAAAAGCCATTTAATATTTGTACAAACATAAAGAAATAGTAGAAATGATCCGACCCGGTCGGATCCGGTCCAACCCGATTGGGTTTAGGACACTATTCCAACAGTTCAGACCCGGAGTGTAGATTGGACTATCTAACCATGGTTTTCTTAGCTCGGAATTGAGAACCTTTAATCCGATCTGGGCAAAGGTGTGATTCGGTTCGTCGGGAATCGTATCAATAACCCTAAGTGGTTAATATGCTCTGATGATGATGTTCAGCCAATGATTTCAGTTGCTGAATCATACAATAGTAGTCGTGTGAATATAGAAGTTGTTGGGAGTGCTGTTGTTGGTTCTTCATCTTCGTATAATGGTGGTAGTGTTCTTGCACTTGATAATGTGGAGTCTGAAGTTTCTATGTATTCATCTTCGTTATCTATGCCTGAAATTAGTTGTTTGACTTCCGGTTGGGATAAAATACTTGTCAAGGAGGGTCAGCGGTTCAAGGGTGGTGTAATTGCTTTTAGGTAGGTGTTGCAAAAACTGTCTGTGAAAACTGGTTTTAAGTATGTTTATACCAAGAATTCCAATGATAGGATTAATGTTGTTTGTGCTTTGAAGGATTCATCGAAATATGGATGGAATGTTCGTGGTTCGGTAGAAACATCCACAGGACATTTTGTTGTAAAGCAGCTCTAAAATGTTCATACTTGTGGTACATATTCAAGAGATTTTGGCCGGGATTGTCGTTTGACTTCTGATCTTATCGG
Source organism: Gentiana dahurica var. dahurica (assembly GCA_024500145.1). Taxonomy (NCBI): domain Eukaryota; kingdom Viridiplantae; phylum Streptophyta; class Magnoliopsida; order Gentianales; family Gentianaceae; genus Gentiana; species Gentiana dahurica. The sequence goes on from CM044906.1 coordinate 35,029,803, forward strand.
CAAGCAAGTCTTTAAGAAATTCCATGATGATCCTAGTTATTCTGCAATGGATTTGCGACGTTCATCAGTTACTGATTATGGTCGTCTACTGAATTATAAGCTTGCTTGGCGTGCAGTTAATAAGGCTAGGGATTCGTTATACGGTGATGTTAAATAGTCTTTCAACAGTTTACCATTTTATGTTCATATCTTGTGTGAGATAAACCCTGATTCTGTTGTCCATTTAGAGGTTCATCCTGTTGCATGCCATTTCCAACGTTTGTTTATTGCGTTTGATGCTTGTGTTCGTGGCTTTGTAAATTGTCGACCGTTGTTATTTCTTGATGGGGCTCATATGAAGTTTGATCAACATGGTCATATGTTGGGTGCTACTGAAAAGGATGGTGATAATGGTGTGTATCTTGATTGTGTGCAATTATATGTCCATTTTATGCAGTGACATGCAATGTTCAGTGCAGTGACATTGAACATTATGCAGTGACATTGTATTTTCAGTGCATTGAGTTTATATTAACTGTATATAAATTTGATTTTATATGCATTTAGACTTGCTTTTAGTCACTGGTATATTTTAGTGTATTCATTGTGCTTTTTTGTAAGAATATATCCTTTATGTTTTGGTGTTGTCAATTCTGAGGATACTAACAATTGGACGTGGTTCTTGTCATACTTGAGGAATTTACATATCCCTGTTCGTCGAATGACGTTTATTACAGATAGAAATCCTGGTGTAATTGAAGCTATATAGGAGGTGTTTCCAGATGCATTTCATTCATACTGTATATACCATTTGCAGATGAATTTGAAGAATCATTTTAGTGGTAAATTCGGCAATAAGGCTTTGCGTGATAGATTGGTTCATTTGCTTTATGAATGTGCATATGCTTCAACTGTTGAAGAATACCAGAAGCATATGGAAATGTTTTTACTTGAAGGTGGAAAACATGCACCAAAATTCTTTGAGGATTTACATTCGGAGAATTGGGCTAACGCTTATTTTGAAGGTTGTCGATATGGACATGTCGCTTCAACTATAGCAGAGTCGTTCAATTCATGGATCTGTCGGGAGTGGCACCTTCCTGTCTTAAATATGGTTGATGGCATCCGTATTAATCTAATGGAAAGATTTTCAGAAAGGCATGCTCTTGCTGCAACTTTCAATTTGTCAATCTGTCCGAAAGTTGATGCTACTTTGTATAAGTTGATGGATGTAGGGAGGGCTTTTGGTGTTTCTACTTACAGTTATTATAAGTATGAGGTTTTTTCAAATCCTTCTACAAGTGTTGATTTGAATCTTTGCAGATGTTCTTGTAATGAGTGGCAGCGGAATGGTTATCATTGTCCTCATGTTTTGGCTGTGATTAGGAGTGTGGAGTTTCCGTTGGCTGATTATGTTGATCCATGTTTTTTGTCACAGTCATTTGCTGCTTCGTATGAGTTTAGTATAAATCCGATCCCTGGTAATTTATATATATATAAACATGTCCAGATCGAGCCGAACATGTTCGAATTATTCGAACATTTCGAGCCGAATCGGACCGAATAATTTCCCCCATTAAAAATTTTCGAGCCGAGCCGAACCCTATATTCGAATAATTTCGAGCCGAATCAAATAATGACAGGGTTTGGTAGGGTTCGGCTCGTTTACAGGTCTAATTGGGTGACTCTGATTCTTAAATCTACTTATTCACTATTAGCTAGTAAAATACTATGGTTCACTATTTTCATTGAGTTCAAAATATTCTGGTTCACTGTTTCAAACCTACTTCACATTACTAATTCACTACAAACCAAAGTTCATTTTTAGGAGTTTATAATTGAAGTTAACAATTGGAAATTTACTATTGTTAGTTCACTTTTTGAGTTCTGTTTTTAGAGTTCACTATTTGTAGTTCACTGTTTGTGGCTGACTATTCAATGTCGTAGTTCACTATTTATGGGAGTTCATTATTATTGTACTCAAACTCGTAGTTCACTATTAGAATTCGATGTCGTAGTTCACTATTTGTAATTCGTTGTTGTAGTTCCCTATTATTATTGTTAGTTCATTTTCTGAGTTCGTTTTTATGAGTTCACTTCTAAGAGTTTATAATTGTAGTTCACTAGTGTAATTCACTATTTGTATGTGCTTCTAGTTTGCATTTTATTATTATGGAATATATAGAGGACTAGGTGTTCATGGATTCATGTAATTTTCATTTTATGTAATATAACTAGAAGGTGCTTTTGTTGTCTCAAATTGGGAGTTGAGAGGACATTAGTCATTTACCATGCTTTTTTCTTTGTTATTTCATGGGGCTGGGTAAGTTCAAAGTGGTCTTCGAGGGAGATTTATTATTGAAGCCTAGTCTGATGATTCTTTTCTAGAGGGTTGTTGTATTTTTGATATCTTTTTGCAATGTCGTTCTCTCTTTTTCTCTTTTGTAAAATGGCAAGGGAATGTCCCTGCCTCTCACTTGGCTAAGTTTGAACGTGTGAAATGAGACACTAATCCCCTTTCCAGCTTACTATATTAATATAAAATTATTTACATAACAAATATGGGTTTGAAGGGAGGGAGAGGAGCCTAACCCATATGTTCCAGAACTAAATTCATAGCACAAAAAAACAAAACTAGACCATGCACATATACTTCAAAGTTCAAACTCCACACATATATAAAATCCCAAATCCTTTACACATATATCTTTGTAATAGTCCCAAGGATGACACTATAACAACAGTGATCATTTTACACACTACTCTCAAAGGTGATTTTCGAGCATTCGCTACCTGGCTCGTTAATGACAGCTAAATGCTCCTCCTCGATGTCTCTTGCCTCTAATCCTCTTACTAATATATTATTGTCATCAGGTTCATCAACAGAAACAAAATAATTTGGGTCCATGGCAGAAACCTGATAAAGAGTAAAGAGTGAAGTTAGATTATTGGTAAGGTAAAGATTGTAGGCAATGGAAAACAGAGAGTTTGAACGAATACAGACAGTTTTAGCATGCATGAGAGTAACAACAGAGGGGAAAATTACCTTCATCTTTGTAATTTCCCTTTCAAGTGTACCTTTAAGCAGCTCTGTTTCCTAAAAGTGACAAAGAAAAATTAAATCATAATGAATCCCTACCAGGAGTAATGCATTTGCAGAAAACAAATAATATTAAGCTAGCAGGTGTGGGAGTGCAAACATCTTTTGGAAATAATGTTCTGAGTGTTTATATATTTAAATTTACTAACTTCTTCACTTATTCTACAGCTAAAGCTTTTCAAAGAGGCCATGAGATCAATCATCTATGCAAACACATTGTACCCTATTTATGGTGCACATGTGTCGGGCCTCTTCATTAGTCTTGGCGCAGAAACTGTAGTCTAACGCATATGGGTGTGATGAAGTGTTTACTTATTCAAAATTTGTCACCTCCTCAATAGCTTAAGCCTTAAGGAAAATTTGTAATTCAAAGCACACCCTTGAATACCCCTAAGCAAAATTGAAAGCTACCAAAATCAAAGGAAGATCCCAAACAAAAGAGAATTGAGAGAGGGATTATGAACTACCAAACGATAACTATTGTATTGGAGAGATAAGTGGTGACCAGTAAAAGCAATTTTTTTCCCTTGAACATCCAAGGTTGCTCCACGCATGCCCATATAAGCCAACTCCATTTTATTCCATATCTATGGTAAAAGTAAAGTCTTCACAAGGATTTCATACCTCCCCATTCTTCTACTTTATTGAAACAATTACCTCCATATCTCGAAAAATTGCCATCAGAAATCTAACAAACTAAGACACACATGAATTTGGAAACAAATTTATTGATGCTAATTACGGTGGTTACATGCTCCAGAGAAACTAACTTGATCATATAAACATAAAAAGAGAAAACCTGAGAGTAAGAAAATATGTTTCAAAAGCTTAGACTATAGAATAATCACAAATTGAATATGTCGAACAATACATACAGACATACACAATCAGCAGACAATGTGAACCAAGATGATCATCACTTGAATAACCACTAACATTTTTATGCTTATCATGTGAAAAAATAAAAATTCAGATACAAACACAACAAAAAGCTATGGAACATTTCAAGTCAAACAAAAGTTTTTAAGTACACAAAATTGAAAACCGCATACCTTATAAGGCCGCCCTACAACAACATAGACAACCAATGAGAAGCCATCAGTAGTATAGAAAGCATGAGCTTCTTCAATGTTTAGCCCAATCTCCGAAAGTAGGGATGCCACCTTTCCCACCATCGCAACAAGGAAATGTTATGATCTGTGAAATCAGACCATTGCATAGGCCCAAGATCATAGATTTCCTTCACTCTCACACAATGAAACAACAAATGCTCAATTGATTCTTCAGCTCATGCATGAATAAGTCATAAGACTTCACAGAATACTTACCATTGACGCTAAAATTCCAAACAAGACTATCACTTTTATTTGCGGAGCTTAAAGGAATTCTCAAAATAGAGGTCTCCAACTTTTGGCCATTCCATAAATCACGTCTAATAAAATTAGGTGAGCATCCTTAGGCAAAGTTGTCTTAGGGTTAATAGCCCTAAAGTTGGGATGAGAGAGTCAGGAATCCAAATATCATCCTAATGACTCACTAAATTTTATGTTAATTTTAGCTAATTTGTCCCCAAAAGAAAATTTTCTCAAAACAAAATCAAGAAAAAATCGCAGAAATAAAAAATCGACCTGACTAATTGTAGAATTTGTTTCTCTGAATCAATGGCTAGAGAATATAGTGATAAAGACACCTCTAGTTCTTGATCAATTTCGTCTTGGCAATTGCTATCAAATACACCATTTGTTTCTCCGAATCAATGGCTAGTGAATATAGTGATAAAGACACCTCTAGTTCTTGATCAATTTCGTCTTGGCAATGGCTATCAAATACACCATCATTTTTTTATCAACCGCTACATCTCTCAAATTGGTTTTTTTTTTTATCAAAATCCCTAATTTCAGATTCGTCGTTGTTGCTCCATCATTTTCTACATCAATTTCACTGATTAAGTTTCCGGGCTTGAATTTAGTCTTCCTAAACAATTCGACAAAGAGGAAAGACGAATAGAAGCAACATGAAGTGAAGAAAAAGAAAAGAGAAAAAAAAGGTGTTATTACGGCAAATGGAATGTTATTACGGTTAAGTTATTAGGGGTAATCTCGGTATTTTCTATTAGACTTGTCCTTAATACCTTATGAAACATTAAACCGGACTATTATTTGAATTAAAATGTGTAAATGTCCCTATTGACAGTTAATTATTCATTATATTCTATTCCGGGGTAATAAACTTTTTGGTGGTGTTGGGTGGGGGTGTTTTGGGGTGTTTGGTTGTGGTTTTGTGGTTGGGGTGTGTTGGTGTTTGTTTGGTTTTGGTTGGGTGGTTTGTGGGGGGTTGTTGTGGTTGTTGGGTGTTGTTTTTTTTGGTTGGTTTGGTTTTTGTTGGTGTGTGGGTTGTTTTTTGTGGTTGGGGTTTTGGGGTGGTGGTGTTGTTTTGTTGGTTTGTTTGTTGGGTTTGGTTTGGTGTTTTGGGTTTGGGTGGTGTGTTTTTTTTTTTGTTTGTGTTTTGTTTTTGTGGTTGGGTTGTTGGTTGGTTTTTTTGGTGTTTTTTTTTTGTTTGTTGGGGTGTTGTTTTGTTGGTGTTTTTTTTTTTTTTTTGTGTGTGTGTGTGTGTGTGTGTGTTTTTGTTTTTTTTGTTTGTGTTTTTGTTTTTTTTTTGTTTTGTGTTTTTTGTTGTGTGTTTTTGTTTTTTTTTGTTTTTTTTGTGTGTGTGTGTGTGTGTGTTTTGTTGTTTGTTGTTTTTTTTTTTTTTTTGGTGTTTTTTTTTTTGTTTTTTGGTGTTGTTTTGTGTTGTGTTTTTGTTTGTGTTGGGGGGTGGGGTTTGGTTTTTGTTGTTTGTGTGGGGGGGGGTGGGGGGGGTTTTTTTTTGGTTGTTTGGTGGGTTGGTGTGGGGGTGTTTTGGGTTGTTTTTGGTTGGGTTGTGGGTTGGTGGGGTGGGTGTGGGTGTTTGTTGGGGGGTTGGTTGTGGTTTGTTTTTGGTTTTTGTTTGTGTTTGGTTTTTTTTTTTTGTTGTTTTGGGTTTTTTTGTTTGTTGTTTTGGGTTTGGTTTTGTTTTGTGTTTTGGTTTTTTTTTTTGTTTGTTTTTTTTTTTTTTTTTTTTTTTTTTTTTTTTTTTTTTTTTTTTTTTTTTTTTTTTTTGTTTTTTGTTGTTTTGTTTTGTTTTTTTTGTGTTGGTTTTGTGTGTGTTTTGTGTGGTTGGTGGTTGGGTTTGTGTTTGTTGGTGGTGGTTTGTTGGTTGTTTGGTGGTGTTTTTGTGTTTTTTTTGTGTTGTTTTTTGGTTTTTTGTTTTGGTTTTTTGGTGTGTGTGTTTTGTTTTGTTTGGGTTTTTGTTTGTTGTTGGGTTGTGTTGTGTGTTTTTGTGTGTGTTTGTTGTGGGGGTTGGTTTGGGTTTGGGTGTTGTGGTTTTTTGTTGTTTGTGTTTTGTTGGTGTTTTTTTTTTGGTTTTGTTTGTGTTTTTGTTTGTGGTTGGTTGTGTGTTTGTGGGGTTGTGTTTTGTTGTTTTTTTTGTTGGTGTTTTTTGGTGTTTTGTTTTTGTTTTGTGGGGTATACCGTTATAAGGTTAGGGGTTGGTATAATTTGATTTATAGTCGATTTGAATCATAATCGTTCTGATTTATTGGTTTTGATTTCCATAATCGTTCTGATTTAGCATTTACTCTACTTTAAAAATTGGATGTACCTTCCTCAATCAAATAAATAAAATCTTATATTATATTTTTGTGTAAAAAACTGCTAATTAACCCAATTTAAAACATTGACCCGCTCCACAACCCGGTTTAGGTAATTTTATTTTTACGGCAAAAAAATCAAGAAAACATGAAAACCGGCTCTCCGTATTCTCACCCATCACTTCATCCCATGTCTTCAGTAATCCAAAACCCCCCACGTTCCACACAAACCTCCTCCTCCCACATCTCCCCCATGCTAGAACCAAGTAATTCCGCCAATTGCTATGAGCGGAACATTCAATTTCTTCTCTATAAAAGCTCACACTTTGGATTGAAGGTAAATTTCATGTTTCTTATTCTGCTTTTCATTTTTCCCTTTGTTATGGTGGCATAATGAATTCAGATCCATAATCCCTCAATCACTTTGATTAGGTTTGTGAAAAATAGGAACAAAGAGAGATTGGATGATGGGTAGTCCGGTCTTCAGTCATAAGGGCAGTGGGATGATGGGTAGTCCGGTCCTCAATCGTAAGGGCAACGGCAGTGGTGGCGGTGATGGTGAAAGTAGTGTTGGTCAATCAAAAGAAGAACCAATTGAAAATCCTGTTTCTTCATCCAAGGGTTTTCGTTTTCTTCTGTGTTTTTCATTTAGGTATATAGTAGTAACATACCTCTTAAAGTCTCCTCCTTGGTGTTCTTATCTTATGTCTGTCTCTGAATAGGTCTTTTTCTAGTCTTCTTTTGGGGTTTTTTTTTTTTTTTTAATTAGAAGATTTTGGGTTTTTGAGATTTATGTCTGGAAGGTTTCAACTGGGTTTTGAGAAATTTGGAGCTTTTTTTTGAAGAATCTCTCTTTGATTTGTTTTTCATCTGCGGTTTTGATTTTGACGGCTTTTTCTGAGAAGCAACGATTTCTTTTCTGCAAAAACCGGCAGCAAAGCGGTTTCAATTTCATCCCATCTATTTCGATGCTTTTGAGGCCCATAAGGTATTTTTTTCTTGGATATATGTTTAATTTCTTAAACTCCAATGGGTTTAGTTGACCATGTGTTTCATTGACCATTCTTCTTTTGTGATTTTGGGCTTTTCCTAAGTTTCTGCAGGGTTTAAGGACTAATCTTTAATGGGTTTTGTGTTTTGTTTGCTTTTTGAAGAACTTATTCTGTCTATTATCTGTGATTTTTCTTATTTTATTGATGATTTTTGTTTAGTAAAATGTCTGATTTGATTTTTGATTTTTCTGTTTTTCTTTGTGCTATATTTCTATGACTGTGTTTTTTTTTCCTTTTTTTGGGTCAAAGGGCTGATTTTGCTTACCTGCAGTGTTGATCAAGAGTAGTATGTTTGCTGCCTTGAATGACAGATCTGCGGATGTATGTAATGTATATGAATTGAAGTGTAATTGGAGTATGGATATGTATCTCTTTTGAATTGAAGTGTAATTGCCGTTAGGATACTTATCTGTATTTTTTATTTAAATTTTCTTTTTTTTTTTGAAGGAATTATTTAAATTTTCGTTTGAGATAATTATGTACATATAATGGTAGAGTGTTGCAGTTAAGATGTTTATATATATATAATATATTTTAGGAGAGTGATGGGGGCACCAAGTGGTCCCCGATTTTGTTCCAAACCTTTTTCTCAGCCATACAATGTCTTTAAAAAGGAAAAAAACACAGAGCTAATCTGACCACAAACCCAAACAATCGGGGATGTGTTGTGCATACCATCGGTTCCTAAATCATTTTTTTTTTTTAACATTCGGTTAAGAGCTTGATCCTTTAACGGCTCAATCGGCACAAGATCCGGCAGCTCTCATTTCTTATCATTATCGAAGTTTTCCTTTGTGGTCATCACGATTTTATCAAATCGTGTTGCATGTAGAGATAGAGAAAGGAGAACATTTTCAAATCTCGAGGAACAACCATGGAAGCCGGATTATAAATTCGATGAGTAAAACGCCGATAAGATAGAAGATAGAACACACAGGCAGTATTATCTTAAAAACCGACGGATGGCCAAGAAATCGGAGGTAATCAAATGATTATAGCGGGATTTCCATACGTTGAGAGAAGATAGAGAGAAAGACGGGAATTAGAGTTATAGAAACGACATCAAATGAGGGTTGGGACTCGGGTCATCGACTTGTGCCTTATTTAGGCCCGGGTCGAAAAACGGTAGGGATTAAAACGGGCATTTGGGTAAATTTAATAAATGGGCCGAGAAACAGCAGATTGTGGCTTTTTTAATGTCCGTCCAGATACATACAATTAAAAATTATTAAATGTTTAATTAAAAAACTTAAATAATTAATTCATAAATTAATTAATTAATTAATAAAAAACTTATTTCAAATCACTTAAATAATTAAAAATAATAAAATAACTTCATTAATTTACTAATTACATAATTAAAATTAATTACTAATTTACTACTTACCTAATGAAAAAAATTAAATATTTAATTAATAAAAAACCATAAATAATTAATTAATAAATTAAATTAAATGAATATTTAAAAAGTTACATAATTAAATAATAAAAAATCTTATAGAAATATACACTTGATTAATTAAATAATAGAAAAACTTATATAATTTATTAATTAGCTAATTAAAAATTTATTAATTAAATGTGCTGCAATAAATACGTAATCTTATTTGTTTCTATACGGATACAAAATTTTGTTTTATTTTCATCTTATTCAAAATAAAAAAAATTATTTCGAACCACTTAACTAATTAAAAATAATAAAAAATAACCTTTTTTCATAACATTAACTCATTCAAACTATGCTTTTTATAAATATAAATAACTTTTCTTATAATTAAGTTTCATTAAACACAACCTTTTTTCATAATATGTTATTTTTCTTCGATGTTTACTTTTCAAATTTAACGTTCTCCGTGCATCGCACGGGTTTCCTACTAGTAAATAAATAAAATCGGGTGTAGCCACTAAAAAAGAATTGTATTGGCTGTATGTTAAAAAAATTATCTATACTCTATACTTTTTTTAGTGGCTATACTTATTATATATGGATTTTAATAATTCAAAAATAATCGTGTTCCTTTTGATTGACCCGCTACATTTTCGAAATTTACATAACACGCTGATTGTTTTGCTTTTTGTTTTTTAGAACTTAAACGCTGATTGTTGAACAAACTTTCCGTTATTTTGGAAGACCATGGACGATTCTAATACTCATATTCAACAGAAGGCATTTGATGCTCTAATTGCTTACTTAAAAGCTACCGATGCCAGGCAATATTTTGCAATCTCATGAGTACCAACAGAGAGGTAATGGATTTTGAATTTGCTTCGGGTTTGCTAAGAAGTATGTGATGTTATAATGGCATAGTGCCTCACAGGAAGGCCCAAGACCGTACAGATGGTTCAAATTGTATTCATACTTTGGTTAGAGTTGGAAGCTGTTGAGTCTTTTTTAGGGGGAAAGGGGCCATAAGGACAAAGAAATTAACAAATTAGGATCAAAGAACAATTTCATTTTCTGGCGATTAATAAGGACAATTTCATTACTAATGGACCTAAATACCCTTAAAAGATAATACAGAAATGAGTTTTTTTTTAAAGTTGAGAAAATGAGTCACATAAATACTGAGCATTTAAGTTTGGCCATTAAGTTGGAGTAATTATAGGGATTTAAATCTCTCCAAAACGGTTATCCTACTTTTTTTTTGCTTAAAGCCCCGATATCTGAACTCATTGGTCGTATATATAATATATATATATATGTATATATATATATATATATATATATATATATATATATATATATATGTACATTAAAATACAATAATATAGATGTAGTTACATCAAAAAAATATAGTAACACTTATTGTAACGCCCTGTCCTGGACACCGAGTTCTTATCCGGGAAATTGAACGTTCGCACGTGACATTTAGAGGAAACCATAAACTCCACGTAAGCCTTACATCATATCAGAGTAACTAACGATAAATGCGGAAGCAAAACAAACCAAAGACTCGAGAAATAGACCCTCAGGGTCTCACAACATACCACACAACCAGAATTTAACTGTTGTCAAGCTATATCATAAATAACTGGAAAATAAAAGGCTAATCCCAAATGAACATCCATGTCTGAAAAGTAAGGAACCACTGTAATGCTTTATTCGAAACTACTAAGACAATAAACTATAACATAAACTCCATAAGCTCTACTCCTAAGCCTGGTCCTCGACCTCTTCCTTATAAACATCACCAACTTGCATATCTTCTTATTCTAAAAGAGGAGTAAGCTCATACATAACCTTAATAAGGAGAAAGAAGATCAAAAGTGAGATTAATGGTTGTCATGAGCCGGGGGACATGACATGAATCTACTTTATCCATTTTCATAAACAACTTAGAACAATGCTTTTAACATAAGGGGAAAATCACTTTTGAGTACACAATCAATGCATAACGAAACATGTCTATTTTACTATATCCGTTTATTTGGCACATACATGTTTAGTAACATTAACTACTCACTTGCTTACTTAACATATCCACTTCCTTGTCTTTTCCTATCCGTGATTCTTATCTACTAGATTTGAGGCGCAGGGTACAACTCGGTTAGCACAACTAACTACACCTCCAACATGGGACTTACTGATCCCTAAGGTACACTTGTAAGCACACCACCTTATGAACGTCTTGGCTAATATATCTAGTCACACTTCCGACACAGGTCTTAACTGTGCCCAAGGTACCCCGTCTGTTCGTGCTTATTAACGAATACCCTGCTAAGTAGATTCGATAACATGTAAAGTAAATAGGAGCACTTAAAGCACATAAATCTATACTAAAATGTATGTTAACCTAGGGAAAACATGCAAAGGCCATAAACCACATCATACTACCATTATATCTCCACTATCTGTGTAAAACAGAGCCCAGAAAATCATCTAGAAACCCAGATGACAGTCTGAAAGCACTGCTGACCACACAGAACAACCAGAAAGCCAATCTGAGACTTTTCTAGGACTCTTAACCGAGATATGCCCTCGGTTCAGTGAGCTAGTGAATCCTTGATTCACTTTCTGCCTTGAGACTAGTCCGGCATCCTGTCCTAAAACACATAACATGTCCAATTTCGTGCCAATTTACAGAAAACTGAATTGAAACCTATTAAAAACATAATATTTAAATACAAAAGGATACTTATGATAAAAAGAACTCCTTACCCCGTAAACTTAACGAAAACAAGCCAAACAGCGATCAAACTACGGTCAACCTTTAAGCTCTTGCGAATCTACGAATAACGAATAAACCCTACCATTAAAACTACGAATTATGAATAAAACTAAGGTTTCGTGATTATTAACTTCTTGAGATGAAACGATAATCAAAACCGCTCATGGACCTAAAAGCTCTTCGAACCTATCACTCTGATATGCAAACACGAACTCAACCGATCAAAACTGAGCCCGAAGTCCAAAATAGGGCCGCTTAACCGAGGATAGTGCTCGGTTCAGCTTCCTGGTTGATCCTAGAAACACTCTGGGACACGTCCTGGGCACCACTGGGTCGCTTAACCGGGGAGGTTTCTCGGTTCAACATGCCGAAAGTCCACAGAACTTCAAAAACATTATTTTTATGATGTCTAGGGCTACTTAGGGTCCTATTTATACCCTTTAATCACCATAGCTCGGTTTTTTTTAAATCTTGGGGGAAAAGAAAACCTAAAAATAAAAGGAAAAGGGAAAAATAATTTCAAAAAGACCGAAATACCCTTACAAAGAGGTGACGGATTTTACAGCACTGTTCAAATTACTGATTCAATTAAGACAAGATACACAGATTATGAGCCAACTACTAGGCTGATCAATCAGCTGAGTATCTGATTTGATAAACAAGTATGGAGACTGTTTATCAAAACCGAGATATTAGGTTGATAACACAAGAATCAGCAGCTCCAAGGAACTATTACAAACTCAGTTTCAAACAGTATGAATAACCACAGAAAAAATGCAGCCAACCAAAGGTACATCAAGACTGATAATACTCAGCAAGTCAGGAACTCAAATAGAAGATTTGCAGCAGCATGCTTAGTTATAAATCACAGGACCAGCAAGTTCAGAAACAAGTTTGTGATGCACAACAGATTCAGCAATTAAGCAGAAAGGAGCACTGAAAGTTCAACACAACAGTGGGGTAGAAATTCAGCAGGCTGTCCTCAAAGAAATGCTACTAAACTTCCCAACAATATGATGAGGATGATCAGACAAGGGCAAGCTCTTGAACCAGCGAACAAGTCCTTGCATGATTACAAGAAATCACTCTGTCAGGGCTTTTTCACAAGGCAGTGTGTAGGTGTTCAAGCCAGCCACCCAGAAGGACAGATCCTGAAAACTGAGATTATACAAGCTTGATTTCTGTACCAAAGCTACCACAAACTCATCCTTGCACTTCAGTGTCCAAATTAAAGCAGCCAAGAAGTGAAGTCCAAAACTAAACCTTATGCTCAAGGTAGTGATCTTGGTGTTTCACCAAATCACTGATTTTAGACTTCCTAAACTTTCTGCAAATTTGTTACTGAATGAAAGGACAAACAGACAGACTCTTAATCTGAACAACATGCTTACACAGGTTCAGATTGTCACTAAAATATGGACTGCAAGGCCAAAATCCTCACAGGGCCTATATACCAGTCCAAGCTTTCAAGGACAATTCCTGAAATTAAATGATGATTGCTTCAGATTAAAGTTCAACACAGACCGACCAAATAGCAACACACATAAACACACAAAGGAGTTTAGACTAAACACTAACAACAAAAATCAAACAAGTATGCCATGTAAGATTAAGCTGTTTAAAAACACTTACTGAAACAAGAGATGTGATTCTGAAATACGGTCCCTTGCAAAACCAGAATCACCACTCCTTCTCGAACCAGCCAAGTGTTTTCCTTCAAGGAATTTAGAGAATTTGATACTGCCTAGTTTCAATTCTTCAACTGAATTCTGATCTCCAACTCATACAAGAACAAACAGAGACTTTTTGAGAGTATGTAAAAATGTGGGATTACTAATTGTCAACTGATGCGATCCTTGTTCAAAGTTCTGGGTATTTATTGGTCTGAGGGTACAAAGACCCCTTAATCACTAAGTGATTTACAGTTGGAAAACTCTAAAACCGAGGCACATATAATACACATGCTAAAAAACAGTTTTTGGCAAGTTTTGAGACTTTTGTTAACACATTCACATTTAGCCACCCTGTTTGCCTGTTAGGGCCGGTAATAGTAGTATTCAGGCTTGTGAAGTGTTGAACTGCTGGATATACAGAAACCTGAATCAGGATCCGATCCATAATTGATCGTCAGATCTGATTCATAGCACCGATCGAGACGTGATGGGGAGATTTTGCATCATTAAACAAAAGAAAATTTATAAACCCTAACTACCATGCAAAACTAACTCCTAACCGGCCGAATACCGGGTAATTGATAGTAGAGCGAAGTGAGTAAGGGGTCGATCCACAGGGAATTGGGATGTTGAATCTAATTTCACTAATTCCTTTCAATTGTTACTTAGGAAAAACGAATAAACGAAAGAACAAATAAAATAAACGAAAGAGCAATTAAAATAAATCTAACCTACGAAATAAAATAACACAACCTAAACTAAACTAAAGACATGGGGTCAAACATTGAACAAGCCTAGTGATCTCAATTCTAGTTATCTCATGATTTTAATTCAGTTTGTGGTTTCACCCTTTCACGAGACACAAATCCCTAATCTCTTAGTGAACTTATCTCTCAAGCTATGAACTCCTACTTTCGTAGCGAATTCAATTATCTATCTCTCATCTTTCGAGTGTTGAGACTGATTTACCAAACAAAACGACGGGTGTAGATTCAAGTTACTCTCGTATAATCGAATCTCAACCTAGGAATCTAACCAATTAATTTTTCACATAATCAACGGCTAAAAACCCTATCTTTCTATGATGATCTAAGGTTTATGCAACTTCCGTATTATAAACATCAATAGAAACAGATCTTTCAATCTATTCTCATGGCCTCATAAGCACAAAGAAAGATACAAAATAAATCAACAATCATGAAGAAAAACTGGAATTGAATTAATCAAAAAGAACTCACATAGTTTTGAACAAGGATTGATCCATGGAAACGAAAAGCAAACATCTAATCTACTCATAATCTAACATCGGTTCACCCGAGCACAATGCTCGGGTGACCGGCCTTCAAACTCTCAAGATGCGGCTGCTGGCCTCTCTTTTGATGTGAAGAAATTTCTGAATGAATTTAGGGTTTGGGGCTGCTGTGATTTTATTATAAAACTGAGTCGGTTGCTACAGTAACCTAAGTCGGTTTCAGCAAAAACGGCGGTGGACGCCCGTTTAACCAACTGGACGCCCGTCCAGAATGCTTGGACGGATACTGGACGCCAGTTTAGCCAACGTCTGAACTCTCTGTATGTGAATTAGCTCCCTGGACGCACGTTCGCTTTATCAGACGCCCGTTCGATATAAACGCTTCTCGGACGCTCGTCGGCTTCAGATGAACGCTCGTCCATCTTGATGCAGAACGGATTTCTTGATAATTATCCTTTCTTTCCTCCATCTTTATCCTCTTGTAACATCTCTATCTCTTCATCAACACTTCAAATTCGACTTTAGACTCTTCCAAATCCTTTCCAAGTTAAAGATATGTATCTACACACATCGAAAAACATACCAAAACGTAACACGATTCCAAAACAACATAAAATCATCAAATAAAGCATATAAATCGATACGTTTTCATATTTTACTATTAAAACACCATTTACTCAATATTTACATATATAGCTCAAAATCTATGAAAATCATACGAATGGAGGGGAAATTGATATAGAAAATATATATAAAAATCACTATAATTTAGCCCTTAACAACACCCCCACACTTAAACTTTTGCTCGTCCTTGAGCAAAACAGAACAAAGATCAAGGTCGAGACAAATAAACATGTACACAAATATAAAGTATATTCTATAACTTAGAAGTTCACTCGTGTAGTGTGTGCATAGACATAATAAATTTCCACTAAGTTCCACAATTTAAAAGTTATTCAAACCAAAACTAGCCCGGTTTCCCATCTAAGTTAGAAATATTCTTTCATCAGTTATGGTTCTTTCAGGACTTGTCCCTCGTGTGAAGGTGACGGATGTGTCATCGACTCTAAGAGTAATCTGTCCTTTGCAGAAGTCGATGAGAGCGTTAGAAGTGTCTAAAAAGGTTCGGCCTAGAATTAGAGGCATCTCCTTATCAGGTGGATAGTCTAGAATAACCCAGTCGGTAGGGAAGACTAAATGTTCAACTTGAAGGAGAACATTAGCTACACAACCGGCTGCGGACCGGCTAGATCTGTCTACCATCTGAAGAGAAATCGGGCGTTCCCGCATCCTTTTATCTAACCCGAGCTTTTTGCGTACGTTTAATGGCATCACATTAATAGAGGCCCCTGAGTCGCATAAGACATTTTCGAACAAATGGCCTTCGATCTCACAGGAGATTGAAGGTCTGCCAGGGTCACCTCGCTTAACAGCGACTTTCTGTGAAACCATCGCACAATCTTCGCGTAGCACTTCTTCAGCCATCCCCTGAAGCTTTCTCTTACTCCCACAGAATTCTTTAAGATACTTAGAGCATTTAGGCATTTCAGTTAATACCTCGGCTAAGGGCATACTAACTTGAGTGTCTCTAAGCATCCTCCTCACTCCATCATACTGCTTGTCATTAGTGAGGGCTTTCTCTTTCCTTTTTGGTGGATAAGGAAGGGCTTTATCATTCCCTGTAGCTTGATTCTTTATCGCCTCATCCTCCTTATCCTTCCATCTTACGAAATTTTCTTCCTTCTTCTTAGTCAGGGGTACCGCCCCTTGACTTTCCTTTCTTTCCTCATCATCAGAATTATTTTCGTCCTCCGAAGAATTGTCACTAAGCTCCTCATCGTTGCTTTCTTCGCCATGTGGTTTCTGATTTCCCCCTCCTGAACTCATGGCGTCAGGACGGGCTACTCGTTTCCCGACATCTTGCCGGGTCCAGCCTTTTTACCACTTCTCAACGTTACTTCATTGAGCTCTTCTTCCTGTCCATACTCCTATTGTGGTGTAATGGCAGTGCAAACATTCACATCAGCTTTTGGGTTTCTCTCGGTATAACTCGGAAGTTTACCATGAGGTCTGCTTGCTTGCTGGTCTGCCATCTGGCCAACTTGTCTCTCAATAGCTTTAACGCTAGTAGACAAGGTCTTCACCATGTCTACCAGCTCATCGAATTTGTGTTGAGGGACACATGAGGTGGTATGATTTTGAGTTTGGTTCCATCCACCCTGCGGCCTTTGGGAGTTAGGAGCTGTCCTTTGATAGTTTGAGTTGAAAGAATTCAAATTTGAAGGGCCAGGTGGTAACTTGGCTTGATTGAAGTTTTGTCGCTGAAATCCTGAGTAGTTCTGGCTTAGATTGAAGTTTCGGAAGGGTTGGTTTTGATTATCCATTAGATTTATTTCTTCCGTCATCTCCGTCCCTACCTGCATTCCAAGATCAGAAGGCTGCGTCTGAAGATTGGCCAGCTGCTTGCTTATCAATTCCATCTGAGCAACCAACAGCTTTGTATCAGGACTGCTTGCAGTACCTTCTTTCTTAACAACATTGGTCTTCTTGGGAGTCGACCACATATTGTTCTTGGCGATGGTCTCAGCCACTCTGTAGGCAGTCTCATCACCTCCCCCTAAGAAGGATCCATGAGCTATGGAGTCAAGATAGTCTCTATTAGGTTGAGAGACACCTCTATAGAACAGTTCCGGCAACTCATGTCTGTCATATCCGTGATTGGGGCATTTCCTCATCAAGAGATTCAATCTCTCCCAAGCTTTGCCAACAGTCTCATCCTCCAACTGCTCAAACATAGCTATTTCCCGTTTCATCTCCATAATCTTGCCTGGTGAAACCCACTTGAGAGCGAAGGCTCTTTTGACATCATTCCATGTATGGAGGGAATGATGTGCTAACGACTTAAACCATCGACTTGCTTCACCCTTCAAAGCAAACGGAAATAGCTTCAACTTTACGATCTCTAAATCAACACCAGGATAATGGCCTGCTTCATAGATTTGTACGAATGTGGATAAGAAGTCGTGTGGATCTTCCTGAGCAGTACCATGGAAAGAGCTATTCTGAACTAGAGCAACTACTCCGTTCTTTAGATCGAAATTCACTCCTCCCATGTCAGGAGGACGAATAGGTCTATGCCCCTCGAGAAAATCTTGATTTAGATATGGGGTGTAGGGGTCCTGGTTCAGTTGATTAAGCTGGTTTTGTCTAAATTGTTGAAGTTGTTGATTTATGCCAGCTTGTTGATTCTGTTGTTGCTGCAGGGCTTGCATCTGCTGAAGGATTAAATTTAACTGAGCTTGAGGATCAGGATTTGGAATTGGTGGATCTTGATCCGCCATTATGTCCGAATCAGGGAAAAGCCTCCTTCTAAAAATAGATCGTTCAGGCTCGGGATCGAAGATTAGAAGTCCCTTCTTACTTCTCGTTTGCATAAACCAGAAGAAAGGAAAAGGAAGAAATCAACCTTAGGGTTGTTTAGAACAGGTTTAGAAAAGGTTTGATGGTTTAGAGAGAGAAAAGAAAAGAGAAGAGAAGAGAAGATAGAAAAGAAGTGATGATTGAACAGACTGAACTGGCGTCCAGTGTTAGTGGACGTTCGTTCAGAGCTGAACGCTCGTTCAGATTTATGAACGGTCGTTCGGGGGAACTGGATTGAAGTGGACGGGCGTTCAAGTTATTAAACGCTCGTCCAGACTTCGAAAATCTAAAACTAAGGCTTAAAACTTAAAAACGAAATAGTAATAATTAAGGAAACTAAAAAGAACGTACGGAAATAAATAAAGGCTAATCTAAAATTACGAAAAAAAACAAATCTAAAATTATAGAAACTAATATAACTATCTAAAATTAAAGAAAATAAATGAAGGAAAATAAAATTAAATAAAACAAGGTAAAACGAAAACAAAATTAAGCGTAATTCTAAAATTTAGACCTACGAATTAAAATTAGAATATATATAAAATTTTATACCGAAAAGAATCCGACAACCGTTACCGATTCCCCGGCAACGGCGCCAAAAACTTGTTCGGTAAAAACTAGTTTTAAAATTTATAAACCGAAACACCCCAAGTATAAGGATCTGTAGTAAAGGATGTTAACGGGTCGTCCTAAGGGAATGGAATGTTTATCGAATTCAAGTATAAACCTATATCGATTATGTCACAATTATTAACTAAACTAAGGTTGAAACTAAACTAAAACCTAAGCCTAAGAATTAAAACTAAAACAGGAATAAAAACAGGTAGAAAATAAGAAAACAGAAAGACGGACGAGCGTTCACTAAAGTGAACGAGCGTCTGAAAGCTTAATCTAACGGACGTTCGTTCGATATTTCGGACGAGCGTCTAACTACGAACATAAACAGAAAAGTGCAGGAAAACAGCAGGAAATTAGGGTTTATAAAACTAGAACTTAAACTAAACTTAATCTAAACGATTTGATTCAAACAATTAAAGGAAAACACAGCGAGGCAACGAATCCACCCATCAACAAACAACCCCCAAATAGATGGTAATCTAAAGACATAGTTTTTAGTAGTGATCTATCGCGAAGTTGACTAAATTTCTTTAATCAAGTTCTAAGGCTTCGTTTATCTTTTTCAAGTAAACTAAACAGCAATCAAAACGTAATCACGAGATCGTTTCCAAACCCTTACTCAACTAATCATGCATAATCTCTTAAAACACAATTAATTGCATTACTTTGAACGAATCAAACTTAAACAATATATTTTCATATATTAATCCAAGCATCAAATATAAATAGATCGTTTCATCAAATTCATAATCCAATAAAACATAACAATGCAAACCAGCGTTAAAGTAATGAAAAACTAAATCTTTTACTCACTAAACATAGGCGTAAAATCTCTAGTTGGTTGTGTTGATGATGAGCTTCCTTCGTCGTCTCACTGCAAGGTTTCTAGCCAACAATCATATTGGAGATAATTGTTGGGTTGGAGAAGTTCATCTCTGTGTAAGAGTAGTTTTGGGGCGCAGCTTTTTGGTGAAAATTGCGATCTCAATGTTGTGTAAAAAGTATGAAATTAGGGTTGGGGCTGCTGGTGTATTTATAGAGTGCTAAGTAGGTTAGGGTTTGAGTCGGCACCGGACGCTCGTTTGAACAACCAGACGCCCGTCCAGAATGCCTGGACGGAGCATGAACGTGCGTTTGGCTTCTGTCTGAAGACTCTGAATGTAAAATACGATTCTGGACGCTGCATGGACGCCAGTTCAATTCTGGATGCTCGTCCAAGATCAGTGGACGCCCGTCTGGA
>CM044906.1:35050472-35163608 GCA_024500145.1 Gentiana dahurica var. dahurica
CTTCCCCTATACACCTTCTCCTTCCAAACCCACACTTGAAAATCTCAATATCCCGCTTCCTGCCTTCCCGCCAGCACCTACCAAAAATCTACCTTCTATGCCGGCTCCTCCAACCCGCCTCACCCCCTCCGGCTCCCGCCTCCCGAGCCCTCCCCACCCACATCTCCTGCATCCACTTTGGCCTCTGCCTCTCCAGGCTCGTCTTCTGACCAACCTGCTCCCACTCATACCATGGTCACTCGAACCAGAACCAATTCTTTCAAACCTATCTCTCGGCCTGACTTTATCCGTTATCCGCTTCCTAAAGCCCTTGTTGCCTCTACCGACTCCCTAGACCCTATTTCCGATACCGAAGCCTCCAAACACCAGAATTGGCGTAATGCTATGAGAGAGGAAATTGATGCGTTGTTGCGCAACCATACCTGGGATCTTGTGCCTCCACGTCCTCAAATGAATATTGTTGGAAATAAATGGGTTTATTGGACTAAACATCATGCAGATGGCCGTTTTGAGCATCACAAGGCTCGCCTTGTGGCCAAGGGTTTTCATCAGGCCGCAGGGGTTGATTTCACTGACACATTTAGTCCGGTCGTTAAACCGGTCACTATCCGTCTTCTTATGTCTCTTGCCGTTTCGCAGGGTTGGTCTCTTCGCCAGGTGGACATTCAGAATGCTTTCCTTCAAGGTCATTTATCTGAGCCCGTTTATATGCAGCAGCCACCGGGATTTGTTCACCCTGATTATCCTGGCTATGTTTGCCGCCTTCGCCGCAGCCTTTATAGGCTTCTTCAGGCTCCACGTGCTTGGTTCTCTCACTTCACTGATGTCTTGAATCAGTTTGGCTTTGTTGCCTCCAAACCTGACACCTCCTTATATATTTACTCTCGTGATGGTGCTCATGTTTATATTTTGATTTATGTGGATGATATTATTATTACTGGCTCGTCGTGTTCTCTTATTGAGCAGGTTATCTCTTATCTTGGTCAGCAGTTTCCGGTTAAGGACATTGGTTCTCTATCCTATTTTCTTGGAGTTGAAGTACTCCCTACCTCCGATGGGCTATTTCTCACTCAGCGCAAGTATATCTTTCAGCTTTTGCATCGTGCCTCTCTGGACAAGGCCAGGCCTTGTCAAACACCTATGTCGGCCTCTACCCGCCTCACACTTGACGCCAGTCCTCCCTACGCCGATCCGTCGCTTTACCGCACTATTGTTGGCGATCTACAGTATCTCAGTTTCACTCGGCCTGATATTGCCTTCATGGTCCACAAGGTTAGTAAGTATATGCAATCACCTACCGAAGCTCACTGGGTTGCAGTTAAACGTATTCTTCGGTATCTTAAGCACACTATCTCCGATGGTCTCTTCTTCTCCCGCCGGTCCCCTATTTCGCTCCAGGCTTATTCTGACTCTGATTGGGCCGCTAACACTAATAATCGCCGTTCTATTGGGGCATAATTTGTCTTCCTTGGTGATAATCTCATTAGCTGGCGTAGTAAGCAACACTTGACGGTTTCCAAAAGTATCACTGAGGCCGAGTATAAGACTCTTTCCAACACCGCCGCATAACTCCAGTGGCTTTGCAGTCTTCTTCGTGAGATGCAGGTACCTTGGTCTTCCCCACCAACTCTTTGGTGTGATAATATTTGTGCTACCTGCCTTGCTCACAATCCCGTGTTTCATGCCCGCACGAAGCACATCAAGATCGACTTCCACCATGTTCGCGAATTAGTTGCTGCTCGCAGGCTCGGCATCTCTTTTATCTCCTCGAAGGATCAGTTAGCCGATGTCCTCACCAAACCGTTGGCTCAGCCTCGTTTTGCCAGTTTAAAGTCCAATCTCCGTGTTCAGCCACTTCCCATGGGATTGAGGGGGCGTGTCGAGGATAATCTAGAAGTAGTTTAAATATTTATATTATATTTTATATTTATCTATTATATACTTGATGGCTAAGTTACATATGCCTATATATTTGTATTATGTCGATTCAGTTGAATCAATGAAATATGATTATTCTAATGCTAATAGTTTATCAAATCAGGTACTCAGCTGATTGATCAGCCTAGTAGTTGACTCCTAATCTGTGTATCTTGTCTTAATTGAATCAGTAATTTGAACAGTGCTGTAAATTGTGTTATCTATCCTTTCAGACCTCTTAGATTATAAGTAATCAAGCCTGTATCTGTGTACCAATCCTATAATCTCAATATATTAAACATTGTCTGATCTTCTAGTTGACTGTTTGAGTAGCTCTGAAAGTTGTATCTGCAACTTGGAATAATCTGTACTTTATTTTTTTTATATATCCTGTGTAATCAGTTTTAGTTAATTAACCATCAGGTTTTGTTTATACATCCGCTTGGTATAATTTGCTGTGATAATCTTTTGTTGTATCTTGCAAATCGTTTTGATCACTCAAATTTTATAACAATCTGTTCATTATTTTCTAAAGTATTTGTGTAAAAACTTATTGTGACTTTTGCAAACGCCACCAAGTGTATAAAGATAATCAGCTTGCAAACCATAAGTGCATAGTTTCTCATATAGTCTGATTAATTAATCTTTTAGGTAAATCTGTTCTTGATCAATTCTTTATAACCTGTTGTGTTCAATTGTACAAAATTGCAAACGTGCTATAACTTGTTTGATCACACACTCGTCATCTTGATCACTAAGGTTTCAAAACACAAGCGAATAACCGACTAAGTTGCTTCCGCCTTAGTTGTTTAGCACTTGTGTTGTATATTCGAAAAAGAGTTTAAAGATCACTCACACTCTATTCACCCCCTGAAATGTCCCACATTGGAAAAGTAGTAGAATGCTCACCCTCATATAAGTGTGAGACATAAAGGTCTTGTCAACTCGGGTTAGCCCTTTTAGACTAAGCGAGGACGGCGGTCTAAGCAGTTGACTGGACATTTATGACTCATTTAACGCTACCAGGACCGGGGTCTGGGGGCGTTACAGAATGGTATCAGAGCCGACTATCAGACGGAACTATGCGCTGCACCGTACAAGAAGACGGTGTAAGGATGGCCTCTAGTTACCTCTGGTAGGGATGATCCAGGAACAGTCTTGGCCGTCCTGGCGAGGACGCCAGTCCCTTATAAGGGGGAGGGGGAGAATGTAATGTCCCTCATTGGAAAAGTAGTAGAATGCTCACCCCTATATAAGTATGAGACATAAAGGTCTTGTCAACTCGGGTTAGCCCGTTTAGACTAAGCGAGGACGGCGGTCTAAGCAGTTGACTGGACATTTATGACTCATTTAATGCTACCAGGCCTGGGGTCTGGGGGCGTTACAGCTAGAGTGTGTTTGCTCCCATATCGATCCAACAATTGGTATCAGAGCTTGGTCACGTAATGATCAAATCTGGTGTTAATTTTTTTGATCACTTATGTGATATACTTTTTCGCTTAAGTGGTTTATTATTAATATCACCATTTCTGTGATTTACCTTGGTCTGCCTTAAGTACTATTTTGCAGATTTTTTTATCTCCCTCAGATCAAGAGAAAATCGTTATATAGTAAAGTTTGCAGACACCACCTTTAAATTTGCATTCACGTGTGCATTGTAACATTTCTGTTTGCAACATCCCCTTGCAGTGTAATGGCTACATTAAATAATTCCATGAATCTGAGGGAGGGCTTATCCTTGGTAAGACCTCCGTACTTTAACGGTTCCGGATTTATTCAGAGCGCTCGATGATGACTCACGTGCAACAAACAGATTACCATCTATGGGCAATTATCAATAAAGGTCTGTGTGTTCCCATGAAAGACATCACCGAGGCCAGAGTCACTAAAAAGGTTAATAAAAATGAAGATGAATTTGACGCTGAGGACTTTAGAAAAATGTCCTTGAATGCGAAAGCCGTCGCCATTCTTATCAACTTAAGTCCCTCGGAGAATAGAGATGTTGCCGCATGCAAGACTGCCAAAGAAATTTGGGAGGCTCTTATTAAATGCCATGAGGGCACCAGCCAGGTTAAAAAGTCACGCATAAGTCAACTCATGTATGCATATGACACTTTTATGGCTAATCCGCATGAATCTATCACTGATATTGATAATAGATTCACGGATATAGTCAACTCACTAAGAGCACTTGGTAATGTCATCTCTATTGAGGACCAAAATGATAATATACTTTGTTCCCTCCCTCCCGAATGGGAAGCTAAGGCTACGGCCATAGAGGAAGCGAAGGATCTCTCGGTCCTTTCTAAATATGAACTTATAGGAACACTCTTGGTCTATGAGCAACGTGTGAATGTACAAAAAGTCAAACCCTTTGAGACCAGTGTTCCAGCTTTGAAAGCTCAAGAATCATCCTATGGAGATGAATCAGATCGTGCAAAAACATATGAAGCTTTAATGGTTCAAAAGTTCAAACACTTCTTGAAGCTTCAAAAGAGAAGTGGAAGTTGGGAAGACAATGCCAATTGCTTCAACTGTGGAGAAAAGGGGCATATAGCAGAAGAATGCCCCAACCGGAAAGAAAAGTCCAAGAATAATGCCAAAAGTGAATCTAAAGTCAAAAAGAAGAAAAATGGCAAAGCTATGGCAACATGGTCGGATAGCTCAGAGTCTGGTTGCGATACAACTCCACAAAAATCTGAACATGCAAAAGTGTGCTTCATGGGTCACTCTTAACCCACCTTCGATAATGAGAGTGAGGTATCATTGTCCATACTAGATGAGTTACACGAGAAAATTGAACAACTTAGGACAACTCAGAAACTGAAAAATGAAACGATTAGTGAACTTAAGAAATAGCACAACGATGAAGTCGTTTCACTAATCAACACTCTAAGTCAAATAAAACATAAGCACCAAGACTTACAAATTCAAAAAAAAATCATTGAGAAAAGAAGTTGCTTTGGTTAAACAAGTCAATACGGGACTTGAAGAGCATTGTTCTGAGCTTCAATCTTCAAAAATCAAAGAATCTAAGGGTAAGGAAGTTGATAGTTCTCAAGTGGATCCTAGAACATCAACCGAACCCTCTACTTCAAAGTCTGTCTTGGAGCCAAGGCCTATTGCCTTAGGGCGTGCTACACCCGCACCACATAAAACACCCACTCCACGAAAGAACGCTTCATATACATATTCACACACTTCACAGCGTTCGTCTACACGAAACCACACATATATGTATGATCATAAAGGTTCAAGGAGCTATGCTCAACAGAACCAATATCATCATACAAACTATGCTACAACTAGCTTCTATACACCTGCATTTCATGACCCCCACATTCATCAAGCACCCGACTACACCTTTAGATAACCCCAAGTTGATCCTTACTTAGCCAATTTGTTATTTTTGCGAGATCAGCGTTTGAGAATGCATCAGAACAATACAATCCAATCCCACATCACTGTGATCAGTCAACTCGGTCCATTTGGACTACGAAAACTGGACATAAACCAAGGGTACGAAAGGTATGGGTTCGAAAAGATTCTCTTAAGCATGATTTTAACCCTGAGGGACCCAAAGTGTGAAGGGTACCTTGGTCAACATCTGTGTTGCAGGTTTCCAAATCCAAAGAGCTAAAATGACAACATCTGGCATGTTAGTGCCCTCCAATTGGTAAACAATTGGTACTTTGGTGTACCGAATAGGGAAGTCTCTCTTATACCTTTTCTTTTATAGTATTTTATGGTTTATGAGTTTCAACCCCGTCTTTTAAAACCTTATTTGATAAATTTTCAAACTAAGGAGAAGAAAGTAGTGTATAAAGCTTTTTAAAGTCAAATTTTTTTTTTTTTTAGTATCAAAGTTAGAAAGCTCTAATTAAGGGGAGCTCATATTAGGGGGAATTATACTCTCCATGTTTTTAAAAACCGATCCCGTAAAAGCTTTAAATGTGTTATTTTGAAAATGAATCAAACGGGGAGAATGTTGAGTATTTTGTGGTACACTTTATTATGTTGATTAATTTTCAAATATAATAATCCCCTAGTTATAAAGCTTTTATATAGTGTCCTATAAATGATTGATGATTTAATTGTTTAAATAATTTATGTTATTAAACTTAACTTATTTTATTTAATAAATCTGATTAGCCTAACACCCAATACCATACCCAACCTCCGGCCCTTTTCTCATACCATTTATCCCCAATTATCTGAAACCCTAAATCTCCCTCATCTCTGCCGTTTCCACTCTCCACACAGGATTTGAAAGCTGATTCTTCAAAACCCCACTATTCTTTCCCTTGCCTATTCAAGATGAAATCGAGCATTCAATGCTCTGATTTTGTCATCCCGGTAACACGTTCTGAGAAAGAAACGCGATAGCTCCATTATTTGTTAAATCGGTGATATTATTCCAACCATCTCATTGATTGCTTCGATTTGGTGTTGATTTGCAACATGTTGTGTTTCAGAATCCTGATGGCTCAACTCTCTGGTGAATTCATTCTATCTACTCCCTGGTTCTTTCCTTATTTCTGTTACTATTTCGATTATATGCATTAAAGTTTTGATCTTTGCAGTTTCTCCAATAAAGGGCATCGAAGACTGTCTTGCTCGTAGCCAAAATCAGAGCTGTAACAGGAATGTAAATCGGGGATTAGATCTCCTTAATTCTCCGGTGGTCAAATGATGTGTAAAGACTTCATATTTCCCATCAGATTCATTTGAGCATGTGAAAGATCAATGCTTTGACAATTCAGAGTCCTTCCTCAGTACGAAGCTTCCTTGTTCACACATCTGGTTCTTTGATGGCTTCTTATCCGAGTTCTAGGCCGGGTTAGCAGTGGGTTATTGGCTAAACCACTTATCAGGTCAATCTCTGAGTTATAAAATCGATTTGATCAAAGTATGAACCCTATGTGCTATTTGTAAAGGTTTTGGTTCAGTTTTTTATCCACAGGTCGCCTTAAATGGTTCTGTTTGGTTTATTGTGTGATAACTCCGACACTGCTAAGTGTCAATTCGTTTTTGGTTTATTTTATCTTGGTTCTATTGGAAGTAGCGCCCGAAAGCAATTTATGTAATTGTTTTTATAATTAATAAATGACAGATTTTTTCTCATCTTATTATTTGCTTCGTGCTTATAAGTAATACACTACTGAAAACCCCAAGTCGTATCATATGTAGCCATATAACATAGTGTGTGTCACACATGAGGATTAAGTTTATGGTGATACACTTGAAATGTTAGTCCGTGGTGAAGTTAATCAAAGTATGGGGTCTATTTATTAAACCACCATTAATGCGCCCAGAACACTTTATGGTGTGACCGTCTTATCCGGACCGTCGACATTGGTTGTCTAAGTAGGGCATTTATATATGATGTAGTCATATAGACTGGACCGATTTATTCTGCATTTCTCATATAATTCCGTGATTGAGAAATCTTATTAAATCACAAGATGATCATAGATGGATTAACCTTAATCTGAAGTGATTACAGACTCCTGCTTGTTTCAGGATACGGTTTGATGTGTTCGTTAAGGATCGCTAAGAGGCGCGGTCCGAATCACTTTCACGTTGGAATATTATGGAATGAGTGAGAAGTGTGTGTCTCACAGATATGGAATCCATTCCTTCCTGCGGGAAGTAGAAAGACAATCCCCTTATTTGTTAATCCTAGAAACTGATCGATCGGCTGAGTTCGTATTGGTTATGAACTAATTGATCACTAGTGGGTTAATGGTAAATAAGGATAAGATGTATTGAAGAAGGTTTACGGATAGTCTATGGAGGGTTAGTTTGTATGCAATGATTATATCAATGGACACTTATCGACTCGACTAGACGTTTTGAGAATAAGTTATATCTATAATCGATAGAGTTCAGTTTCGGATTTATGGTGGCGTAATTCCGGAATTAATGAATTAAGTAGAAACATTCTGTTCGATGAATATTTTATTTAATTTATTGTAGCTACTGGTTATAGGTCCATGGTCCTCGGGTTGACTCCTAACACGCGAGTGTTTTCTCATTTTATGGAACTTCGAGAATAAATTAAATAGTTGGTCTATTTAATGAATATGCAATATTATTTATTTGGTAAATAATATGTAAAATAGAAAAGACATTTTCTATTAAATTTGATGATGTAATTGGCGCCACATTTGAGGATAAATTAGGAGAAGAAATTTTCCTAGATTATCTCATATGTGTAATTAATTAATTATCTATTTGTTGGATAATTAATGGAAAAATAAGAGATTGATTTTTTGGGAATTATCTCTTATCTTTTGGCAAAAATATCTTTTCCTTATGTGAATAGGTAATTGTGGTGTGAAAAGGATAACTCTATTAGCTAGTTATTTTTCTATATAAAGAGAGTTCCTCCTAGCACAATAACAATCACAATTTGCGCCACTTTCACTAATAAAGAAGAGAAAAATTAGTTTCTTGTTCTAGTCATTAAGAGAAGAAAAACCTAGTGTTTTTCTTGTGCATATTCGAGGAGGTTCTACGGCGAGGATCGACGTCCACCAGTCGTCGAAAGGAGGTACAATCCGGAAGATTGTGGCTTCTCCATCTGTCGATTTACTGTTTCTCTCTAATAAGGTAAATCTTCAACTTTCTTGTAGTTATTAATTAATAATGCGAATCGAATCGTAGTAAAAAAATCGCATGCGAATTTAATTCGTAGCTTCCACTGTGCATGATCGAGCGTCTCGATCGGTGCTGTGAATCAGATCTAACGATCGAATTATGGATCGGATCCGGATTCGGTTTTCTATATATCCAGCATGTGGTATCGGAGCAAGGTTAAAGCGGTTTTGCGATCATGATTGCATAATTAATTAATAATGAGTGGAATTGAATAAATATTGCATCTTTTATATGTTTTTTATATAAATGCGTGGTTGAATGCTTTGGTTGACGAGATGGACTGGGGTTGGTACCTGTTTACCGTTAGATCTATTGTAAACCCAAATTTTTCTGGGTATAAGAAATAATGTAATTTATTTTATTTATTTTGTTGTAATATAATTTCCTAAGCTAGAAAAAAAAAGGGCCGAGATGTTTTTATTATTTTTTGGGAAGTATAATTGTATTTTTGTTGCTGTTGCACTCTGGGGGGCTGAGTTAGTATGCTGATGTCAGCATGACATCAGCTATGTGGAAAAAAAAGGGTTTTTGCAGCAAGCAAGAATCGAACCGGAAACGTGAGGATACAAGGAAGGCTTACTGAACCACTCGGGTATGAAGCAATCTGAAGAAGATTTGGATCAACTTAGGACCTTTTCTATATAATAGATTAGATACGGGGGTACCAACGGTCCATCTCAGTGGTTTATTTTTCGCTTTTATTTTCTTGTATGATTATTTATGTGATATAACCATGTCATGCATCATATTCATTAATTCCATTCCTAGCATATGCATACATGTAGAAAATTAATATTGACATTAATTAGACATGTATGAACACGATAATTAATTTAAATTAAAAATAAATTAAATTAATTAAAGGAAACAGAATTTTATCGGGTTATAAAATATTCACATGATAAAATAAAATTTACTCGGTAAATTTTGGGATCTAAAAATCATTCGTGGATTTTAATTATGTAGTGACTACATAAAAGAATTTTAATAATTGAAAAATTGGAAAATCCGGAAAAGTTGGACACCAACTGAACAAAAGGTTCGAAAATTGGTTCGGACGGTCAACAGGGCTTCGGCTCGACTCGACTTGTCCGTCCAAGTGCGGGGTTAGCCATGGGGGTCCGGGAAGGTCAAGCTATCCGGCGAGCTGAGGCTCAATGGGGCAATCTTAGTCCGATTTTCAACCTAGCACCCGCACACGTGCGACGCTAGCGTCGGGGGTCCGGTAAGGTTAAGCTATCCGGCGAGTTTCGGCTCAATAGGGCATCCTTAGCCCGATTCATCCAACAGTCGTATATGAACCGACGAAGAGGACGGGTCGGCTTAGCCAATCCCGACACCGTTCGGTGACCTCGGTTAAAGCTCAGTCAGGGTGTAATACCGATAAGTTGGTGATTGCTTTTCAAAATTTATTGTTTTCAAATTATTGAAAAAAATTCTACGATCCTAAATTTTTATCATGACAAGATTAGGACTTTAAAATTCTTTTGTGAATTTTTCTTTTGTAGTGACTACACAAGAGATTTTCTAAATAATCGATAATTGAAAAATCATGAATATAGTGTCACTAGTTAGACGGTAGTTGGAACCGATAAACTAGTGGGAGCTTTAAATTTGTGATTTATTGTTTTTTGATTTGGTAGAAAATTCATAAAGTCCTAATGTATTGAGATTATAAAATTCTTGGTGAATTTTAATTGTGTAGCGTCTACACAAGGAATTTTAATCCATAAAATTGGAAAATCGTGAATATGGTGACACTAGTTAGACGGTATTTGGAACCGATGAACTAGTGGGAGGATTAATTTAAATATTCATGATTTATTGTTTTTGGATTGTGAAGGAATTCTGAAAATCCTAATAAGATTCCTAATTTTCAAAATAACAAGTAGGAGCGGGGAAGGTGACAACCGACCCCACGGCCTCTACTGTTGGCCCAAGCACGTGAGAGAAGGGTGACGCCTCGAGCCGCTTGGATTACGGCCCTCTGCGGATGGCCTTCACCCCTATCAAAATTCAAGGTTTGGTCTCCGAAAGGATAGGATTTTGGGTACTCGTCGAGTCACTGACCGACCCTGCGGTGGCATACTCGAGGCGTACTTTGAGATCTGAAATAGTAGGTCACACTCATAAGGATATTTTTGGAAATATCTTGGCTGAAAAGGGAAGGTAATCAACAATTGAATGGAGATGTCTAATTCTTAATTGTTTAATTAATTGTTGAGAGAGATTGTCTCAATTTAATCGTCATTGTGCTGATACCGACCCTGCGGAGGCAGTATGATGTGAGGTTAAATCATTGAAATGGTAGGATAAACTGCATACATGACATCACATTTATTATTCCTAAAATTATTATATGTTTTAGTATATGATTCCATTTATATTTCTGTCAAAATTTATTTTCGCAACTACATATCATCTCAAGGTATCTAAACTGTTAAATACGATAAATTGACTAGTAACGACTTCGTAAAAATGGAAAATTAACAAGAACGTTAAACTCAATAATCGAGAATGCAAATTAATATTTCTGAAGAGGAAGTTCCTCTTGAGCCTACAAACTTAAGTGACATTGATGTGACTGATGTCACTCGTGCTGAGCGAGAGACAAAACAAAATTAGTTCAAAGATGACGAGAATGATTTGGTATCAATCTCACCAGACATCCCACAGTTTACGTGTAGTGTCTACTCTTATAAACAGCTAGTTCAAGGCTATTTCCTTTAAAGAAATCCAAGAATGGGAAGGTAAATGTCTACAAGCGCAAGTCATCTAAACTAAATAATTTAAAGGCTAAACCGAAATATTAATAAAAGAAAGTAAATGATAAGGAAAGTGATTTCGGAACACCAACCTATGAATCCTTTCTTAACCGCGTAATTTGACTCAGAAGCTAAAGTTCTTTGTTAGAACAAGGTAACTGGGCATTCAAGATGAAGAGTAGACAATGGGCAGTTATTTCAGCTAAGATAATGGGAGTGATATAAGGAAATAAATTTCGGATTTTAATCCTTGAATATCAAAGAAATATATTTCTGTTTTCAGATTCATTGGAACATATGGATTCACTTTCACATCGATAATATAGTTGCCTTAAAGAAAGTGAATATGACATTTGTATACGATTCTGAGACTCGGACTTTTGTCTGATAAAGTCAAAACCACAAGTAATGTTGAATAGGTATATGTAACACATCATAAACTATTAAGACAAATGGCTTCCGTATTTAGATGAACGATTCTTCAGCATCTATTAATTAGTGCATATATATCCTAAAGATAAGATCTAAAGACTGGCTAAGGATGATTCCTATCTCCCAGTCTAAGAACACTATCTCAAAGGAAAAATGACTAAGTGACCTTTCAATTTGGAAAGGGTAATAGAGATGAAGAAGTATCACAGCTTGTTCATATTGACCTTCGGGTTGTAATGAATGATACAAGCTAGTGGGAGTTTTTTGAGTGGTAGACACTTTGACTGACGACTACTCGAAACGCCGATTAGTTTACCTAAATATCTGGAGGAATCTCTGATATTACCAGAGAAACGAGTATTCCATGATCAGATATAGGTTATGGCATGGTTTTGGAACTGATGCTTGGCCTACCTCCGAGTGAAACGATTTCACTGAAAGGATGAACTATTGATTGCCCTATATAGTTATTGATATGCTAAAATACACTACTTAACTCGATTAAGAAGTTGTTTGCAAAATAACGGTATACATTATTATATAAATACCGAGAAGTCTACCTCGAAGATGCTTATGAATTTATGGATAAGGAGTGAACTACGTTTACTCCACTTCCGTAAATAGAGGCATTTAGAACTTGGTGCTTGAAGGTAGGATTGGATATTTTGCATACACGTTCAGATGGCAACTGTTCATGAAATATCTTAATGCAATGAGTAAATGTTGGTTATAAGATTCTTGAGATCAGATCGTGATGGTTACACTATTACATCCTTTTTGAAAGAATTTTTAAATAACAACCTTGAACCTTGAAGTAAAGATACTCAAGGAGTTTCTATCTGATTTAATCAGACCACATCCAACATTGGTTGTTGGGGGTTACGCTGATAAATACTACTACACCAGATCAGAATATTGATACACCCTAATGCAGTGGGAGTATGGTTTAACCATTGACCTGTTGTGATTTTGCAGACTTTACAGCCTGCTGATTGATAACCTATGGCCCTTTGAAAGGCTGTATAGGATTCTGATAATAAGAGGATGGTTCAAAGCCATAAACCTGTAAATGGAGGTTTAGTACTCCAGTTCTGTTCACAGTCTTGTAGAACCACGTGAGTATCTCAGGCCCAGTAGGAGTAATTGGACTCTACATGCAGAAGGGGCGAATGAATGAGAAAGTTTAACTTTTTAAGCAAAGCCAAGTGGTCTTAGGGGTAATTCCCTGAGAAGTAGATAGTTTAATAGGGGTGATGCCCTGAAACTTTCTCACCACTCAGCCTTGCTTTACTCCATGGAAAGAAGAAAGATTAATAGGGGTGATGCCCTAAAACTTTCTTGCCGTACAATAGAGCTTAGATTCATTTGGAACAAAAGGGTTTTTAGCTTAAAGCCAATGGCAGATTGACTGCCTATGCTTATATCCATTGATGGATTAAAGCAAACATCTACGTCATTAAAAGTCATATGTTTTGGAATGTGTGGGCTTGACCAGAATATTGATAAGTCTTTTGTAGACTGGAGAATCAATATTGGAAAAGTAGTAGACGTTAGTGTTAATAAAAGGCAACACTGCAACAATTGGAAAAAACATGGGTGTGTTATCTGAAGTCAGGAACTGACGTGCCATGCTTCTCTAATTTAGAGAAGTATACTATGTTCTTAGAATAGATTCGGGCGAATTCATAAGAACAAGTTGTTGGCAATATCCCATGCATCTTATTGGTTAAGATGATAATGAATTTTCGTATGCAAAATTCAACGAGAGGTTTCCTACCCAACTCCTCACGGAATAATTCTCTCGATCTTCGGATATATAGAAAATGGGATAGATTATCTTTCGGATAGAGAATGTCAGATTATCAAAAGTCAATTAAAGTCGAATCTTGGATTCGAGCGTTGGAAAGCAGTATAGTGCATCCTCAAGTATCTTAAGAGAACGAGGAATCATATGCTTGTGTATTCGGGTGTGAACCTGAGTACTGTTGACTACACTAATTCTGATTTTTTTGTCAGATTGAGGATGATCGTGAATCAATCTTAGACTCAGTGTTCACTCATTATAATGGAGCTACAGTCCGGAGCAATCCAGTACTGCCGATTTGACTCTATTAGTCGAATACATAGCAGCTTTCGGAGCAGCTAAAGAGGCAGTGTGGCTTGAGAAGTTCTTTGTTGGATCGGGAAGTGATTCCAGGTATCGATGAGCTGATATCATTTTACTGTGAAAATAGTTGAAAGGTAGCTCATGCAAATGATCTTCGCAATCATAAGAGGTCAAAAGCATATTGAAAGTATGTACCACCTGGTCAGACCGATCGTGTAGAGAGGCGTTTCGGTCCTAAAGATCGCCTCGAGCCGACAACCTAGCTGATCAGATTACCAAGTCATGTGGCATCTAATGTCACTGATAAGTGCTTGGCGGGTATGAAATTGGGAGATATGTCTCATCTGCTTTAGTGCAAGTGGGAGAATGTTGTGGATAGAAAGAATAATGGTATGGTGCTCTAAAAACAATCATTGCTTGTCATTACGGGCAAGTGGGATATTGTTAGATATAGTGTGCCCGAAAGACAACTGTTGCTTGTCCTTACGGGCAAGTGAGAGATTGTTGGAAGTAGCGCCCGAAAGACAATTTATGTAATTGTTTTTATAATTAATCAATGACAGATTTATTCTCATCTTATTATTTGCTTCGTGCTTATAAGTGTTAGGAAATCTACGCGGGAACGCAGCGGAATTCAAAATTTTGATTTCCTTTTACCCAAGATCGACTTCGTTTAAGCAATAAACAAACAAGTAGTAGACGGCGGTTACCTTGGTTGATCTAAAAGATCGACGCTTTGACAGTCTAAGGAGAGTAGTTCTGCATAGAGCCGCCCAAGTGTTCGGCCTCTACCGCTAGTCCACACGAACACCCCGCCGGAATCCCATCATGGATTGCTATTGGAAAACTCCGGTTGCTAGACCGGCCTTTTTCCCTCTCTCCAACTCTCTATAGGATGCTCTCTATTTTACACAAGAACTATTAGTTCTTGGAATTGTGATGTACAAAAGAGCTTGACACCCACCTCTTATTTATAGTGTAGGTGGCGCCTCTAATAGAGTGGAAGAGAAGAAAACATTTTCCCAATAAAATAAGGAAAATATAATTGATTGATTTATCTCATTTATTATAATATCTCATATTAAATAAATCTAGGATATTGTCAATATCTTATATTGAATATTCCCAAGATATTGTCAATATCTTATATTGACAATATTTATCTTTATTATATTACCATAAATCAATTTACACATGTGTATATATCACATATATATAACACATATATAAATCTACAAATATATATACCAAATATCATGCATATCCTATATGCATTCATTGTATATATATATATATATATATATATATATATATATATATATTTATATATTAATATCTTATATTAATAATAGGTAATACCATTAATTAAATTGCACAATCCAAGTGTATCTTATACACAAATAAGTTGCGCCACCTTTGACCAACAAATTGGCTTCCGGAATATTCTTTAATTAATATAATATTATTAATATCTTGTATTTAATTTATTCATAATAAATAAATACCACCATATTAATTTACCACTATAACCTTTATAGTCTCGAGATAAACTTTCCTTATTTGGTTATCATCTATAACCACATTTTAATCCGACTAGATGTTCTTATGTGTGTGACCCGATAGGCTTCCGAATATGTTGGCCGTAGACACAAAGTGCAAATTATGAAAATGCCCTTCATGCCTAACGATCACGGGATAGCGTCTAGCAACACACCGTGACCCCCAATCATCGGAAGAGTCAAATGCAATGACTACTACCTTTCATGTGAAGCAGTTACCGTGTAACTCGTTGTAATAATATCCATACGGTCGTTAGTCGAGTGTCAAAACATCAACGATCGTATCTTATAATCTGGATATCATGCTCTCTCGGAAGTAACTCATTTACTCCCACTTTGCAAAGATTCACGAGTAAGACATTCCTTATAAGAAGGCCATTTCGGATATTCGATCCTAATCATAGGATACGCGATTCCCGGACGACCAAACATGTATACTCCGCATGCTTCAATATCATACCCAATCACTACCGCATGATCGCCCCGTGGCAGGGGAAACCTCAATAGTGTCAAAGCATGACAATCCACACCGTGATGCCATGAAGACTCCGGTCTTAAGGATAATTACACAACCGCCACATAGTGTGACACTTAATGTAAGTGGGTCAGCCTAACGTACGCATTCTCTAATACACGTCCACATAAAGTCCAAGTGTCTCTACACTTCGATAGACGAGATCTATCCCTGCTCTTAAAGACAAAAGACATCTAATACGTGCTAGCTTGTTTATACTATCAATGCCCTGTTTAATAGTACATCACCTAGAGACATTTAAGTATCAAACTTATTAAAGTGATTAGAGATCTCATCAACCATAATCGCCTATCATGGTTTCTCTATCACGGTTTAATACTAAGGACGTTATCATATAACAATTCATAATTGGTTCTTTAAAAGAACATATATATGACAACATAAAAGCCATTTAATATATGTATAAACATAAAGAAATAGTAGAAATGATCCGACCCGGTCGGATCCGGTCCAACCCGATTGGGTTTAGGACACTATTTCAACAATCTCCCACTTGGCCTAAAACCAATCACTCGTACACACAAGACCAAGTTGAAACACAAGAATCTCATGCAATACTCGCAACTAGCCCTAGCCATAAACGGATCGCTATCCATGGGGACTCAGACTATCTTCATATCATGCTCCAAATGACCAAGTCAAAGGAACCGCCTCAACACACACATGAATCTCTGACGAGACCCTGGTCCTTGCTTCAAGCAATGAATCCACTTACTATATCCGCTATATAGAAAAGGTGGAAGAACTGCACAAGGTTCAGGAATGAACCTTCTAGATCCATGTACTGCTCCCGCTACGCCTCTAAGGCACTACTGTGTTTTGGCTAAGTTGTAGAATTTACAGTGACCCAAAGCTAGAACATTTCCAGCTCACTGTATCACTTAATCAAAGTGATTGCAAACCCAGACCGTAGCTCCCACTCGCCTTCATAAGACTCAGGATATACGTCAGTATATCTATATTTATTTAATTCCAAGTTTCAATAAACTAGGAAACTTTCCTTAACTTGTTTAAGGATATTCTCGACATTCACCAGATTTACTTTCATACTTGCTCATGACTCTTCATGAAGTATGAACATCCGGCATTACCTTTATGATGGTTCCTATCGCATTAGCAAAGGAAACCTTCCATAAGCATCATCTTTCACCTTATCTTTAGGACCAACGTCCTAACATAGATAGATCTTGCGATCTATGCTAAACTCTTTTAGCATCACATCTATATAGGTAAACTATAATCTAAGAACAGTTAAATCTATCACTATAGATTCTTATTTCTAAAATAAGAACCGCTAATCCAAGTGCTTTCGTAAAGACCTTGAACTACCAAACATTAATTGATTGTGACATGTGGTGACAATTCCCTAGAGAGATATCCAATACCTTACTCAAAAATCGTAACACACTCCCACTATCCATTGCACACGGGCATATCCTTCTTTTGACTAAATCAAACTCCTTTGATTATCAAACAAAGAAATCATCTAGAGAAACTTGTTTGAGTCCATAAATGGATCTCGTAGGCTTACATATCATGTTATCGTCTATGAACATCGAGCTATTTGCCCAACGCCTTCAACACTATCATATAGCCATGATACGAAGTTATAAAAACATTATCTGAATAGAACTGGGCTCAGCTGGCAGATAAAGACAATTACAAGGTTTACACCTCATACCCTTCAGCCGTCACTATAGCCTTATGGTAATCATATTACTATCCATGTCACCTTTCAGGGACACTCCCTCTAGGTAAGACAGACTAGGTTCACAACCTGGTTGTCACTGATGGAATCTAATTCAGATATTATGGCTCCAAGCCATATCTCTCAATCTTGCCTCTCAAACATTCTTTCATAAGTCGTGAGATATTCATTCTTCAAGATGAACATACCAATAGCCTTTTCAGGCTTGAGGTTATCCACAGACTTACAGAACTTTTGTGTGCACTGAGCAGTGATCTACACCTCATCGCTATGTGGCGTCCGCTCATGTTCCATTGGTTGAATATATCTTTGTGGTTCTCAAACTCTTTTGAGATCTAAATCTACTCCCACTGTTTCTTTTGGAAGAAACACTTCCTTTAGAAGACAGCATGTTTGGAGACAAACATTTTGCTCCATGGACAAGTAAATAATATCAAGCGTACTTGCTAAGATATTCCACAAAGTTGCATATGTCGTACTAGGCTCCAAGCCTTTCCGACTTTGCCTATGACAACTTCAAATCATCGGTTAAGATAGATTCGACATTATCCTCTTCCATATCTAATATGGAATTTATTCAACCTTTATTCTTTGGAACTAGGTTAAGTATAAGGGCACTATCCCGAAACGGGTAAGGGATACATCGCATGGCTTGCGTCACACCTTTATCATATAAAGTGTTATTTCCATTTTGGGAACACAATCTAATTGCATATCCCAAAGATGGGGGAGAATCTTATTCCTTTTCAGAGGACTTTTGAAACACCCTTCAGGTATTAATTACTTCAATCCAATTGAAGATTAATTCCTAAGTAGCTCATCAATCTCATATTCGTACTAGCTCGAACTTTTCGGGCTTTCCGAATCATACACTTCATTGAGTACACTTGACTATTTCTAAAAATAGTCATAGAGATTAATAAACAATTATTTGTGGCATTAATTGTCACAAGCCAACAAACATCGGTATGTTTAGGCTTTAGACAATTTTTTTTAGATTTTATAACCTTTTCATAAAAGGGTATTTTAGTCCTCTTTGGATAAGATACGATAACCCACATGATTCATAATCATATGGTTCAACATCATCGAAATGACGTTTAATTACACGCTTCCCTTCCAGAGAGACTACATCTAGAACAACTACAAATATCAAGGATAACAACCATACAAATATTTAGTTGAGATCTCATCACATATATCAACTATATAGTGACAACAATCTAGTATGTTAGATTCAGTGACCTTCCAACTTTATTAGAATAACATTTATTCTTTACAATTGAATATGTCTACTAAATCCTAACAAATAACTGAAAACATATTCTTCATAAGAACCGGAACATAATAACATTTATTTAGTTCCCTTATCAGTTTACTAGATCCGAATATGGTAAGTGTTACAACATTTGTTTAACCTTCCATATCTCAGTATTTAATCTTTCTAATTTAATCACACTCGTAAGATATCATATATCTAAGAGTTGACTTGAACTTAGATAGATTTATCTCAACTCGCTTGCCTAGAATAGAAACTTCAATAAGTTCTCTATTTAAGCACATGCCCTAACTATCATTTTAATCCTTCAAGCACTTGTAAATGTTTCTTAGTGTAGTCTTCATAAGACTTAAGAAAGATCACAAGAGCTATGTCTTTGATTTCCTTTCATAAAGAAAATCTAAAGTTTATTAAATAGTTTATTTAACCTTTTAAATCGTATTTAAAACATTAACTATTTAATTAACCTTTAAGCAATGGTAGAATTAAGTCGATACTTAAATCTTACAATTTTGAAAACAACCTTTCCAAAATTAGATCTGGTCATTCTTATCCAACGTTTGAATTAATTGTCATCGTATGACAGAATGATCATCTTGGATCGTATCCAATGTATGATTAATTCGTTGAAATTTATTTCAAATGATTTAATCATATCATGAGCTTCCGCTTTTCATTAATAATTAAAGTCTCGAGTACTCGCATCAATTATGTAATCTCCTTGTCTCTAACTACTATAACGGGATGGCTCATGTCATTTCTTATTTTAAAAGGATTAAAATTACTTAACCATATTTGAGAACGTTTCTTAAACAGTCATAATTTGGTTTTACTAATCGAGAATAAAACATAAATATAAAAGTTTGCTAAAAACTACAACATAAAAATGAAAATAAAAGAGTGTTGTTGTTTACACACGCAAAATCAAAAATGGTCTTTTGATTTATGATTTTGCTCCCACTAGTCAACTACTCCCAATTGACTTTCAAGAATCTTTCAAAATTCTTTAGTGGCCAAGATCCCATCTCGTTACCCCGATTCCCGACGAGGGCCGATCAACCGGATTAATTTCGAAAGGTATGTAACTCTTACCAATCACATCTCTATGTGACTCTTGGTGGTTGACTAGTCAACTCTTTGACAATTCACATCTTTATGTGGTAGTCAACCCTTGCCTCTAGAATAAGACGGTCCTGACGTGGGCCAATCACCGCAATACTCTAGTCAAGTCATAACCCAATATTCATGAGATCTCATACGATCATATCTCAATAATGACGATATACCCGTGGTAGGTCAACTCCCGACGAGGGCCGATCAGTTGGATCCGAACAAAGGCTCTTCACCGTCGCTATAATATTGGGAGACAATTATTCAACTCGATTTTTGTTGTGGAAGTATTTACGTAAATTAATTCACTTAATTAATTTTAATTACGGTCTCATCAAATATATCTATCTCTATAGACATACATCCTACACATTTATCTAGATCGTGCCTAGTCATGCATCTATCGTATCATATAAAATAAATACAAGCACAAAATAAATAAATGCTTAAAGTAACCGGTATGATCATGGACCTTTCCTAGGTGCGGTTTCGAATACAAACTGACGAAACCGCGGGTCACAATCTAAGGGTAGCTGCAACCGCCAATAGGATCTTTAATGCGCCATTCTCCAATGGGATCTTTATTCTTCTTTCTTTGGTCTCCATCTTCTGCTCCATTCTTGTTACATTTAATTCTATCTAATAAAATAAATACACCCGCCGCACACGGGGAGAGTCAACGGGAATGGGATAAATGCAGAAAATAAACTAGGTCACGTTCTTCATAACGGCCTAGGACAATTTTTAAACCAACAGAAAATTAAATCATTCACATCTATCCTATCGGTCGAGTCCATGATCAATCGGGGTCCATATAATCATATTATATCTACTATATCTAATCCATACAATAAAATCTTATGAAAAAGATAAAATTAAAATTTAACTACTTGCGTCTTAATTAATCAATTAACATTTAATCTATTAAATAATTTTATCCAATCAATTAACTAATTAACATTTAATTAATTAAATGATTTTAATCGAAATAAAATTAACGATTAATTTTAAACGATTTTAATTTTAATTTTAATTAATTAGAACTATTCCAAAATAAATCAAAATTAAAATTATTTCTCTTTTGTTTCTTTCCTTTTGATTCGTAATCAAAAGGGATGCCTTTGGTTTCCTAAACCAAATTTGGCTTAGGCCTGGCCACTTTCCAAAATCAAATTTTGGAAGTGGCCTAGGCCTAGGCCTTTTACAAATCAAATATTTGAAAAGGGCCTAGGCCTATTCCAAATCAAATATTTGGAAAGGCCAAATAATTTTGGTTTAGGCCTGGCCACTTTCCAAAATCAAAATTTTGGAAGTATCCTAGGCCTAGGCCTTTTCCCAAATCAAATATTTGGAAAGGGCCTAGGCCTATTCCAAACAAAGTTTGGAAAGACCATTATTATTTTAATGCCATGTGGCATCCCAATGGCCCAAACTATTTGTACCATTGGTTAGCCACATGACACAACTAAACAAAAGACGAATTACCAATCACAACTATGAACAATATTGAAACACAAAATACACAAAACAAAATTTAGGGATCCACCAAAAAATGCACCAGCCGACGTCGACCGCCCCAAAGGGGTGCCGCCGCCGCCGGTGCAATTTCCGGTGGGGTGCCGCCGCCGATCGGCCGAGCACCCCAAAAGCCGACCCCCTTTTTTTTTCGTGTATCGATTTGCGAATAAAAAATCTTTCATCTTTTAATTACGTGATTTAAACGATAAAATTAATTACGCAAAATAACATGCTTATTGCTTAAGCTCGAAGCTCGCTCTGCTACCACTGTTAGGAAATCTACGCGGGAACGCAGCGGAATTCAAAATTTTGATTTCCTTTTACCCAAGATCGACTTCGTTTAAGCAATAAACAAACAAGTAGTAGACGGTGGTTACCTTGGTTGATCTAAAAGATCGACGCTTTGACCGTCTAAGGAGAGTAGTTCTGCATAGAGCCGCCCAAGTGTTCGGCCTCCACCGCTAGTCCACACGAACACCCCGCCGGAATCCCATCATGGATTGCTATTGGAAAACTCCGGTTGCTAGACCGGCCCTTTTCCCCTCTCTCCAATTCTCTATAGGATGCTCTCCAATTTTACACAAGAACTATTAGTTCTTGGAATTGTGTTGTACAAAAGAGCTTGACACCCACCTCTTATTTATAGTGTAGGTGGCGCCATCTTCTAGAGTGGAGGAGAAGAAAATCTTTTCCCAATAAAATAAGGAAAATATAATTGATTGATTTATCTCATTTATTATAATATCTCATATTAAATAAATCTAGGATATTGTCAATATCTTATATTGAATATTCCCAAGATATTGTCAATATCTTATATGGACAATATTTATCTTTTATTATATTACCATAAATCAATTTACACATGTGTATATATCACATATATATAATCACAAATATAGATCTACACAAATATATTTATCACAAATGTGATCATGCATATCCTATATGCAATTGGTGCATATATATATATATATATATATATATATATATATATATATATATATATATATATATATATTAATATCTTATATTAATATATGGTAATACCATTAATTAAATTGCACAATCCAAGTGTATCTTATACACATTAAATGTGGCGCCCCTTTGACCAACAAATTGGCTTCCGGAATATTCTTTAATTAATATAATACTATTAATATCTTGTATTTAATTTATTCATAATAAATAAATACCACCATATTAATTTACCACTATAACCTTTATAGTCTCGAGACAAACTTTCCTTATTTGGTTATCATCTATAACCACATTTTAATCCGACTAGATGTTCTTATGTGTGTGACCCGATAGGCTTCCGAATACGTTGGCCGTAGACATAAAGTGAAAATTACGAAAATGCCCTCCATGCCTAACGATCACGGGATAGCGTCTAGCAACACACCGTGACCCCCAATCATCGGAAGAGTCAAATGCAATGACTACTACCTTTCATGTGAAACAGTTACCGTGTAACTTACTATCCTAACGCTGTAATAATATCCATACGGTCGTTAGTCGAGTGTCAAAACATCAACGACCGTATCTTATAATCTGGATATCATGCTCTCTCGAAGTAACTCGTTTACTCCCACTTTGCAAAGATTCACGAGAGTAAGACATTCCTTATAAGAAGGCCATTTCGGATATTCAATCCTAATCATAGGATACGCGATTCCCAGACGAC
Source organism: Gentiana dahurica var. dahurica (assembly GCA_024500145.1). Lineage (NCBI taxonomy): Eukaryota > Viridiplantae > Streptophyta > Magnoliopsida > Gentianales > Gentianaceae > Gentiana > Gentiana dahurica. Next base: position 35,073,753 of record CM044906.1, read on the forward strand.
CAACCATGTATACTCCGCATGCTTCAATATCATACCCAATCACTACCGCATGATCGCCCCGTGGCTAGGGGAAACCTCAATAGTGTCAAAGCATGACAATCCACACCGTGATGCCATGAAGACTCCGGTCTTAAGGATAATTACACAACCGCCACATAGTGTGACACTTATCTGTGTAAGTGGGTCAGTCTAACGTACGCATTCTCTAATACACGTCCACGTATAGTCCAAGTGTCTCTACACTTCGATAGACGAGATCTATCCCTGCCCTTAAAGACAGAAGACATCTAATACGTGCTAGCCTGTTCATACTATCAATGCCCTGTTTAATAGTACATCAGCCTAGAGACATTTAAGTATCAAACTTATTAAAGTGATTAGAGATCTCATCAACCATAATCGCCTATCATGGTTTCTCTATCACAGTTTAATACTAAGGACGTTATCACATAACAATTCATAATTGGTTCTTTAAAAGAACATATATATGACAACATAAAAGCCATTTAATATATGTATAAACATAAAGAAATAGTAGAAATGATCCGACCCGGTCGGATCCGGTCCAACCCAATTGGGGTTAGGACACTATTTCAACAATAAGTAATACACTACTGAAAACCCCAAGTCGTATCATATGTAGCCATATAACTTAGTGTGTGTCACACATGAGGATTAAGTTTATGGTGATACACTTGAAATGTTAGTCCGTGGTGAAGTTAAACAAAGTATGGGGTCTATTGATTAAACCACCATTAATGCGCCCATAACACTTTATGGTGTGACCGTCTTATCCGGACCGTCGACATTGGTAGTCTAAGTGGGGCATTTATATATGATGTAGTCATATAGGACTGGACCGATTTATTCTGCATTTCTCATATAATTCCATGATTGAGAAATCTTATTAAATCACAAGATGGTCATATATGGATTAACCATAATCCTGAAGTGATTACAGACTCCTGCTTGTTTCAGGATAGGGTTTGATGTGTTCGTTAAGGATCGCTAAGAGGTGCGGTCTGAATCACTTTCAAGTTGGTACTATTCAGGAATGAGTGAGAAGTGTGTGTCTCACAGATATGGAATCCATTCCTTCCTGCGGGAAGTAGAAAGACAATCATCTTATTTGTTAATCCTAGAAACTGATCGATCGGCCGAGTTCGTATTGGTTATGAACTAATTGATCACTAGTGGGTTAATGGTAAATAAGGATAAGATGTATTGAAGAAGGTTTACGGAAATAATCCCGCTTCATTATGGATAGTCTATGGAGGGTTAGTTTGTATGTAATGATTATATCAATGGACACTTATCGACTCGACTCGACGTTTTGAGTATAAGTTATATCTATAATCGATAGAGTTCAGTTTCGGATTTATGGTGGCGTAATTCCGGAATTAATAAATTAAGTAGAATATTATGTTCGATTAATATTTTATTTAATTTATTGTAGTTACTGGTTATAGGTCCATGGTCCCCGGGTTGGCTCCTAACACGCGAGTGTTTTCTCGTTTTATGGAACCTCGAGAATAATTTAAATAGTTGGTATATTTAATGAATATGCAATATTATTTATTTGCATGGTAAATAATATGTAAAATAGAAAAGATATTTTCTATTAAATTTGATGATGTAATTGGCGCCACATTTGAGGATAAATTAGGAGAAGAAATTTTCCTAGATTATCTCATATGTGTAATTAATTAATTATCTATTTATTGGATAATTAATGGAAAAATAAGAGATTGATTTTTTGGGAATTATCTCTTATCTTTTGGCAAAAATATATTTCCTTTATGGGAATAGGTAATTGTGGTGTGAAAATGATGACTCTCTTGGCTAGTTATTTTCCTATATAAAGAGAGTTCCTCCTAGCACAATAACAATCACAATTTGCGCCACTTTCACAATTAAATAAGAGAAAAATCAGTTTCTTGTTCTAGTCAGTAAGAGAAGAAGAAAAACCTTGAGTTCTTCTTGTGCATATTCGAGGAGGTTCTACGGCGAGGATCGACGTCCAGCAGTCATCGCTAGGAGTTATAATCCGGAAGATTGTGGCTTCTCCATCTGTCGATTTACTGTTCCTCTCTAATATGGTAAATCATCAACTTTCTTGTAGTTATTAATTAATCATGTGAATCGAATCATAATAAAATCGCATGCGAATTTAATTCATAGCTTCCGCTGTGCATGATCGAGCGTCTTGTTAAGGGCTAAATTATAGTGATTTTTATATATATTTTCTATATCAATTTCCCCTCCATTCGTATGATTTTCATAGATTTTGAGCTATATATGTAAATATTGAGTAAATGGTGTTTTTAATAGTAAAATATGAAAACGTATCGATTTATATGCTTTATTTGATGATTTTATGTTGTTTTGGAATCGTGTTACGTTTTGGTATGTTTTTCGATGTGTGTAGATACATATCTTTAACTTGGAAAGGATTTGGAAGAGTCTAAAGTCGAATTTGAAGTGTTGATGAAGAGATAGAGATGTTACAAGAGGATAAAGATGGAGGAAAGAAAGGATAATTATCAAGAAATCCGTTCTGCATCAAGATGGACGAGCGTTCATCTGAGGCCGACGAGCGTCCAAGAATACACGTCGATAAAAATCGTCGAGCTAATTCACTTTCAGAGAGTTCAGACGTTGGACTAATATCCGTCAAGCATTAGGCGTCATTGGTTACGTCCGCTTTCTTTAAACCGACTTAGATTCAGTGAGACTTAGTTTTATTATAAAAGCACAGCAGCCCCAAACCCTAAATTCATTCAGAAATTTCTTCACATCAAAAGAGAGGCCAGCAGCCGCATCTTGAGAGTTTGAAGGCCGGTCACCCGAGCCTTGTGCTCGGGTGAACCGATGTTAGATTAGGAGTAGATTAGATGTTTGCTTTTCGTTTCCATGGATCAATCCTTGTTCAAAACTATGTGAGTTCTTTTTGATTAATTCAATTCTAGTTTTTCTTCATGATTGTTGATTTATTTTGTATCTTTCTTTGTGCTTATGAGGCCATGAGAATAGATTGAAAGATCTGTTTTCTATTGATGTTTATAATACGGAAGTTGCATAAACCTTAGATCATCATAGAAAGATAGGGTTTTTAGCCTTTGATTATGTGACAAATTAATTGGTTAGATTCCTAGGTTGTTAGATTCGATTATACGAGAGTAACTTGAATCTACACCCGTCGTTTTGTTTGGTAAATCAGTCTCAACACTCGAAAGATGAGAGATAGATAATTGAATTTGCTACTAAAGTAGGAGTTCATAGCTTGAGAGATAAGTTCACTAAGAGATTAGGGATTTGTGTCTCGTGAAAGGGTGAAACCACAAACTGAATTAAAATCATGAGATGAACTAGGATTGAAATCACTTGGTTTGTGCACTGTTTGATCCCATGTATCTTTAGTTTAGTTTAGGTTGTGTTATTTTATTTCGGAGGTTAGATTTATTTTAATTGCTTTTTCGTTTATTTTATTTGTTCTTTCGTTTATTCGTTTTTCCTAAGTAACAATTGAAAGGAATTAGTGAAATTAGATTCAACATCCCAATTCCTTGTGGATCGACCCCTTACTCACTTCGCTCTACTATCAATTACCCGGTATTCGGCCGGTTAGGAGTTAGTTTTGCATGGTAGTTAGGGTTTATAAATTTTCTTTTGTTTAATGATGCAAAAACCTCCCAACAAAAGTGGCGCCGTTGCCGGGGAATAGGTGTCATGTTGAATCGATCTTGTTATTTCTCGATTTTGTTACGTTTATTTTTCGTTTCAATAAAAGTAGCGTTTACCAAATCGAGAGTTTTTATTTTGCCGTGTTTCGATGACCATAAGGTTAAGAATGTGCAAAAGTTTTTTACTCGATTTTTTTAAACGTGAAGTATGTGTTTATGTGTTTTCTGATCTAACCTCTTTGTGCTTTAATTGAAAGTGGCTGCTGTGATCTGTGTTAATATGTGTTTTAAGTTTTTAGGGTTTGTCTGCGTTTTCCTGCTCTCTGCTGTGTATTCGTTGTATGGACGAGCGTTCAAGTTAGTGAACGCCTGTCCAGTTCTTTAGCTGCAGTAAACGAGCGTTTGAAAGTATTGGACGCTCGTCCGTTCAAATATTTTCGACTCTGTTCTGGTTTAAAGGACCAGACGAGCGTCCATGCTTTCTGAACGTCCGTCCGGTTGGTTTTCAAGTCAAACGAGCGTTTGTTTTGCTGAACGCTCGTCCAAAGCTGTATTTTGAGGTGAACGCCCGTCTGTTGTGCTGAACGCCAGTTCAGTAGTCCAGGTTTTTCTTGATCTCATTCCTAATGCTTTTATTTAGTATGGATTGCTTACATTCGAGCATCTGTGGCCTATTTATTTTTTACATAGATGTCCTGAATATGAATGTTATACCTTTCCATCTATGAATTCATGCTAAGTAAATGATCTTATTCCTTATACATGATTCATCTATGCAAGTTATAGTCACTGTCAGTTCTCGTACGCTATAACTGTTCTTATTGTTAATTAGTAGCTAATGTCGGTTTCCGTATGCTACATACCGTTGTGATTAATCTTTTAAGCTTTGAGACTTATGTGCTTCCTTGTTATTTTTATAACTCATTTGGGTAGTAACTGTCGGTTTTCCGTTGCTACGATGGAAACCTTATGAGTTATATCTGTTTAGTATAGCTAACTGTTGGTTTTCCATAATGCTATCACCTCTGACGAGTCTTAAAGCGCGTCTACACTACATGTAATGAACAGCACTGTCGTTTATCATAACCTGTCATTATTTGGTAGACGTCTATTATATACATGTCATGTTGCTAATTAGTGGGCTAGTTTTCTTTCTTTTATTTTCTTTTATTTTTGCATATCATTTAGTTGCATGTCATCTAGTTGCATTGTTTTTCTATTTTTCTTTTATTTTTCTTGAGTGTAGTTAACTGTCGGTTTCCGTAATACTACCTCGTTTTTATTTTAGTTTCTGCATAGGCCGTAGTCACTGTAGAGTTGTCAGCGGTCAACTTGCTCAGCCTGAGCCTGTCAGAATTTATTTTTTATTTATTTTATTTTTAGGATTGCATATCATGTAGATTGCATTGTAGTATATTTTCATATAGTTGCACCTAGCCTACGACTTTGTAGTATTTCATGTATAGTATTCAATCTTTAGTTGAGCTTAAGTTGAAAAATCTCTATGATCATTTTCTTCATGTGCTTTATATATGTAATCTTTTCTTTTTCCCCGAAGACTCTTTTTGCACTAATCAAGTCTGCAGGATACTTTCTATAGCTATTGTGCACTTTCACGATGTATTCAGTTGTCCTGTGATGCTCCACAGTCTACTGAGCTATGCAAGCAATCCTGGTTCTTGTTGGTTCCTCCAGAATTGCCAGCATCCAATCAGCTAAGTTCTCTAATTTATTATTTCTATATAACTTGAGGACAAGTTGCAATCTAAGTGTGGGGGAAGGGATAGATGATTTATGTGTCTACTTTCGTTTGCTCATATTTTTAGTATTTCTATGAAAAGTGCTTAATTTTCAAATTTTTTGTTATATCCCTAGTAGACAAAGGCATATCTTTGCTTGAGTTTATATCATTTTTGCTATATTCTGTATATTTAGTAATTTTAGTTGTTTCACCCGACACTCTTTTTCACATGCCATAGTAAATGATGAGCTAAATGTTGAAATCCTACCCCATTTTAGTTGGAGATTTTTGATGATTATAGCATGTTTCTTTGCTTATGTACAATTCTTGAAAAGTTTAGTAGTTTGTATTCTAGGATTAAAGTATGACATACCGTGAATATCTGTAAGTTTGAATGTGATAAGTGAAACGTGATTAAGTCTTTGCAATAGTAATAAATTGTTTACTTGAGGTGTTATGCTCAGTGGTCTGTGCTACTAGAAAATAATCTTTTCCACTGTCAGCCAGAAATCTCTAAGTAAACATAATTGTAATTGTGTGTGTCGGAAGCTGGTTTATGATTTGGGTGAGGTAGGTGTACCACGTATGTCCTATTCCACTATGATGACCAAAAGCTCACGACAGTCAGTTTATAGCTGCCTTATGATTGGAGTAAGGTAGGGATTATCTTGAAATGTCCTGTTCTGCTATGAGGGCAAAAGCTTATTCTGATGTGTGTTAGAAAAGTGTGAAAAAAGTGAAAATATTGAAATATATTATTATGAATAAGTAAGGACTTAGTTATCGTTAATCTTATACCCAGTATAAACTGAAGGATATGTTGTAGGATTATCCTCTGAGTCTGTCAGAAATGTTTTAGATATTCTCTACTATTTCTTTTTGGGATATGTATGTTTTGTAAAGTGCCTGTTATAATTTTTGAATATTTCTAACTTAGATGGGAAACCGGGCTAGTTTTGGTTTGAATAACTTTTAAATTGTGGAACTTAGTGGAAATTTATTATGTCTATGCACACACTACACGAGTGAACTTCTAAGTTATAGAATATACTTTATATTTGTGTACATGTTTATTTGTCTCGACCTTGATCTTTGTTCTGTTTTGCTCAAGGACGAGCAAAAGTTTAAGTGTGGGGGTGTTGTTAAGGGCTAAATTATAGTGATTTTTATATATATTTTCTATATCAATTTCCCCTCCATTCGTATGATTTTCATAGATTTTGAGCTATATATGTAAATATTGAGTAAATGGTGTTTTAATAGTAAAATATGAAAACGTATCGATTTATATGCTTTATTTGATGATTTTATGTTGTTTTGGAATCGTGTTACGTTTTGGTATGTTTTTCGATGTGTGTAGATACATATCTTTAACTTGGAAAGGATTTGGAAGAGTCTAAAGTCGAATTTGAAGTGTTGATGAAGAGATAGAGATGTTACAAGAGGATAAAGATGGAGGAAAGAAAGGATAATTATCAAGAAATCCGTTCCGCATCAAGATGGACGAGCGTTCATCTGAGGCCGACGAGCGTCCGAGAAGCGTTTATATCGAACAGGCGTCGATAAAGCAAACGTGCGTCCAGGGAGCTAATTCACATACAGAGAGTTCAGACGCTGGCTAAACGAACGTCCAGTATCCGTCCAAGCATTCTGGACGGGCGTCCAGTTGGTTAAACGGGCGTCCACCGCCGTTTTTGTTGAAACCGACTTAGGTTACTGTAGCAACCGACTTAGTTTTATATTTAAATCACAGCAGCCCCAAACCCTAAATTCATTCAGAAATTTCTTCACATCAAAAGAGAGGCCAGCAGCCGCATCTTGAGAGTTTGAAGGCGGTCACCCGAGCCTTGTGCTCGGGTGAACCGATGTTAGATTAGGAGTAGATTAGATGTTTGCTTTTCGTTTCCATGGATCAATCCTTGTTCAAAACTATGTGAGTTCTTTTTGATTAATTCAATTCCAGTTTTTCTTCATGATTGTTGATTTATTTTGTATCTTTCTTTGTGCTTATGAGGCCATGAGAATAGATTGAAAGATCTGTTTCTATTGATGTTTATAATACGGAAGTTGCATAAACCTTAGATCATCATAGAAAGATAGGGTTTTTAGCCGTTGATTATGTGAAAAATTAATTGGTTAGATTCCTAGGTTGTTAGATTCGATTATACGAGAGTAACTTGAATCTACACCCGTCGTTTTGTTTGGTAAATCAGTCTCAACACTCGAAAGATGAGAGATAGATAATTGAATTCGCTACGAAAGTAGGAGTTCATAGCTTGAGAGATAAGTTCACTAAGAGATTAGGGATTTGTGTCTCGTGAAAGGGTGAAACCACAAACTGAATTAAAATCATGAGATAACTAGAATTGAGATCACTAGGCTTGTTCAATGTTTGACCCCATGTCTTTAGTTTAGTTTAGGTTGTGTTATTTTATTTCGTAGGTTAGATTTATTTTAATTGCTTTTTCGTTTATTTTATTTGTTCTTTCGTTTATTCTTTTTTCCTAAGTAACAATTGAAAGGAATTAGTGAAATTAGATTCAACATCCCAATTCCCTGTGGATCGACCCCTTACTCACTTCGCTCTACTATCAATTACCCGGTATTCGGCCGGTTAGGAGTTAGTTTTGCATGGTAGTTAGGGTTTATAAATTTTCTTTTGTTTAATGATGCAAAATCTCCCCATCACGTCTCGATCGGTGCTATGAATCAGATATGACGATCAATTATGGATCGGATCCGGATTCGGGTTTCTGTATATCCAGCAGGTTCAACACTTCACAAGCATGAATACTACTATTACCGGCCCCAACAGGCAAACAGGGTGGCTAAATGTGAATGTGTTAACAAAAGTCTCAAAATTTTCCAAAAACTGATTTTTAGCATGTGCATTATATGTGCCTCGGTTTTAGAGGTTTCCAACTATAAATCGCTTAGGGCTTAAGGGGTCTTTGTACCCTCAGACCTATAAATACCCAGAACTTTGAACAAGGATCGTATCACTTGACAATTAGCTATCCCACATTTTTACATACTCTCAAAAAGTCTCTGTTTGTTCTTGTTTGAGTTGGAGTTCAGAATTCAGTTGAAGAATTGATACTAGGCGGCATCAAATTCTTTGAATTCCTTGAAGGAAAACACTTGGTTGGTTCGAGGAGGAGTGGTGATTCTGGTTTTGCAAGGGACCGCATTTTAGAATCACATCTCTTGTTTCAGTAATTGTTTTTAAACAGCTTAATCTTACGTGGCATACTTGTTTGATTTTTGCTGTTAGTGTTTAGTTTGAACTCCTTTGTGTGTTTATGTGTGTTGCTATTTAGTCAGTCTATGTTGAACTTTAATCTGAAGAAATCAGCATCTAAGTTCAGGAATTGTCCTTGAAAGCTTGGACTGGCATATAGGCCCTGTGAGGATTTTGGTCTTGCAGCCCATATTTCAGTGACACTCTGAACCTGTGTAAGCCTGTTGTTCAGATTGAGAGTCTGTCTGTTTGTCCTTTCATTCAGTAACAAATTTGCATAAAGTCTAGGAAGTCTAAAATTAGTGATTTGGTGAAACACCAAGATCACTACCTTGAGCATAAGGTTTAGTTTTGGACTTCACTTCTTGGCTGCTTTAATTTGGACACTAAAGTGCAAGGATGAGTCTGTGGTAGCTTTGGTACAGAAATCAAGCTTGTATAATCTCAGTTTTCAGGATCTATCCTTCTGTGTGGCTGGCTTGAACACCTACACACTGCCTTGTGAAAAAGTCCTGATAGACTGATTTCTTGTAATCATGCAAGGACTTGTTCGCTAGTTCAAGAGCTTGCCCTTGTCTGATCATCCCCATCATATTGTTGGGAAGTTTAGTAGCATTCCTTTGAGGACTGTCTGCTGAAATTCTACCCCATGTTGTGCTGAACTTTCAGTGCTCCTTTCTGCTTAATTGTTGAATCTGTTGTGCATCACAAACTTGTTTCTAAACTTGCTGGTCCTATGATTTATAACTGAGCATGCTGCTGCAAATCTTCTATTTGAGTTCCTGACTTGTTGAGTATTATCAGTCTTGATGTACCTTTGGTTGGCTGCATTTTTTGTGTGGTTATTCATACTGTTTGAAACTGAGTTTGTAATAGTTCCTTGGAGCTGCTGATTCTTGTGTTATCAACCTAATATCTCGGTTTTGATAAACAGTCTTCATACTTGTTTATCAAATAAGATACTCAACTGATTGATCAGCCTAGTACTTGGCTCACCATCTGTGTATCTTGTCTTAATTGAATCATTAATTTGAACAGTGTTGTAAAATCCGTCACCTCTTTGTAAGGGTATTTCGGTCTTTTTGAAATTATTTTTCCCTTTTCCTTTTATTTTTAGGTTTTCTTTTCCCCCAAGATTTAAAAAAAAACTGACCTATGGTGATTAAAGGGTATAAATTGGACCCTAAGTAGCCCTAGACATCATAAAAATAACGTTTTTGAAGTTCTGTGGACTTTCGACATGTTGAACCGAGAAACCTCCCTGGTTAAGCGACCCAGTGGTGCCCAGGATGTGTCTCAGACAGCCCAGGACGTGTCCCAGAGCGTGTCCAGGATCAACCAGGAAGTTGAACCGAGCACTATCCTCGGTTAAGCGGCCCTGTTTTGGACTTCGGGCTTAGTTTTGATCGGTTGAGTTCGTGTTTGCATATCAGAGTGATAAGTTTGAAGAGCTTTTATGTCCATGAGCGGTTTTGATTATCGTTTCATCTCAAGAAGGTAATAATCACAAAACCTTAGTTTTATTCATAATTCTACTCTTGTATTTGTTAGAATTCGTAGTTTTAATGGTAGGGTTTATTCATTATTCATAGATTCGCAAGAGCTTGAAGGTTGACCATAGTTTGATCGTTGTTTGGCTTGTTTTCGTTAAGTTTACGGGGTAAGGAGTTCTTTTTATCATATGTATCCTTTTTGTATTTAAATATTGTTTCAATATTGTTTTCTGTAAATTGGCACGAAATTGGACATGTTGTGTGTTTTAGGACAGGATGCCGGACTAGTCTCAAGGCAGAAAGTGAATCAGGGATTCACTAGCTTGCTGAACCGAGGGCATATCTCGGTTAAGCGTCCCAGAAAAGTCTCAAATTGGCTTTCTGGTTGTTCTGTGTGGTCAGCAGTGCTTTCAGACTGTCATCTGGGTTTCTGGATGATTTTCTGGGCTCTGTTTTACACGTATAGTGGAGATATAATGGTAGTATGATGTGGTTATGGCCTTTGCATGTTTTCCCTAGGTTAACATAGATTTTAGTATAGATTTATGTGCTTTAACTGCTCCTATTTACTTTACATGTTATCGAATCTACTTAGCAGGGTATTCGATAATAAGCACGAACAGACGGGGTACCTTGGGCACAGTTAAGACCCGTGTCGGAAGTGTGACTAGATATATTAGCCAAGCCGTTCATAAGGCGGTGTGCTTACAAGTGTACATTGGGCATCAGTAAGTCCCATGTTGGAGGTGTAGTTAGTTGTGCTAACCGAGTTGTACCCTGCGCCTCAAATCTAGTAGATAAGAATCGCGGATAGGAAAAGACAAGGACGTGGATATGTTAAGTAAGCAAGTGAGTAGTTAATGCTACTAAACATGTATGTGCCAAATAAACGGATATAGTAAAATAGACATGTTTCTTTGTGCATTGATTGTGTACTAAAAGTGATTTTCTCCTTATGTTAAAAGCATTGTTCTAAGTTGTTTATGAAAATGTATAAAGTAGATTCATGTCATGTCCCCCGGCTCATGACAACCATTAATCTCACTTTTGATCTTTTTTTCTCCTTATTAAGTTTATGTATGAGCTTACTCCTCTTTTAGAATAAGAAGATATGCAAGTTGGTGATGTTTCTGAGGAAGAGTTCGAGGACCAGGCTTAGGAGTGGAGCTTATAGAGTTTATGTTATAGTTTATTGTCTTAGTAGTTTCGAATAAGGCATTACAGTGGTTCCTTACTTTTCAGACATGGATGTTCATTTGGGATTTTAGCCTTTTATTTTCCAGTTATTTATGATATAGCTTGACAACAGTTAAATTCTGGTTGTGTGGTATGTTGTAAGACCCTGAGGGTCTATTTCCCGAGTCTTTGGTTTGTTTTGCTTTTGCATTTATCGTTAGTAACTCTGATATGATGTAAGGCTTACGTGGAGTTTAGGATTTCCTCTAAATGTCACGTGCCGAACGTTCAATTTCCCGGATAAGAACTCGTGTCCGGGACGGGGCGGTACAATAAGTGTTACTATATTTTTTTGATGTAACTACATCTATATTATTGTATTTTAATGTGTATATATATATATATATATATATATATATATATATATATATATATATATATATATATATATATATATATATATCGACCGGTCAACTCTGGATTAGTCGGACCAGTGGGTTCCAGATACCGGGGGCTTTAAGCAAAAAAAAAGTAGGATAACCGTTTTGGAGAGATTTAAATCCCTATAATTACTCCAACTTAATGGCTAGACTTAAATGCTCAGTATTTATGTGACTCATTTTCTCAACTTTAAAAAAAAAAACTCATTTCTATATTATGTTTTAAGGGTATTTAGGTCTATTAGTAATGAAATTGTCCTTATTAATCGCCAGAAAATGAAATTTTTCTTTGATCCTAATTTGTTAATTTCTTTGTCCTTCTAGCCCCTTTCCCCCTAAAAAAGACTCAACGGCTTCCAACTCTAACCTAAGTATGAATACAATCCGAACCATCTGTACGGTCTTGGGCCTTCCTGTGAGGCACTATGCCATTATAACATCACATACTTCTTAGCAAACCTGAAGCAAATTCAAAATTCATTACCTCTCTGCTGGTACTCATGAGATTGCAAAATATCACCTGGCATCGTTAGCTTTTAAGTAAGCAATTAGAGCATCAAATGCCTTCTGTTGAACGAACATGAGTATTAGATTCGTCCATGGTCTTCCGAAATAACGGAAAGTTTGTTCAACAATCAGCGTTTAAGTTCTAAAAAACAAAAGCAAAACAATCAGCGTGTTATGTAAATTTCAAAAATGGAGCGGGTCAATAAAAAGGAACACGATTATTTTTGAATTATTAAAATCCATATATAATAAGTATAGCCACTAAAAAAAGTATAGAGTATAGATAACTTTTTTTATCATACAGCCAATACAAATTTTTTTTGAGTGGCTACACCCGATTTTATTTATTTACTAGTAGAAAACCCGTGCGATGCACGGAGAACGTTAAATTTGAAAAGTAAACATCGAAGAAAAATAACATGTTATGAAAAAAGGTTGTGTTTAATGAAACTTAATTATAAGAAAAGTTATTTATATTTATACAAAGCATAGTTTGAATGAGTTAATGTTATGAAAAAAATGTTATTTATTATTATTTTTAATTAGTTAAGTGGTTCGAAATAAGTTTTTTATTTTATTTTGACTATGATGAAAATAAAACAAAATTTTGTATCCGTATAGAAACAAATAAGATTAAGTATTTATTGCAGCACATTTAATTAATAAATTTGTAATTAGCTAATTAGTAAATTATATAAGTTTTTCTATTATATAATTAATCAAGTTTGTATATTTATATAAGATTTTTTATTATTTAATTATGTAAATTTTTAAATATTCATTTAAATTAATTTATTAATTAATTAATTATGGTTTTTTATTAATTAATATTTAATTTTTTTCATTAGGTAAGTAGTAAATTAGTAATTAATTTTAATTATGTAATTAGTAAATTAATGAAGTTATTTTATTATTTTTAATTATTTAAGTGATTTGAAATAAGTTTTTTTATTAATTAATTAATTACTTTATGAATTAATTATTTAAGTTTTTTTAATTAAACATTTAATAATTTTTTAATTGTATGTATGCTGGACCGGACATTGAAAAAAGCCACAATCTGCTGTTTCTCGGCCCATTTATTAAATTTCCCCAAATGCCCGTTTTTAATCCCTACCGTTTTTCGACCCGGGCCTATATAAGGCAGCAAGTCTGATGACCCGAGTCCCAACCCTCATTTGATGTCGTTTCTATAACTCTAATTCCCGTTTTTCCCTCTATCTTCTCTCAACTGTATGGAAATCTGGCCGCTATAATCGTTTGATTACCTCCCGATTTTCATGGCCATCCGCCGATTATGCTGAAATCCGGTCGGTTTTCCAGATGATACGGCCTGTGTGTTCTATCTTCTATCTTATCTGTCCGTTTTACTCATCTGAATGTATAATCCGGCTTCCATGGTTGTTGCCTCGAGATTCAGAAAATGTTCTCCTTTCTCTATCTCTACATGCAACACGATTTGATAAAATCGTGATGACCACAAAGGAAAACTCGATAATGATAAGAAATGAGAGCTGCCGGATCTTGTGTCGATTGAGCCGTTAAAGCATCAAGCTCTTAACCGAATGTTAAAAAAAATAAAATGATTTTAGGAACCGATGGTATAGACAACACATTCCCCGATTGTTTGGGTTTGTGGTCCATATTAGCTCTGTGTTTTTTTTCCTTTTTTTAAAGACATTGTATGACTGAGAAAAAGGTTTGGGACAAAATCGGGGGACCACTTCGGTGCCCCCATCACTCTCCTAAAAAAAATTATATATATATAAACATCCTAACTGCAACACTCTACCATTATATGTACATAATTATCTCAAACGAAAATTTAAATAATTCCTTCAGAAAAAAAAAAGAAAATTTAAATAAAAAATACAGATAAGTATCTTAACGGCAATTACACTTCAATTCAAAAGAGATACATATCCATACTCCAATTACACTTCAATATACATTACATACATCCGCAAATCTGTCATTCAAGGCAGCAAACATACTACTCTTGATCAACACTCCAGGTAAGCAAAATCAGCCCTTTGACCCAAAAAAAAGAAGAAAAAACACAGTCATAGAAATATAGCACAAAGAAAAACAGAAAAATCAAAAATCAAATCAGACATTTTACTAAACAAAAATCATCAATAAAGTAAGAAAAATCACAGATAATAGACAGAATAAGTTCTTCAAAAAGCAAACAAAACACAAAACCCATTAAAGATTAGTCCTTAAACCCTGCAGAAACTTAGGAAAAGCCCAAAATCACAAAAGAAGAATGGTCAATGAAACACATGGTCAACTAAAACCATTGGAGTTTAAGAAATTAAACATAGATCCAAGAAAAAAAAAACCTTATGGGCCTCAAAAGCATCGAAACAAATGGGATGAAATTGAAACCGCTTTGCTGCTGGTTTTTGCAGCAAAGAAATCGTTGCTTCTCAGAAAAAGCCGTCAAAATCAAAACCGCAGATGAAAAACAAATCAAAGAGAGATTCTTCAAAAAAAAGCTCCAAATTTCTCAAAACCCAGTTGAAACCTTCCAGACATAAATCTCAAAAACCCAAAATCTTCTAATTAAAAAAAACCCAAAAGAAGACCAGAAAAAGACCTAAACAATCGGGGAATGTGAGACAGACATAAGATAAGAACACCAAGGAGGAGACTTTAAGAGGTATGTTACTACTATATACCTAAATGAAAAGCACAGAAGAAAACGAAAACCCTTGGATGAAGAAACATGATTTTCAATTGGTTCTTCTTTTGATCGATCAACACTACTTTCACCATCACCGCCACCACTGCCGTTGCCCTTACGATTGAGGACCGGACTACCCATCATCCCACTGCCCTTATGACTGAAGACCGGACTACCCATCATCCCAGCTCTCTTTGTTCCTATTTTTCACAAACCTAATCAAAGTGATTGAGGGATTATGGATCTGAATTCATTATGCCACCATAACAAAGGGAAAAAATGAAAAGCAGAATAAGAAACATGAAATTTACCTTCAATCCAAAGTGTGAGCTTTTATAGAGAAGAAATTGAATGTTCCGCTCATAGAAATTGGCGGAATTACTTGGTTCTAGCGTGGGGGAGATGTGGGAGGAGGAGGTTTGTGTGGATCGTGGGGGGTTTTGGATTACTGAAGACGTGGGATGAAGTGCTAGGTGAGAATACGGAGAGCCGGTTTTCATGTTTTCTTTATCTTTTTTGCCGTAAAAATAAAATTACCTAAACCGGGTTGCGGAGCGGGTCAATGTTTTAAATTGGGATAATTAGCAGTTTTTTACTCAAAAATATAATATAAGATTTTCTTTATTTGATTGAGGAAGGTACATCCAATTTTTAAAACAGAGTAGATGCTAAATCAGAACGATTATGGAAATCAAAACCAATAAATCAGAACGATTAGGATTCAAATCTGACTATAAATCAAATTATACCAATCCCTAACCTTATAACGGTATGTTTATTACCAGAAATTGGAAAATCAGGTCGTGTCAGACCTGACACTTGAAAATCAGGTTGTGCCTTTTCTGACATGAAACATATGGTAAACGTAGAGATATCTACGTTCAGATGTAGAGATATCTACGTTCAGACGTAGAGAAATATAACTAACATTAAACGATGCAGTTGATCTTTCCCTACGTTTAAACGTAGGTTTTCTACGTTTGAACGCAGAGTTTCCACGTTTAAACGTAGATAAACTACGTTTAAACGTAGGGAAATCCAAAGGTTATATTTTGAAAATTATCTACGTCTGAACGTAGATATATCTACGTTTAAACGTAGGTGACAATATGTTTAAACGGTTCACATACATGTCCTTCATAATCTCGCATAATCCTTAATCTTCTTTCTTCCTATCATATTTCAAATTCTGAGTGGCGATTTTTGGCGATTTTGGCAAGAAATTCTGATTTCACAATTTCACAATCTCTCAAGTGCAATGGCGGTTGAAAGCGAAAGGGTATGTATTTTCCCTAATATTCTTTTATAGTATATCATATTAATTTCACTTTAGCATGTGCTTGTTATTTCCGAATATTTATTGTAGAGTGGTTTGTGGTGGTCCTAGATAATCATTATATTGATTTTGATTGTTTGATTTGTCGTTTTCTGGGTTTAAGATGGGTTTTTTGTATGAAGGTTCATACGTTTGGACGTATGAAGGAAGTATTATACGTTTGGACGTAGAGAAATGCAGGTCTCTACGTCTGAATGTACGGATTATGCTTCAGGACGTAGAGATCTGCAGGTCTCTACGTCTGAACGTAAGGTTTTTACGTTTGGACGTAGAGACCTGCAGATCTCTACGTCTGAACGTGGTTTGTCTACGTTTTGACGTAGAAACACTACGTTTGGACGTAGAAAGCTGCAGATTTCTACTTTATATTGAATTTAATGTATATGTTTTTCATATTGTTATTTGATTCGAATTAATGGGGCTAATTCTATTGAAATGAACTGTAATGATATGTATGATAGGTTTTAGAAGTAAATTAATGTAAAATTATTAATATGTGAGAATATGTATGATAGTGTAATAATTTTTGATTTGATAATGTAGTGTAATTTATGATATTGAATTTGATAGAAAAATGGGAAATGGAAGCATGTGTATGGTGTTACATTGGGATTGATAATGTATATGTTGTATGATTGTGATTTATGTTTGCTTTCATTGTAAGGTAGCACGATAGTAGTATTGCTAATGACCTAATTATGCCCTTGAAAGTATGGCTAACATGGGGAACAATAAAAATGCCCTTGAAATTATGGCTAACATGTATGTTAATTAAAAAATTGAACCAAACGACAAACTATTGTTGTTTGAAAATCCAAAAATCAATATCTCGGACTGAATTCCATGGTACGCCTCGGCCCGATGAGGTTCTTAGAATTGCATGCTTTCCTAGGGTGTTTTCGATTCCTTCCGATCCTCTGTGTCATGCCTAAGCTCCAGGCTTTATATTGGGGCTCTGGTAGGTAGCTCGTAGAAAATTTCATTAGGTCTGCTCAACAGAGCATCTTTTCCTGTCCCCAGCAGACTGGTAATCCTCAGCCGGAAGTGAGGCAACCTTTAGATTGAAAATATAAGGTCTGTTCCGCCGGCTCCGTACGGCCTTTGTTCTTCCTCGTCATCATCAAGTATTCTATGACGTGGTAAAAACCATATTATCTTCTTCTCTTACCCCCCTAACGTTACAAACAACAGAACACAACACAAAACAACGATGTTCCAAAAAACAAAAAGAGATGATAAGACATTTCGCGTGTATATATATGTATATATATATATATATATATATATATATATATATATATATATATATATATATATATATATTGGAGTATATATATATATATGTATGTACATATATATACATATATGTCTATATGTGTATATATATATACATATATACACACACACACACACACACACACATATATATATTGTATATCTATATGTGTATATATATATACATATATATACACACACACATAGATATATATCTACATATATACATATTGGAGTAAATAAATACATATATATACACATATATCTATATGTGTATATATATATACTTATATACACACACACACACACACACACACACACACACACACACATATATATATATATATGGAGTAAATAAATACATGTCCTATTTACAATGTATATGTTCATGTTGACAGTTGGTTGGCCCTCATGGTACTGATGTATACAAGGTAAGAGAAAATTTGACTTGGACCTTTAGAGGGGAAAAGACCAAGCTCAAGCAACTTCTCGAGATCCACATGAGAAGGATCGGATTTGAAGACACGTTGAAATCTGGGGTTTTTAAAGAATTTATTAAAATGTACGAGCACTGGCAGTTTTCCGCTAAAGTCTGCCAATATGTATGTTTCAGTGCCATATATCCGAATATGCCTCATGAGTTGCAGTTTAGATTCGGTAGTATGACTGCAATGTTCGGTAGGAGGGAGTTTAGCATGATCACCGGTTTACCGTTTGGTGATCTCCCAGAAGATCCCCAACCTTATTCAAGGTGTTTTGAAGAGGGGACATACGGCCACATTCATTTTCCTAACAATAAACCGATAACCATACCGGATATTGAGAAGTGGTTATTGGATGAGCAGGAGCATCCTGGCTAACATAGTCGCACAATCAAGCGCCTTCTGTCGTCTATCATTATACCATCTCTGCAGTGTAGCTCTAATGAATTCCAAGAGGCTAGGAACAGGCCAACGACGAGCTCCTCTAATCGCACAGTTGAAACTTTCAGCGTAATTGCTTGTCATTAAGGCGTATCTTTTCCCAGGAAATTTGGCACGCGCCCACCGTTCAACACCTATTTCGTCAAGTTGTTTAAATGCGCCAAGACATTGTGCCTTAATCAGGGCGAACTTTCGGAGAAATTCGGCCTCCGAGAATGCATAGGCTGTTTGATAGAATGTATCTTCACAAAAACCATGATCTTTCCATTTTTTGGTCAGATTGCCTTTTAAATGATGATAGCAAACACCATGATATGCATCGGGAAATACCTGACCAACCGCATTTCTAATAGCCTGGTGTCTGTCAGAAATAAAGCTCAAGTTTTCATCATGGATACCTCCAATGGCCACCCTCAAATGTCTCATGAAATACCCCCATGAATCGTTGCATTCTTTTTCAGCAATACCGAAGGCTACAGGAATAGGTGGTCACCGGCATCTACAGCAACAGCAATAAATATTTGTCCGGAGAAACGGGTTTTCGGATGAGTTGCGTCCACACACAAAATAGGTCGACAATACTTGAACCCACGACGGCTTGCTCCCAAAGACATGAAACAACTGTCGAACCTTCCCAGATTATCAAGTTGAAAGTCAATATAGGTCCCTTCATTGGCATTACGCACCATCCACAAGTACGAGGGTATCGCGTTGTAACACTCCGTCGGTGAACCTCTCACCATCATTCTCATCATCTCGTGAGCTCGGTATGCTTGGTCATAAGTCAACTGTACATCGTAAGTTGTGAGCATGTCCTCCATAATTTGTCCGGGCTTATACTCATTGCCGAGTTCTTCCATTTTCGACTTAGCGGACTCGCAATAACAATAGGTGTTGCTTGTCGATTTTCATTATCCGCATTCTGAGAGGCACAAGTATGGACATCATTCAACGTTGTGATCTCAAATGTACGTGTGACATCTGTATTCACCTTCACCCGTTTCGCCCTTACATGCCATTTGCATGTATCGTTAAGACATTTGTAATACAAGCAACCTGTGTCCGACCTACCCAATCTCATCTGAAAATTGTTCGCAACCGTATACGATTTTATTTTCAAATTAAAATCTTCTTTTGAATCGTATTTCTTCCCAATGAACAATTCGTTCACGTCATTCATATGTAACGCATCGGTGGATAAACACCTCGGTAAATCATCATCTTCAAATGTGGGAATCCTCCATGAATAATCTTCTCGTACGCTTGCCCTAGCATGTGCACCCTGATTATTGTTGTCATCTCTGCCGGTTTGATCGGTTTGTATATGAGGTGCAAACGGAGAAGCCAAAAAACTAGTTACTGATCCACCAAACATATTATATGGCTGTTGGATGGGTGGAACACGACTACTTGAAGGTTGGTTAGGAGGATACTCAAACGATTGGTGTGGTTGGCTGTTTATGACAATATTACGACTACTTGAAGGATGATTTGACAGATTATGACTTGGTCTTACTGGTTGATACCGAAACGGTTGGTCCGAAGCTTCACCAAGCCTTTGTGTAGCAACATTGTTTTCATACCCACTACATCCATATTGTTGCTCGAACGGATTAAAATCTGGATCTGTAGCAAGTTCTTGTACCGTAGAAGGGAAATTTCCAATACTGTAATCCGGAGTATTGCAATCTTCATTTAAATCAATGCCATCATCCTCCTCATTTAAATCAATGCCATCATCCTCCTCATTTATCGGTTCATTGTTTGCCTCCACTGGTGTCGCATTCACACAAAAAATTACATTCTTACTGTCATAGGCCGCTTCGATGTAACCATTTAAGGTCTCGTCGTCTAAGATATCATCAGGTGGTATATTTCCCACACTACCGTAAGTAAACAAAGGTTGAGCTTTGAATCAGACTGATCAATACCAAGCCTCAAATACACTTTATCCAATAACGCATTCAATCCTATTTTCTTTGGGACAAATAATGAGAACATCGATCCATTTACATAATTCCACCGGTTATAGATATGATCATACGTAAATTCTCCGTTGAACGAGACAACAATCATAGTGTTGCGATTATCTGTTTAAAACAAAAAAAAAACGATTCAAGTCAGTATCAACTAAATCATTATCAACTTAAAAAGGATTGTTTCCAAAAAATGGTAAACATGATATGTATTTATTACACTTTCATAAATTACACTACATTATCAAATCAAAAATTATAACACTATCGTTCTTAGATGTATAAAATTACATAAACAACCTACTTAAAACACACATTTCAGATAAATACATATCATTTCTACAATATAAATAACATAATCACTACTCAAAACACAAATTTCGGTTAAATAAATATCATTAATTACACTAAAACCTAGTAATTGAACCCTAAGAAAATACTTAAATACACTACTTAGAAGTATGAACATTACATAAACAACCTACTTAAAACATTACATAAACAACCTACTTTCGGTTTTAGACATATGATTACTACAAATATAAATAACATACACACATTGAGCACTTGAATTAAGATAAATAAGATAGCAATAACTTACCCATTTTAGCACTTGAATGATGAAGAAATGGACTTGAAAGATAAAGAAGTGAGTACAAAATTGATATTAGATTCAAAGCCTTTGGAGGAATGAGAAAAATCTCGTTAATGTGGTGTATATTCAACAAGCACCTTACAACAACATTAATACCCATCTACCACTGTCAAACGTAGAAAATCTACGTCTAAACGTAACAAAACATACGTTTAAACGTAGATATATCTACGCTCAGACGTAGATAATTTTCAAAATATAACCTTTGGATTTCCCTACGTTTAAACGTAGTTTATCTACGTTTAAACGTGGAAACTCTGCGTTCAAACGTAGAAAACCTACGTTTAAACGTAGGGAAAGATCAACTGCATCGTTTAATGTTAGTTATATTTCTCTACGTCTGAACGTAGATATCTCTACGTCTGAACGTAGATATCTCTACGTTTACCATATTTTTCATGTCAGAAAAGGCACAACCTGATTTTCAAGTGTCAGGTCTGACACGACCTGATTTTCCAATTTCTGGTTTATTACCCCGGAATAGAATATAATGAATAATTAACTGTCAATAGGGACATTTACACATTTTAATTCAAATAATAGTCCGGTTTAATGTTTCATAAGGCATTAAGGACAAGTCTAATAGAAAATACCGAGATTACCCCTAATAACTTAACCGTAATAACATTCCATTTGCCGCAATAACACCTGTTTTTTTCTCTTTTCTTTTTCTTCACTTCATGTTGCTTCTATTCGTCTTTCCTCTTTGTCGAATTGTTTAGGAAGACTAAATTCAAGCCCGGAAACTTAATCAGTGAAATTGATGTGAAAATGATGGAGCAACAACGACGAATCCGAAATTAGGGATTTTGATAAAAACCAATTTGAGAGATGTAGCGGTTGATGAAAAAAATGATGGTGTATTTGATAGCCATTGCCAAGACGAAATTGATCAAGAACTAGAGGTGTCTTTATCACTATATTCACTAGCCATTGATTCAGAGAAACAAATGGTGTATTTGATAGCAATTGCCAAGACGAAATTGATCAAGAACTAGAGGTGTCTTTATCACTATATTCTCTAGCCATTGATTCAGAGAAACAAATTCTACAATTAGTCAGGTCGATTTTTTATTTCTGCGATTTTTTCTTGATTTTGTTTTGAGAAAATTTTCTTTTAGGGACAAATTAGCTAGAATTAACATAAAATTTAGTGAGCCATTAGGATGATATTTGGATTCCTGACTCTCTCATCCCAACTTTAGGGCTATTAACCCTAAGACAACTTTGCCTAAGGATGCTCACCTAATTTTATTAGACGTGATTTATGGAATGGCCAAAAGTTGAAGACCTCTATTTTGAGAATTCCTTTAAGCTCCGCAAATAAAAGTGATAGTCTTGTTTGGAATTTTAGCGCCAATGGTAAGTATTATGTGAAGTCTTATGACTTATTCATGCATGAGCTGAAGAATCAATTGAGCATTTGTTGTTTCATTGTGTGAGAGTGAAGGAAATCTATGATCTTGGGCCTGTGCAATGGTCTGATTTCACAGATCATAACATTTCCTTGTTGCGATGGTGGGAAAGGTGGCATCCCTACTTTCGGAGATTGGGCTAAACATTGAAAAAGCTCATGCTTTCTATACTACTGATGGCTTCTCATTGGTTGTCTATGTTGTTGTAGGGCGGCCTTATGAGGTATGCGGTTTTCAATTTTGTGTACTTAAAAACTTTTGTTTAACTTGAAATGTTCCATAGCTTTTTGTTGTGTTTGTATCTGAATTTTTATTTTTTCACATGATAAGCATAAAAATGTTAGTGGTTATGCAAGTGATGATCATCTTGGTTCACATTGTCTGCTGATTGTGTATGTCTGTATGTATTGTTCGACATATTCAATTTGTGATTATTCTATAGTCTAAGCTTTTGAAACATATTTTCTTACTCTCAGGTTTTCTCTTTTTATGTTTATATGATCAAGTTAGTTTCTCTAGAGCATGTAACCACCGTAATTAGCATCAATAAATTTGTTTCCAAATTCATGTGTGTCTTAGTTTGTTAGATTTCTTATGGCAATTTTTCGAGATATGGAGGTAATTGTTTCAATAAAGTAGAAGAATGGGGAGGTATGAAATCCTTGTGCAGACTTTACTTTTACCATAGCTATGGAAAAAAATAGAGTTGGTTTATATAGGCATGCGTGGAGCAACCTTGGATGTTCAAGGAAAAAAATTGCTTTTACTGGTCACCACTTATCTCTCCAGTACAATAGTTATCGTTTGGTAGTTCATAATCCCTCTCTCAATTCTCTTTTGTTTGGGATCTTCCTTTGATTTTGGTAGCTTGCAATTTTGCTTAGGGGTATTCAAGGGTGTGCTTTGAATTACAAATTTTCCTTAAGGCTTAAGCTATTGGGGAGGTGACAAATTTTGAATAAGCAAACACTTCATCACACCCATATGCGTTAGACTACAGTTCCTGTGCCAAGACTAATGAAGAGGCCCGACACATGTGCACCATAAATAGGGTGACAATGTGTTTGCATAGATGTTTGATCTCATGGCCTCTTTGAAAAGCTTTAGCTGTAGAATAAGTTAAGAAGTTAGTAAATTTAAATATATAAACACTCAGAACATTATTTCCAAAAGATGTTTGCATTCCCACACCTGCTAGCTTAATATTATTTGTTTTCTGGGGTTTGGGGGTTCGATTCTCGGCCCTTTCCGGTAAGAGGATATAAGTAGCACCCCCTTCCTGGAGCTACTAGGTTACCTGATTAACCTCTCCTCACATTCCTGTGGGATCGGGGGTGAGGGGACCCTCAATGGTAGGGTTTACCATTTTTTTATTTGTTTTCTGCAAATGCATTACTCCTGGTAGGGATTCATTCTGATTTAATTTTTGTTTCTCACTTTTAGGAAACAGAGCTGCTTAAAGGTACACTTGAAAGGGAAATTTCAAAGTTGAAGGTAATTTTCCCCTCTGTTGTTACTCTCATGCGTGCTAAAACTGTCTGTATTCGTTCAAACTCTCTGTTTTCCATTGCCTACAATCTTTACCTTACCAATAATCTAACTTCACTCTTTACCCTTTATCAGGTTTCTGCCATGGACCCAAATTATTTTGTTTCTGTTGATGAACCTGATGACAATAATATATTAGTTAGGGGATTAGAGGCAAGAGACATCGAGGAGGAGCATTTAGCTGTCATTAACGAGCCAGGTAGCGAAGGCTCGAAAATCACCTTTGAGAGTAGTGTGTAAAATGATCACTGTTGTTATAGTGTCATCCTAGGGACTATTACAAAGATATATGTGTAAAGGATTTGGGATTTTATATATGTGTGGAGTTTGAACTTTGAAGTATATGTGCATGGTCTAGTTTTGTTTTTTTGTGCTATGAATTTAGTTCTGGAACATATGGGTTAGGCTCCTCTCCCTCCCTTCAAACCCATATTTGTTATGTAAATTATTTTATATTAAAATAGTAAGCTGGAAAGGGGATTAGTGTCTCATTTCACACGTTCAACCTTAGCCAAGTGAGAGGCAGGGACATTCCCTTGCCATTTTACAAAAGAGAAAAAGAGAGAACGACATTGAAAAAAGATATCAAAAATACAACAACCCTCTAGAAAAGAATCATCAGACTAGGCAACAATAATAAATCTCCCTCGAAGACCACTTTGAACTTACCCAGCCCCATGAAATAACAAAGAAAAAAGCATGGTAAATGACTAATGTCCTCCCAACTCCCAATTTGAGACAACAAAAGCACCTTCTAGTTATATTAAATAAAATGAAAATTACATGAATCCATGAACACATAGTCCTCCATATATTCCATAATAATAAAATGCAAACTAGAAGCACATACAAATAGTGAATTACAACAGTGAACTACAATTATAAACTCTTAGAAGTGAACTCATAAAAACGAACTCAGAAAATGAACTAACAATAATAATAGGGAACTACAACAACGAATTACAAATAGTGAACTACGACATCGAATTCTAATAGTGAACTAAGAGTTTGAGTACAATAATAATGAACTCCCATAAATAGTGAACTACGACATTGAATAGTCAGCCACAAACAGTGAACTACAAATAGTGAACTCTAAAAACAGAACTCAAAAAGTGACCTAACAATAGTAAATTTCCAATTGTTAACTTCAATTATAAACTCTTAAAAGTGAACTTTGGTTTGTAGTGAATTAGTAATGTGAAGTAGGTTTGAAACAGTGAACCAGAATATTTTGAACTCAATGAAAATAGTGAACCATAGTATTTTACTAGCTAATAGTGAAGAAGTAGATTTAAGAATCAGAGTCACCCAATAACATTGTATTACTACATTGAAACATTAGACCCAATCATGAAAGTGGACAAGAACATGTTGTCATTTATGCTTAGGTGTGAAATAGTAAACCAGAGTGTTTTGAGCTCAGAGTAAAACAACGAACCATAGTATATTTCTATCTAACAATGAACAAGTAGATTTACGCATCAGAGTTACCCAATAACATTGAATTAGTACATTGAAACATGAGACTCGGTCATGAGAGTGGAGAAAAACTAGAGTAGTGAACTACGACATTGAATTATAATAGTGAACTAAGAGTTTGAGTACGATCACAATGAACTCCCATAAATAGTGAACTATGACATTGAAAAGTGAACCACAAATAGTGAACTACAATTGTAAGCTCAAAAAGTGTACCACAAACAGTGATCTACAATTGTAAACTCCTAAAAGTGAACTCACAAAAATGAACTAACAATAGTAAATTTCAAATAGTGAACCAAAAACAGTTAACTACAATTGTAAACTCCTAAAAGTGAAGTCACAAAAAATGAACTAAAAAAGAAAACTAACAATAGTAAACTTCCAATAGTGAACCACAAACAGTGATCTATAATTGTAAACTCCTAAAAATGAACTCAAAAAAATGAACTCAAAAAGTGAACTAATAGTAGTAAACTTCCAATGGTTAACTACAATAGTGAAAAACAATGAACCAGAGTATTTTGCTAAAGCTAAGTCAAAACCCTTGTTGTAGCTGCAACTGATCGGGAAGAATAGAGTTGAGATCATTGTCGGGATGAACTAAATAATGAACCACAAATACACTGAATTACAATAACATTGAACCATAACCAATGAACTACAAATAGTGAACTCACAAAAAAGAACTCAAAAAGTGAACTAATAATAGTAAACTTCCAATGGATGACTACAATAGTGAACTACAATTATAAACTTCTAAAATTGAACTTTGGTTTTAAGTGAATTAGTAATGTGAAGTATGTGTTAAACAGTGAATCAGAGTGTTTTAAACTCAGTGAAAAACAATGAACCAGAGTATTTTGCTAGCTAATAGTGAATAAGTAGATTTAAGGATCAGAGTTACCAAATAACACTGTATTACTACATTAAAACATTATACCAGTAATGAAAGTGGACAAGAACACGCTGTCATTTATGCTTTGGTGTGAAACAGTGAACTAGAGTGTTTTGAACTCAATGTAAAACAGTGAACCAAAGTATATTGCTAGCTAACAGTAAACAAGTAGATTTAAGAATCAGAGTTACCCAATAACAGTGAATTAGTACATTGAAACATAATTTCATTAACTCTATTGCGATCTCCTGATAGCACTTTTCTTCACCTTAACACTATTTTTTTGAGTATGATTTCATTTTCTCGTGGTCGTTTAGCTGAGCCTCCTCTTCTGCATCTATCTCTCCTTCTTTTCCACTTTTCTCTTATCTTTCCTGCTCATGCTCGTTGATGTCTTTTGCTTCATCTGCTCCTTCTTTGCTACCTTTCTCTTATCCTTCCTGCTCATGCTTGCCGACGCTGATGATGAGGCGTATTGGTCGATCTCTTCCGATGTTGCCATCTCAATTTCTCTGCGGATCATCCGCCAGCGGAATATATATAGCTAAGACAACCATCCACAATTGATACTAGAAGCATTCTAATTCAAAAAACAAGAATTAAAAAACACAACGATTCATATTTGACCAACATCAAACTTCCAAAAACTAGAGCATACAATTTCCATTCCATGGTAAGTACACTTGAAAAGTAAAGTAAATCAGCACTTAAAAATCGTATGGAAAATCTGTCAAATGAAGAAATACAGATTGGAAAGTGCAAAACAGTGAAAAAACGTTAATTATAGAAACAAAATGACCATGCATATCCTGACTAAGAGCACTTGAATTAATGTCTATTAGCAAATGCTCTATTTTAAAGACACACAAAAACCATATTGTTTTATTCCATTTCACTGAATCTATGTTTAGGAACTCAAAGCTTGAAAGCCTATTAAGAAACTCTACGGTTTATTGAGTTTGTGGACCTCAAAGATGAGGGCTCATTGGAGACGACCTCAAGAGAGTTTCCTATGTGTAGACCGTAGACGCAAAAACCTGCAAAGGCCGGCCACCTATACGCAGTAGTACAATATAACTAAATTATAAAGAGATTGTAACCATAGGAAATAAAAAAAGATAGAAATGATTTCTCAAACAATACTAACAAAGCTGATACTAGAGCAAAGCTGCTCAAGCGCGAAATTCAACAAATTTCATCCTGACACTCTACTCCAAGCATAATGAGAGCCATAAGAAATCAAACCTCATACTAACAGAATATCAAAAATCTCTTCAACACTACATATCATGCACTCATGTCAGCTAAAAAGAGCTTATACATACCCAGTAGCTATTGGAATCATCTACATTTGGAAACCCCGCTGACTGCTACCTGACCCGTAAGGGACGTCGTGCGAGTGCATCCTAACTTTGGTGATCTCACAGAACCATATGTCATCTACCAAAAAAAGGAATTAATTCTGAATCCCAGTTTCAATATGCTACAAAAAATTATTGCAGTAAATATAAATTATCACAGCCTCGAATTTGTGAAGAAACAAGATCAAAAAACACATATCTACAAGCCAAAACTAAAGCTCATTTATTTTCACTAGTTCAGTATTTGATAGAAGCGATAACTTCAAGTTGAGGGCCAAGCTTTTCTTCAGCATCCATTTCAGCTTTAATCCTGAGTTTAGCAAGCTGCTTCTCCCTTTCATTAACAACATGAGATCTCTATCTCCTTCCTCTTCTTCTCAAGATCCTGCATTTAAACAAAAACAAAAACAAAAACATCAGGCAAGAACGAAATTCATTCCAAAGTTCATTCTACATCAAGAAAACAAAACCTTTTGCGTCACATGCTAGCATTTTTACTTTCGAAATTCGGCCTCCACCGACATCATTAGCACAATTTCGCATTTTGATAATCAATAAACCAAAAAGCATGTTTACCCCAAAAGATAAATCTGACCAAAATAGAACACAATCTCGGGTTTGGTCTTGATGGTGTTGAATGAAATATCCATATACCACAAATAAAGGTTATTTTCCATTTCTGAAACAATCCCGGCATGTCAAATATACTTTCATCCTACAAAAAAACCCATATTTTCCGCCACCCTGACACGGCTGCTCCATCTCCACCTCCAACTCTTACATTGACTGTTCTTCCTCCAATTTTGTCTCCTGTCGAATAAATTCAGCCACCTTAGTCACAACCCTCTGTATATCCTAAGCATCAGTAGACGACGAAATCGGAAATCTCCAAGCGGAACCCACGAAATTCAGACAAACAGACCTTCCTCTAAAAGAAATCGCCACCACGTCATGAGCTCTAGCAGCCATTTCCGCAGCCGGGAATGTACCCAACCAAATCCTCGACTTCTTATTTGGCTCACTGAATTCACAAACCCACTTACGATATTTACAATTGATTCAAAAGCCGATATATGTGAAGAATTCCTACTTTTTCTTCTTCGATTGTGAGGATTTCCAATTTCAAGCCGATTTTTCGATTGCGAGAATTTTTGCAATTTCTAATATTAGAACGTAAGAACTAAGAAGCGCGTGTGTTTTTTTAGGTTTTGTATAGAAAGGGTAAAATTGTACAATCACTTTAATTTATAGCGTTAATTCCTTAAAAGTATAGTTTTTTATACTTATTAGCCTCATAAGGACATAAAGGAATCTGTTGGACTTATAAGGACATAATATATCTACATGTACCAAAATACCCCTAATCTAATAAAATAAGCTAAACACATGGCATTAATGTTTTTTTACCGTTTTTGTGCACCGAAAAATTGAAAAATACCGCCCAAAATCACTGAAAAAACTGCCCAAAATCGCGCAAAGTCGCCTTCAATTCGCCTTCAAGAGCAATTAAGAGGATTAACAGCCAGAATTCAAAATCAGGCTTCAAAATCAAACTGCACAACCCTGTTTCTTCAGAAAGGAAGAACAACTAAAGAAAAAAATCTGAAAAAAGCAGTGGAGAATCGAGGAACATGGTGAGACAGAAGCAGGTGGTTAGAAAAGAGCAGAAACAAGAATGAAGTAGGAGAACAAAAGAAGCACCAAAGAAATCCGAGTAAGAAATCATTTACTGTAATTACAATGAGAAATTTTTACAAAAATGAATGTATTTTGTTTAATTTCAAATTAGGTCACTTGTAGTTCAGAAATTAGTGAAATTGTACTAAAACTTCTTCGAAAAAGTGTTCCGGATCATATAAATGCATTTTTGAAGAACATAAAGTAACTGCATGTTGTATAGAACAAATATTTCGATGAAATTGATATGGTAATAGCAGATGTCACTGCAAAAACTGTACCATTTTTACTTAAAATTGCAGAAATTTGTGAAGTCACTGTACAAGGTGTTCTAGATGACTAAAAACCATCTACATACATATTAAAAGAGGTGGTAGTCACTGCATTTTCATTTACATAAGTTTTGAAATGAAATCAGTACAGAATATCAAGTCACTGTATAATTGTTATGATGTTATTAAACTGCTCAACAGCATGACATTAGATATCTGTGTTGTTGTGTATATAAAGTCTGTGAAGTTGAAGTAAATTTGTAACTGATATATTGTTTTAAAGTAATCAGCAGGATATCAGTACAATGTCTGTGTTGTTTGGTTTTTAAGGTCTCTGAAACTATAGTAGAAAATAATACCATGTCACTACACCATGTCACTGCATGGATTTACACTAACATACTGTTTTTATCCACAGCACAAGAGATCAGTACATATCTACATTAAACAACATGCATCAGATATTCAAAAGTATAAGTGCTCATATCAAACCAAAGCATCGTGAATTGATGGACAAAACTCCGTTTAAACATATATCCAAGGCATTTGAAAATGAAAAGGTCATTTTGGAGAAAAAGAAGAATGACATACTAGATGAGCTTATAAATTCATAAAACAGATCAGAGCAAGCATTCAATATTGGAAAGCATTATCACATGCCAACTAGGAGTGATGTCAAGCTAATTTTTGCCATAGAAAATGGCAAAAAAGAAGTTGGAGACATGAGCAAGCACTCAACGGAAGAAACATCATTGAAAACAAGGCTGTTCTTTGATGTTGGAAGAATAAAAGTAAGTGCTCTGAAAGAAACAATAAAAGAGACGGTGAAGAGAAGTGACAAAACGTCAATTGAAGACACAGTCAAGCTACTAAGCCTTCTACTACTTGGTACGGTCTTCTTTGCCACCTCAGGCCAAAACATTGCTTGGTCGTATCTATACTTTGTGGACAAGCTCAAAAGATTACGCGTATACGATTGGTCCTCTCATATATTAAAAGAACTGCAAGATGGACTGAATCGACAATGGTCACATCCAAGATACGTCAATGGATGCACTGTCTTACTCCTTGTAAGAACTCTATTTCATTATTGTTGCAACTTGAATTATATTGATAAATGCATACTATTTAACAATACTATATTATATTGTAACAGTACTGGTTATGTGAACACACAGATGATAGAAGATGTTTTCAAACAGCAAAAAAAGCAGAAAAAAGAAGAGGGGACGAAGAGTATATCAAGCAGAGGAATTCTAAGGATAACAAAATGGAATTCGAAAGACCTGCAAGGCACTCTTACAAAGAGCAAGCAACAAAAAATGGCAGAAGATGAGGTAACTAATAAAAACAAGATTCATAATGTAGTTGATAGTTCATACTAAACTGATTACAATTCTATGTCACTGCATTACAATATCATGTCACTACATTACAATACAATGTCACTGCAATCCTATGGCATGCAACTCTAATGCTAAACTAATTTAAACTTTTCCAATGCAATATCAAACAGTTCAATGCAATAGAATTGACTCCAACAATGAATGAGCTACTCATGATACGAAGTCTGGCAACAAATAGTGAAGAATCTGAAGATGAAGATGAAGAATCTAAAGGAGAATCAGAAGAAGATTCTGAAGGAGGAGAAGAAGAATCTGGAACAGGATCTGAAGGAGAATCTGAAGAAGAATGTGAAGCAGAGTCTGAAAATGAAGAGGCATATTCTGAAAATGAGGATAGGGAAGATCAATGCCACAATATAGAAGATGAAGGACAATTGGAAGACAATGAAGAATAGATTGGAGAGGAAGATGCAGGGGCTGAAAAGAGCAAGGAAGATAGTGAAAGCAATGTGCAACCAGAACCAGAAAATGAAGCGGTTCGACAACAGCAGCCTCATCAAACTCAAAAGGAACACAGACCGAAATTAGGACCTCTTCCATCATACGAACTACTGACACCATCATCACCACATAGTCCTGACAATACAACAACAGAGGTACTAAAAATGACTGCAATAAAATACATACTATTATAAATACATAAAATTTGAATTGACATTATCTAGAACACATGTAGGAAGAAGACAATGAGATGGAGAAATTGAAAGACCAAAACACCACACTATCAAAAGCATTGGAAGATGCCAACAAAAACATTCAACAACTCAAACAAGAACTGGTAAGTATCTTGTTTATATTGCAATTCACAGTACATTATGTTATACAAATACATACCCTGATGTCACTGCATCAAGTCACTGCATCACATAAGATCACTGATGATAGTTTCATTATCCAAATTCATTAATTAACAAGAATATATTGCAGGCAAAAAGGAAAAATTCTCAAGCTAGATTAGAGATGATGACTAAAAGAGTGGAAGAACTAGAAGCTGAAAATGCAACCCTCAAATCCAGTCTGAAAGATTTGAAGGAAAAAGCAGCTGGTATGCAAACAAGGAATGAAAAACTAGAGGAAGAAAGTAAACAACTCACTGATGAATTAGAGGAGAGAGTTCTGGAAAAATCAGAACTGACAGTGGAGATTAAGGAGTTGAACAAGAAGCTTGAACATGCCATGGCCACCATTGAGCTGCAACAAAACAATGAAAGAAAGAAAAATGCTTACATAGGAGAACTGATGGAAGCTAACAAAAAAGAATCAGACCAACAGCAAAAGATTTCCAGTCTATTGCAAGAGCTAGAGAAAAGCAAGAAATCAACTGAGGCCCTAAATGAAGAAGTCAAAAAACTCGAGAATAACGTGTATGAAAAGGACACAACAATTGGCACTTTGAAATCTGAACTTCTGGAGAAGAACCAAAGAGATAATGCGCTGATAGAAAAGATGAAAAGGCAAGAAAGCGAAATTCAAGAGCTCAATAGCAAAATCCAACAATTGGAAGATGAATATGATTCTCTGGCAACTCATAAGGTAGCCCAAAATCTGGAAGAAGAGAAACAAGCAGATGATAGTACTCGTTCATCTAGCCCCGCCACTCATGCAGCTGAACAGAAAAATGAAGGTACAAGCAACCAATGTGTTCTCAATCGAAAAGAGGGTGAAGCATGAACCAAGAAAGAGGCAAATGCACAGAGACGATGACTTTCACTACTCAGCACAGAAGAAGAAGAAGAGAATTCAGAAGTCGAACAAAAAGAAACCATACTTCCTACCTGATGAAAATCCATGTGATGAAGAAGGCAAACTCATTGTGCATAAAGAAAAAGATTATTACGCTTTGGGCTACACATGCTTCCAGAAGTATACGCTACAATTCAAGAACTACATGCAAAGGAAGGCAAAGAGTAAGCATTCCAAACTAATCATCCAAAATTATTTATTTATATATTCGACACTAACAACAAATTAACAAATGCAGGGCACTAGTCTGGGCAAAGACACTCGGTGATTACCCATTTGTGAATGTAGACTCCATAATGTACATTTTGAATGACCTCTACGTAGACGAAGCGGTAACTATTACTATCATTCCATGTCACTGCATCATGTCACTGCACATCACAAAATCAATCAAAAGCATTCACTTACAATTACTGAAGAATAAAAATACATTCCAATGTTCCAAAATGCCTGAATTCATGAACTAACTTTATTGAATGCAATGTCATACAGGTTCTTGAAGGAGTCATTGAATTGATAAATCGAGACAGCATATTGAAGGATTCAAACTACATATTCTTTACAAAGATAAATGTATACAAATAAACTTATTGCAATATGTGAAATTTAAATTCAAAATTTAATTGACATTGAATCTGCAGGCTATTATTGAGGAGATTGGACGTTGCAAAACATTCACAAATGAAGGAATCACGAACATAGTACAAACAATCATAAAAGGAAAGAAGGTATTGCTACCGTTATGCTGTTTGGGAAAAGAGTTAAGACCATACCACTGGGTACTCCTAACATACAAGTTAGGAGATAATTCATGGAAACTGTATAATTCTGCACCTGTACAATGAAACAAAGTCGACATATTCATGGAAGAGTGCAAAAGAACAGTAAGTTATCAAAGAAAACAAATGCAATAATGTAACTCGTGTTCTAGTAAATATTACTAAAAAATTCTACATATACTTATAGGTGCAGATTTTCTTGAAAACCATTGAATCAACATCAGATGCAACAACCAGCCAACAGCAAACATAAGCAGCAGAAGTCGAAAAGATTCCAAACCTTTCGTTACAAGACAATCAAACATAAGTCTAAATACAATTGCATAAGAAACTAAACAAAACAGAATGTATGAACTAACAGCATTCTATAAACCTAATGCAGAAACTGTGCTTTGTACGTAGCATATTACATCTACAAACTAGCACAAGATCGGGGGATTCCACTAGTACTAGAAGATGAACAAGTACAGGAGTGGAAAAGAAAGGTTGTGAATTCATTAG
Organism: Gentiana dahurica var. dahurica; assembly: GCA_024500145.1. Taxonomy (NCBI): domain Eukaryota; kingdom Viridiplantae; phylum Streptophyta; class Magnoliopsida; order Gentianales; family Gentianaceae; genus Gentiana; species Gentiana dahurica. The sequence goes on from CM044906.1 coordinate 35,107,970, forward strand.
TGCTTAACAAATTACACAAATGGGAATATGAAAGATAATGTAATTTGACTTTTGAATGGAATGGTTATTTTGGTAGACTATAGTTGTTTGGGCTAAGAGTCTGTTTTGAGACAATGAATGTGTTGTTATTATCTTGAATATATCTTTTTTTATCATACACTGACTGTTTTTAATACTTCAATGCTTTATATGTATGATACATATCATCAATCATCAATTATTGATTATTTGCTTTATTTAATGACTGAAAGTTAAATTTTTTCTACATTCTGTTTTCAAAGTAACAATAGTTATTAAATTGGTTAAATTGAATACATTACAATCTGAATATGTAAATAAAACTGCATTGAAACCGCATGCAGTGACACTGATGTCAGTGCTCTTACACAAGTCCTGTTTGAGCAAAAATTGGAAATAAATGCATTGGAACATATCAACTCATATTGAAATTGATAATTAATCATTTCCATACAAACAAACAAAAAAGAAAGGGATAATTCTACTAAAACCACATGCAGTGACATCAGTGTCACTGCAGTGACACAGGTATTAGCAGGAATTATATATCACAAACATAGAATTATAAACAATAAAAAGAGCAAAATATTGGAAATAAATTTATTGGAATACATCAAATCTTATTCAAATCAATAATAATAAAAATATTCCATTACAGCCAAGAAAAAAAAACATAAACATAAATGCAGTGACACAGAGGTCACTGCAACAGAATACTGAACAAATCAAAAACATTAGCACAAGTACTCAAACAGTCTTTGAACGAGAACATGTTTTCGTATTATGTGTCCAAACTCTCCACAACAGCCACATCTGATAGCATGCTTTGATGACGACTCACCACGAGATCGAATACGCTTGATCTTTGGCCTACCAGGCTTCTTCTGCGGAACAGAAGGTAGCACAAGATTTTCAGGATTGTTATTCAAGAATGGACCAGGGATCGGATTTATACTAAACTCATACGAAGCAGCAAATGACTGTGACAAAAAACATGGATCAACATAATCAGCCAACGGAAACTCCACACTCCTAATCACAGCCAAAACATGAGGACAAGGATAACCATTCCGCTGCCACTAATTACAAGAACATCTGCAAAGATTCAAATCAACACTTGTAGAAGGATTTGAAAAAACCTCATACTTATAATAACTGGAAGTAGAAACACCAAAAGCCCTCCCTACATCCATCAACTTATACAAAATAGCATCAACTTTCGGACAGATTGACGAATTGAAAGTTGCAGCAAGAGCATGCCTTTCTGAAAATCTTTCCATTAGCTTAATACGGATGCCATCAACCATATTTAAGACATGAAGGTGCCTCCCCCGACAGATCCATGAATTGAATGACTCTGCTATAGTTGAAGCGACATGTCCAGATCGACAACCTTCAAAATAAGCGTTAGCCCAATTCTTCGAACGTAAATTCACAAAGAATTTTGGTGCACATTTTCCACCTTCAAGTAAAAACATTTCCATATGCTTTTGGTACTCTTCAACAGTTGAAGCATATGCACATTCATAAATCAAATGAACCAATCTATCACACAAAGCCTTATTGCCGAATTTACCACTAAAATGATTCTTCAAATTCATCTACAAATGGTATATACAGTAGGAATGAAATGCATCTGGAAACACCTCCTGTATAGCTTCAATTACACCAGGATTTCTATCTGTAATAAACGTCATTCGACGAACAGGGATATGTAAATTCCTCAAGTGTGACAAGAACCACGTCCAATTGGTAGTATCCTCAGAATTGACAAAACCAAAACATAAAGGATATATTCTTACAAAAAAGCACAATGAATACACTAAAATATACCAGTGACTAAAAGCAAGTCTAAATGCATATAAAATCAAATTTATATACAGTTAATATAAACTCAATGCACTGAAAATACAATGTCACTGCATAGGGTTCAATGTCACTGCACTGAACATTGCATGTTGGTCGGGGTCAATCAGGTTATAATATACTTGACCACCATAAATCAATACTAGCAAGAGAACTAGGCCCATCGTAGTATAGCTATAGTGAATCAAGGTCGATCCCACAGGGAACCAATTGTGGATCATCTTATATACAAACAATTAATTAAACATGTCAAGGACATAGAGGCGGTCTATGACCAACATAAGACAAGAAAGGTAAAGACACGACTCGACACAACGTAATTAACCTCCCCAATTATAGTCTTTATCGTTTGGACCTAGATAATTTATATAATAAACTGAACTTATTAACTGTCAATCCGTTTGTATCTATCTTAGATTGGCTACGGGAGTCATCCTCTTTAACTTGACTTAGCACCGGTTAGGTTGCTAGATCACTGTGCTACATTACGTGACTTCACCTTTTGGGTATCCATCTCATATAACTTGCACGCTTACGACACTAAGGATGCCGATATTAATCGTACACCTCGTCTAGGCAACATTCCTTTGGTTAGGCGTACTTATACTTCCTAAACGATTACTCAAGCTCTCGTCCAACTAGCAATTACCAAGTTATAGTCTCATGCTAATCTACGACGTACGTATAAGCAGGTGCATGCAATTCCCAAATATAAACCTACCTAGATATTGCTGAACGTCCGTGAAGAGCAATTCATAAGCCTACCTAAGAGTTTTATATTGGTATTTCCTTTTTACACGTTTTAATTAAACTAAGCGAGTAACGTAGCCATAGCCATACCTACTGAGATAATAAATTCTATTAAGTTAACCTAACCATAAAGACGTGGCTATTTAACGGATAAAACAAGGCTCGGTCGACCGAATAGGTGGGCTCGGTCGACCGAGTGAACTCATTCGGTCACCCGAATCAATTTCGTTCCCAGATTACATCCCTGAACATATCTCTCAGCATTTCGTCATACAGAACAGATTAAACAGTAATTCGCACAGCAATCATATAAACTAACATAGATACGCATTAATTAAACTAAGCAGATTCATGGATAAATACTAAGTGTATGACGTAGGTTATGGGATCCTCATAGACAAGGTATCGCCACCTTCCTAACGTCATAGCCTAGATCTACATCATCTAGCTACGATTAACTAATTCAAACGATAAAGCATAATTGGGAGGGATTAATTACTTAAAATAAAAGAAACAGAAAATAAAGGCTTACATAACTTGCAGCCCTTAAACTCTGGAAACCTTCAATCTAATTATGCTACATTGTATCAAAATATCAAAGTAGAATTGTATGGAATTATTGAATGGAATTATAAGGTATGAATTACAATTCTCGTAGCTGCTTGCTTATATAGAGGTTTTTGCCGACTTCGGGTGGTTCTAGAAGATAAGCACGATATAAGCCGGAAACCGACCCAAACCTAAGGCTCGGTCAACCGAAGAGCTGCACTCGGTCGACCGAAGCTATAGGCTCGGTCGACCGAACCTAAGTTTGCATGTTTAACACGTTTTCTTTGTCTAGCTTGTTCCCCACTGCACGCTTGCATGTTGATCCGATTAATCTTCCACTTAATGCTCCGATTTTCTTCCTTCCTTATCCTGAGATAATTGATTGAATGACATTAATCCTCTCGATTTGTTGTGATCTGCAAAATCAATAATTATCGCACAATAAATCGGCTTTAAATAATAAAATCGGCTAAATACCAATTCATATAATATAAATAACATAACCTTAAATAATACATATAAACATGTGATTTAATATAAAATGCGTATTATTAATCTCGATTTAAGGTCAATGTTGATGACTTTTACGGGTATAATTTGACCGTCATCAACTACCCCCCACTTAGACTTTGATCGTCCCGAGCAAATCATCAATAAGTCATTCCCCAAGACAACATTTCCCATGGTCAGGTCATACTTACGCAAGAAGCTCAAGTCAACTCATACTAGTCATGCTCATAAGATATCCATTATTCACTACTCACTATGAATCGAAGTGATGTGTGCATGTGCATTTAGTTTTATATATTCGTAGCAAGATTAGAGTTTATGCCAACTTTGTAATCTCAACCTACCAACCTCAGCATTCATACTTCTCAAGCCTTTAAATTTTTGAAGCACTAGAGCAATAAGCAAGAGCGTATCTATAGGGTTTTTGGACTTGGAGACCGAGTACTACTCAAAGCCTCTTAAAGAGTTGAATATTCTTTTCATATCTTCATATTTTTCAAATACTATAAATCTCAAGGAAGAAAACTTTTTAAAGTATCCCCCTATCTTAGATCAAATATAGCATCGAATATTACCACAAGCGCGGGGCTACTTTGGTAATTTACTACAAGCCCAGTGTTTTAACGCATTGTCAAACACAGGTACGTCTCAAGCTTATTACTCCGCTTTAATGGCTAAAATATAAGAATGCATCAGCAGATAGATATTGACACTAAGTTTACATAACCAATCATCTATGCAATGTACACATAATTTCTTCAGTTATTATGATTTGCGCGGTATACTCGATTCATTTATTGAGTAATTGAATAATAAATAACTACTTGCAAAAACGGGCATGAATATCCTTAAATTTACTTAACATAAGTATAAAATGATCACGTACTCATGAAACTTGGTTCCTTTCCTATCAATTCTTAGCTAGGAACTCACAATTCTAAGGGTACGAGATAAATAATATGGTATGTATTCAAATTTCAATTTTTCAATTTTTCTACCGTTTCATTCAAATTTCAATTATAACATAACATAGCTAAGTCTCCTACCCCCCACTTAAACATGTCATTGTCCTCAATGACAAAAATAAATGAGAATTTAAGAAAAAGACTTAGCTCTGGAAACGGCTCTCAAGTAAAGGAACAATATCAGAGTAAATGTCAGCACGTTGTGGAGAAGCAAGTGAAAACCTGTATAAGCAGACAAACTCCACGAAACCGTAAAATACCATGTCTATGGAAGTTATAAAATAACGTGGCAGTAATGAGGTATAAATACCTAAAAACAGTTCAAGCCACTTTATTTTATACAACCAATGACAAGGGAAACCAAAAAGAAAAACACTAAATAGAAAGAAAAATAAACAAGCAACTAAAGATGGTGGGCTTCATCTACAACCTCCACCGCCTAAATATTCTTAAAACCGGGTGGAGAAGACAAAGATCAAAAAGCATTACCCGACGTGGGAAAACACGAGGGTGACTCGATCGAAAAGGTATTCAATCCAGGAAAAGAGAAACTTGGTAATGTATAACAGATTGAATGCGACCTATTGGCTAAAGATAAAATCAAATACTCAACGCAGAAACTTCTCGCTTGCATTGGATATCAACAACTTAGAGAGATGTAGCTACTCCTTGAAATTACTAATAACCCAATGTATCACGTAAAAGTCATAACCGTCATCAACAAGGTCGGATCGGTGTGATAGTTCAGTGTGATAGTTCAGAACAAAACTTATCATCTAGAAATGCCGGAATAGTCGGAAAAGTGTGAAATTTAAAACTTCCAGTAGAAAGATAAGTTGTACTTTGATCGAACCAAAAACCGTTAAAATCTAGCTAGGGTCAGAGCTACACTCACCCCAACTAGGATCATGAAAATCAAAATGATAAAAAATAATCATTAAAGCTTAGCAATATTTCAAATTCCGCAACACATAGGTATTGTGTAAACAAAATGGAGGTTGAGACTATGATGGGTTTAGAAAAAGATATATAAGGATGGTAAGAAAAGATAAAGGGTGGGTAAGAAAGTGTGTTTATGGGTGGGTATTGTTTAAGGGAATGGGATTGGGTGGGATAGTGAAACGGATGGAAAGAAAGAGAGGCGATGAAAGAATGGTTAGAAATGTGAACTGTTGGGGTAGATTGGTGAGAGGATCGAAAAGGTTGAAGGGTGAAAAAGGTATAAATGAAAGGATAAGGGTAGTTGCAGAATGAATTGCGCACCACTTTGAATTTTCACTTGGATCACCATTCTAAAAGATTTTGGAAGTTGACCAAAATTGTTCTTGTTTGCACCAATCATTCTCTGTTACATTTTCAGTAATTCTCAAGCTCTCTTAATGCTTCCATCTTAAGGTGGATTGCTAAATTTCTTTTTCTTTAGCAATTTCATGACTCTCCTACGGAACTCTATTTCATGTGGCCTATATTGAGTAAAAAAAAGTTTTGCACATCCTTAGCCCAATGGCCATCAGAACACGGCAAAATAAAAAACCTCAACATATGTCACGTTACTCTTATTTGACTCAAAGAAAACAAAACCTATAATCCTAAAAAGAAATCCTAAGGGTTTTCAAGAAGTAGTTCTGAGTTTAGAGTCCTCAGCTCGACTTTCCAAAAGTATCCTTGTCAGTTATCATTCTTGGATCGCCAGACTTTGACCCTTCGCGCACTATAAGAGGTGGGCTTGTTGCCTTTGCCGATTAATACCCTTCCCTTGGTTGTGAGACCTAGGAAACGACATTTATCCATACCATTTATACAAAGCTCTTACCTCGGCTCTCGTTTTAGGAATTAGTGAATTCTAAGAAACGCAGTTAGAATTACGGTTTTGGCCTTGACAATAAGAAACAATGAATCAAAGTACTCCGAATAAGGTCGGTTATGTAGGCAAGCCTACGCCGTCTTATTCGTTGGAACATATGTGACAGTTCAGGCCAATCCGTCAAGATTAAGCCCCGTTTAGCCCGAAGGCTTATCGGCTATGCTAAGTCTTATCGAACTGCTGTAACGTACATCACACGTGGAGGGGAGTCGATTGAGCCGAAGCTCAGTTGAACTCGCCCAGCCATGGTTAGACCATTTCCGAACCCATGTACTAAGAGTCTCCGATTTCTAAATTGTCACCCAAAGCGTATTCTCGTTTCTGTTTAAGGTGGGTTCACCGAGAAGCCATCACCATAAAACTCAACGAAAGTAGAAGATGGTGTTCTCCCAAAACTCAACGTCTTTTTTAGGTTGTGAATGCTTAAACTACACAATTTGTTGCTCCCATGGCCAGTAGAAGCAATTTCATGCATAGGACCAAGAGATTTTAACAGAACTACGAGGAACTTTTTATTCACTGCTTCCTTCAACTACTACATGTTTCCCTACACCCTCTAGATGAGATAGATTATGGGGCAAAACCTTCCACACTAATAAAATTATTCTTACAAACCAACTCCGGGCTAAGATTCTTACTAAGATTCATGTATAGGCTAACTTATGCTCAAAAAAACAAAAGGTAATAAAACATAAGCAAAAAAAAAGGTAGTACCTTGCCTTCAACCTTGTACCACGAAGAATTTAAGCCTTTAAAAAAAAATTCCGGAGCCATCTTGGTGCTTTAAAAGTATTGCTTCCATTGCTTTTCCCATTGTAGATTCGTAGCTCCACATGTTTGCTGGGTTATTTTCTCAGCGCCCGCGAAAAATTATTGACTTGGATTATTGCTTCCCTGGTTTCTGCAAACAGAAGAAAAACAAAACAGACCGTAGGCTGATTTTAACATGGTTTCCCATGCTGCTATCAGACCTACGGATTAAACATACGGGGATAAACATACACGCGAAATTGACACAAAGCAGATAACCAGAGGGACTCAAAAACAGACTCTAAAACAGAAAACTTGACATGAATAAGAAAATTATTTATATATAAAATTGACCGTTGGTTCCCCGGCAACGGCGCCAAAAACTTGGTCGGGGTCAATCAGGTTATAATATACTTGACCACCATAAATCAATACTAGCAAGAGAACTAGGCCCATCGTAGTATAGCTATAGTGAATCAAGGTCGATCCCACAGGGAACCAATTGTGGATCATCTTATATACAAACAATTAATTAAACATGTCAAGGACATAGAGGCGGTCTACGACCAACATAAGACAAGAAAGGTAAAGACACGACTCGACACAACGTAATTAACCTCCCCAATTATAGTCTTTATCGTTTGGACCTAGATAATTTATATAATAAACTGAACTTATTAACTGTCAATCCGTTTGTATCTATCTTAGATTGGCTACGGGAGTCGTCCTCTTTAACTTGACTTAGCACCGGTTAGGTGCTAGATCACTGTGCTACATTACGTGACTTCACCTTTTGGGTATCCATCTCATATAACTTGCACGCTTACGACACTAAGGATGACGATATTAATCGTACACCTCGTCTAGGCAACATTCCTTTGGTTAGGCGTACTTATACTTCCTAAACGATTACTCAAGCTCTCGTCCAACTAGCAATTACCAAGTTATAGTCTCATGCTAATCTATGACGTACGTATAAGCAGGTGCATGCAATTCCCAAATATAAACCTACCTAGATATTGCTGAACGTCCATGAAGAGCAATTCATAAGCCTACCTAAGAGTTTTATATTGGTATTTCCTTTTTACACGTTTTAATTAAACTAAGCGAGTAACGTAGCCATAGCCATACCTACTGAGATAATAAATTCTATTAAGTTAACCTAACCATAAAGACGTGGCTATTTAACGGATAAAACAAGGCTCGGTCGACCGAATAGGTGGGCTCGGTCGACCGAGTGAACTCATTCGGTCACCCGAATCAATTTCGTTCCCAGATTACATCCCTGAACATATCTCTCAGCATTTCGTCATACAGAACAGATTAAACAGTAATTCGCACAGCAATCATATAAACTAACATAGATACGCATTAATTAAACTAAGCAGATTCATGGATAAATACTAAGTGTATGACGTAGGTTATGGGATCCTCATAGACAAGGTATCGCCACCTTCCTAACGTCATAGCCTAGATCTACATCATCTAGCTACGATTAACTAATTCAAACGATAAAGCATAATTGGGAGGGATTAATTACTTAAAATAAAAGAAACAGAAAATAAAGGCTTACATAACTTGCAGCCCTTAAACTCTGGAAACCTTCAATCTAATTATGCTACATTGTATCAAAATATCAAAGTATAATTGTATGGAATTATTGAATGGAATTCTAAGGTATGAATTACAATTCTCGTAGCTGCTTGCTTATATAGAGGTTTTTGCCGACTTCGGGTGGTTCTAGAAGATAAGCACGATATAAGCCGGAAACCGACCCAAACCTAAGGCTCGGTCAACCGAAGAGCTGCACTCGGTCGACCGAAGCTATAGGCTCGGTCGACCGAACCTAAGTTTGCATGTTTAACACGTTTTCTTCGTCTAGCTTGTTCCCCACTACACGCTTGCATGTTGATCCGATTAATCTTCCACTTAATGCTCCGATTTTCTTCCTTCCTTATCTTGAGATAATTGATTGAATGACATTAATCCTCTCGATTTGTTGTGATCTGCAAAATCAATAATTATCGCACAATAAATCGGCTTTAAATAATAAAATCGGCTAAATACCAATTCATATAATATAAATAACATAACCTTAAATAATACATATAAACATGTGATTTAATATAAAATGCATATTATTAATCTCGATTTAAGGTCAATGTTGATGACTTTTACGGGTATAATTTGACCGTCATCACATGTCACTGCCTAAAATGGACATATAATTGCACACAATCAAGATACATACCATTATCACCATCCTTTTCAGTAGCACCCAACATATGACCATGTTGATCAAACTTCATATGAGCCCCATCAAGAAATAACAACGGTCAACAATTTGCAAAGCCACGAACACAAGCATCAAACGCAATAAACAAACGTTGGAAATGGCATGTAACAGGATGAACCTCTAAATGGACAACAGAATCAGGGTTTATCTCACACAAGATATGAACATAAACTGGTAAACTGTTGAAAGACTATTTAACATCACCGTATAACGAATCCCTAGCCTTTTTAACTGCACGCCAAGCAAGCTTATAATTCAGTAGACGACCATAATCAGTAACTGATGAACGTCGCAAATCCATTGTAGAATAACTAGGATCATCATGGACTTTCTTAAGGACTTGCTTGCTGATAAGATCAGAAGTCAAACGACAATCCCGGCCAAAATCTCTTGAAGATGTACCACAAGTATGAACATTTCAGAGCTGCTTTACAACAAAATGTCCTGTGGATGTTTCTACCGAACCACGAACATTCCATCCACATTTCGATGAATCCTTCAAAGCACAAACATCATTAATCCTATCATTGGAATTCTTGGTATAAACATACTTAAAACCAGTTTTCACAGACAGTTTTTGCAACACCTCCCTAAAAGCAATTACACCACCCTTGAACCGCTGACCCTCCTTGACAAGTATTTTATCCCAACCGGAAGTCAAACAACTAATTTCAGGCATTGATAACGAAGATGAATACATAGAAACTTCAGACTCCACATTATCAAGTGCAAGAACACTACCACCATTATACGAAGATGAAGAACCAACAACAGCACTCCCAACAACTTCCATATTCACACGACTACTATTGTATGATTCAGCAACTGAAATCATTGACTGAACATCATCATCAGAGCATATTAACCACTTAGGGTTATTGATACGATTCCCGACGAACCGAATCACACCTTTGCCCAGATCGGATTAAAGGTTCTTAATTCCGAGCTAAGAAAACCATGGTTAGATATTCCAATCTACACTCCGGGTTTGAACACCACATCGTAGGCTCGACTACGCTGATAAAGCTCAGGGAAAGGGTTGAATCTCTACAACGAAGAGATCACTCGCACGCAAGCGTATAAGCTAAAAGCTTGTATATAAGTTTTTCACTCAAAATATGTCTATCTTTTTATTGAAAAGAAAAGGTCTTATATAGGCGACAAACTTGGAGGAAAAACTCCTCATTTTCGATGTGGGAAAAATATCCATACTTAAGAAAAATAAAGATAGTATCTTCCTTCAGCACCCTGCTGTTTCGGTCCATATCCGGAGCTTCAGTTGTCCAATAAATACGAGCCATATATGGATTTTATAGTTCTCAAAATGATCTAGAACTTTCATCAAGGACATAAATTCATCAGGATAAGTTATAATTGTCAAAATAGCCCAAAACCGTAGCTTATTTTCAATTTCCAGAATTCTTTAGGCTGCTGCATAAATAGTACATCGAATAGGCTTCACTTCAGATTCGTTAGGCTGTCCAACGTCTTCATGCATTTGCAACACGAGGTTGAGCATTCCATCTCTTACTCTTTTCCTTTGCAAACGTGTCAAAGGCCCATCTCATATCACTAATGGATCAGCACTTCGAATGGGTGTTAGTGGATCAGGAATGTGGTCATGAATCACATCATTCCCTCCCGGTTGGGAAGGCTCTATCCTCAGATCATAGGGGTTGTCAAAATGTGACAAATCAGCCACATTTATGGACGTGGATACACCCCATTCAGGTGGAATATCAATCTTGTATGCATTGTTGTTAATGCGCTCCAATACTTGAAATGGTCCATCACCACGCGGATGTAGCTTTGTCTTGCGTTGTTTGGGAAATATGTCTTTGCAAAAATGCAGCCAAACCCAATCACCAGGTTTGAAAATGACTTCTTTACGCCTTTTGTTTGCTTGCTTCATGTAGCGTTCAGTTGCCTTCTCGACATTCTTTCGAGCAGTTTCGTGTAGGTCACGCACCAATATTGCTTTTTGCTCACCGTCCAAGCTAGTTTGGCTAACTGCGGGAAGTGGTGCCAAAGTAAAAGGTGTCTCAGGATTGAATCCATAAACTACTTCAAATGGAGTAAATCGAGTGGCAGAATGTTTACAACGATTGTAGGCAAATTCAATATACGGCAAACAATTTTCCTATTTCTTTAAGTTCTTTTGGACCTCACAACGCAAAAACTGACCCAAAATTTGTTTAACAACCTCAGTTTGACCATCAGTCTGGGGATGGTAAGCAGTAGAGTATAACAAAGATGTCCCCAAACGTGACCACAATACTCGCCAAAAATGACTTATGAATTTAACATCACGATCACTGACAATAGTACGAGGCACACCATGTAAACGCACAATTTCTTTGAAAAACAGATCAGCAATATGTGAGGCATCATTGGTTTTATTACATGCAATAAAGTGTGCCATTTTTTAGAAACGATCAAGCACCACAAAGATGGAATCCTTACCAGATGGAGACTGTGGTAAGCCTAACACAAAATCCATAGACAGATTGGTCCAAGGGGATGTAATAATAGGTAGTGGGGTATATAAACCATGAGGGGATGATTTGGACTTAGCATGCTTACAAGTAATGCTGGAATCACAAATTCGGGCGACATCAATTTTCATTTTAGGCCAATAAAAATGCGACTGCAACATTTCTAACGTCTTAGCAATGCCAAAATAACCCATTAAACCCCCCACTATGGGCTTCACGCACCAATAATTCACGCAAGGAACAACGAGGGACACATAGTAAATGATCATGATAAGGAAATCCCTCACGTCGAAAGTAACGACCATCAATGGAATTAGCAGTGGCGGCAAATTATGTGTGAAAGTCAGGGTCTAATGCATATAAACCTTTAAGAAAATCAAAGCCAAGGAATCGAGTATGCATAGTAGTGAGTAAAGTGTGCCGACGAGACAGCGCATCAGCTACTACATTATCTTGCCCTTTTTTGTACCGGATGGTATAAGGAAAAGATTCAATAAAATCTATCCAATGAACATGGCGTGGAATCAATTTCCCTTGACTTTTTAAGTACTTAAGCGACTCGTGATCGGTGTGAATAATAAATTCTCTAGGTCGCAAGTAGTGTTGCCAAGTTTGCAAATCCTTCACGAATCGTCGATAAAAACTCGCCAACCCATGAAAACTTCGAATTTCAGCCGCACTAGTTGGTTCGGGCCATTCTTCCACCGCTTTGATCTTTTCTCGGTCCACCTCAACACCCTGTGAACTAACAACAAAACCAAGAAACACTACACGATCCATACAAAAAGAACACTTTTTGAGGTTAGCATAAAGGTGTGCTTCCCGAAGTGTTATAAGAACAGCACGTATGTGACCAATATGTGACTCGAAATCAGGGCTATAAATCAAGATGTCATCAAAATAGACCACGAAAAACTTGTTTATAAATTCACGAAGCACCTCGTTCATTAGACGCATAAAATTACTCGGAGCATTCTTTAACCCGAAAGGCATCACAAGCCATTCATACAAGCCAAATTTAGTTTTAAACGCGGTTTTCCATTCATCGCCAACTCGAATTCTTACTTGGTGATACCCACTTCTAAGATCAATCTTTGTAAACCATACGGCACCAGATAGTTCGTCTAACATATCATCAAGACGTAGGATCGGATAACGATATTTTACCGTAATTTGGTTGATGGCACGACAATCAGTGCACATCCGCCAACCAACGTCTTTCTTAGGTACCACAATAACGGGTACGGCACATAGACTCATAGATTCCTGAATCTTACCATTAGCTAACAAGTCAGATACTTGTTGTTGAATTTCTTTTGTTTCCTCCGGATTGGCACGATATGCCGGCCGGTTGGGTAAGGTCGATCCCGGGATAAAGTCAATGTGGTGTTCCACACCCCGAAGAGGTGGCAAGCCAGCTGGAACTTCATCCGAAAGACATCCACAAATTCCTGCAATAATGATATGAACTCATTCGGAAGAGAATTAGTTAAGTCCGATATAAGCATTAAACATGAAGAAATGCGTGGGGTGTGTGCAAGTGAGCAAGGGGAGGGGGGCGAATCCTTGTAGACAAGGATTAGCACAAGTTTACCATCATCCACGGCCTTGATTACGTCACCAGCTTTAGCAAAATAATTGCTTAACACTTTCTCACTTTTAGTTATGCCAACGTTGGATTGTCCCTCATTTTTAATGTCACCGACCCTCACGATTGACTTTTCTACTTTATAACTCCCTCCAGTAGGAACCAAAGCGCCCTCCCTCACATTTACATTTTCAACTCTTTTTTTTCCTCGGAACTAAGTCGCTCATGTTTTTTTCACCCATTGAACCCTTCTCATTTTTCTCACTTTTCAACTTATCTCCCTCATTGTTTTTCATCTCACCCTCACTTGCTTGAGAAAGCCTCATTTCATTCTTGTGAACCTCTTCCGAGTCAAAGATACAAGTGTGAAAGGCTACCCACGATGTCGTAACGTGTATCTATTCAAGTAACCGTCATAGATAACACGCCGATCGAATTGCCAAGGCTGCCCCAAAAGTATATGGCTAACCTTCATCGGAACAACATCACATAAAACCTCATCGACGAATTTATTGAGGCTGAACGAAATTAAAGCTTGCCGAGTTACACGTAATTCACCCGCATCATTGAGCCATTGCAACATATATGGTCTAGGATGTGGTAAAGTATGGATGGACAACTTACGAATTAAGTCCGTACTTACCACATTGGTACAACTCCCCGAGTCAATGACCAATGAACATAATTTACCCAAAATCATACAACGAGTGTGAAATATATTCTCCCGTTGCACATTCTCTCCCGCTCGTAACAAACTACTCAAAGCTCGCTTAATCACCAACAACGAGCCTTCAAGCGGTGACTCGATATATGGCTCCTCACTCTCCTCCTCATGCTTATCCTCTTCATCCAAAGTTCATTCGTACTCAAGGACACCATTATGTTTGCCAATGAGAACCATATTACGCATCGTCGGGCATTGGGACTTAATATGACCTACACCTTGACATTTAAAACATGTAATGTCACGCGTAGGGGTTCGGGCTGAAGCAAGACCCTTACCCTTATCAATTTCTTTTCGTTGTAATGGTGCATTAGAGGACGAGGCACCCAATTTTGGGGCTACCGGAGTAATCACGGGGCTATTTCGGCTGAAAATTACGAAAAGATGAAGTTCCGGCAAATGGCTTGGCGAAAGATTGTTTGTGCCGTGCCAATTGTTTTTCAAGTGTGCGAGCAAGGTGTAACATATCATCTAAGGTGTAACATGGCTGCAATTCCAAAGGATTTGCAATCTCGGCACGTAATGCACCTAAAAACCGTTGCATCGTTACCTCCTCATCCTCTTCAATATTCGACCGTGCAAGAACTAAGACCAACTCTTGATACAACTCATCAACGCTAGGATTGCCCTGTTTAAGATTTTGCAATAATCTATATTGTTCACGAAAGTAAGTCATCGGGACAAAACGACGCTTCATCTCTCATTTTAACTCGGACCACATAGTGACAACCGGTTCACCATACTTAACACAAAGGCTATTAAGTTGTTTCCACCAAATGATCGCGTATTTTTGAAACTCAAGTTGTGCCAAATTGCACTTCTTTTCGTCAGTATAATTATTACACGCAAAGATTTGCTCCAACTTATCTTCCCACCCTAAGTATTCTTCCACCCCACCCGTACCACTAAACGAAGGTAGTTTCATTTTAACTTGTGTCATGTTATTATCAAGTACGGGAAAGTCACCCTCAATGATAGCACCGTCATCCACACCCTTCACGTATCTAATAGGACCACGACCTCGACCAACTCCACGTCCCATCCCATGGCCACCCCCACGGCCACCACCCCCACGGCCACCATCCCCTCGCCACCATTGCCTATCAACCAACACTCAAGTCGAGCTAACAAAGTTTCCATGTTAGCTAAACGTGCATCATTAGCTTCTTGGTGTTCCCGAAAACGAGCATCCCAATTTCCATTACCGTCATCCATTGAAACAAATAAGCAAAAAACCGGAGAAAAAAAAAGATATGTATGGAACCAAAAATTATAGAAGTAAAACCTCACAACTCTCGTGTTTGCACTCACCCTCGTCTCTTGGTTGATAAAGATAACCCTTTTTGAACCGAATCAGAATAGGAGAAAACAATCGAAAGTGCACAATCCAAAGATGAGAAAGGACTAATGGAAGGTTGGAAAAAAAATGATGGTAGGATTGGAAACAAGGTAGAAACACAAGCAAACAGGTAGTAACACCAAACAAACAATATAGTGACACTAAAAAAATAGAAATAGTATGACCTATAATGCAAGACCTTCAACAATTTGCTTTTACTCTTTTTTTTTCCACGTTTTTTTTTGTTTTTAATTTTAATTAAGGCCAAAAGAAATGGAAAAGGTGGAGAGCCAAAAGTCTAAAATATTCCACCCCTTTGGTGTTTCAAATTTGTGAATTAAATGGTGATTAATGGTTTAAACTCTTGGAGTTTTTTTTTTGGGGTGCAAGGGCCGAAAGGTTGATGGAGAAAAAAAGGTATTATATGGCTGATTTTTTTGTGTGTTTGGGGGCTGTTTGGGTGTGTTTTGGGGCTGTTATAGGACTGATGTGGTAGGTGTAGGCTGTTTGTGGGGCTGTTTGATGTTTGGGAATGAAGATAGGAATAAATTATGAAGATGGGATGAACATATCATGAATATAGCATGAAGAAAACTTGAATATACTAAAAACACAAGGCAAAGTTTAAGTATATCATGTTGCTATATGAACATATATGAATTTCTTATGCATATAACATGAAGATAGTAAGAATCATAAGCCAAAATATTGAACAATATGCAATTATAAAGGCTAGAAAAAAAATTGCATGTGTTTTTTTTTTTATAAGAAAAAAAACGAAAATGAAGAAAAGAAAAAGAGGATATTTGAGCACGGGCCTCCGATACCAATTGATACGATTCCCGACGAATCGAATCACACCTTTGCCCAGATCGGATTAAAGGTTCTCAATGCCGAGCTAAGAAAACCGGGGTTAGATAGTCCAATCTACACTCCGGGTCTGAACACCACAACGTAGGCTCGACTACGCTGATAAAGCTCAGGGAAAGGGTTGAATCTCTACAACGAAGAGATCACTCGCACGCAAGCGTCTAAGCTAAAAGCTTGTATATAAGTTTTTCACTCAAAATATGTCTATCTTTTTATTGAAAAGAAAAGGCCTTATAGAGGTTACAAACTTGGAGGAAAAACTCCTCATTTTTTATGTGGAAAAAATATCCATAGTTAAGAAAAATAAAGATAGTATCTTCCTTCAGCACCCTGCTGTTTCGGTCCATATCCGGAGCTTCAGTTGTCCAATAAATACGAGCCATATATGGATTTTATAGTTCTCAAAGAGATCTACAACTTTCATGAAGGACATAAATTCATACGGATAAGTTATAATTGTCAAAATAGCCCAAAACCATAGCTGATCTTCAATTTCCAGAATTCTTTAGGCTGCTGCATAAATAGTACATCGAATAGGCTTCACTTCAGATTCGTTAGGCTGTCCAACATCTTCATGCATTTGCAACATGAGGTTGAGCATTCCATCTCTTACTCTTTTCCTTTGCAAACGTGTCAAAGGCCCATCTCGTATCACTAATGGATCAGCACTTCGAATGGGTGTTAGTGGATCAGGAATGTGGTCATGAATCACATCATTCCCTCCCGGTTGGGAAGGATCTGTCCTCAGATCATAGGGGTTGTCAAAATGCGACAAATCAGCCACATTGATGGACGTGGATACACCCCATTCAGGCGGAATATCAATCTTGTATGCATTATTCTTAATGCGCTCCAATACTTGAAATGGTCCATCACCACGCGGATGTAGCTTTGTCTTGCGTTGTTTGGGAAATCTGTCTTTGCAAAAATGCAGCCAAACCCAATCACCATGTTCGAAAATGACTTCTTTACGCCCTTTGTTTGCTTGCTTCATGTAGCGTTCAGTTGCCTTCTCGACATTCTTTCGAGCAGTTTCGTGTAGGTCACGCACCAATATTGCTTTTTGCTCACCGTCCAAGCTAGTTTGGCTACCTGCAGGAAGTGGTGCCAAAGTAAAAGCTGTCTCAGGATTGAATCCATAACTACTTCAAATTGAGTAAATCGAGTGGCAGAATGTTTACAACGATTGTAGGCAAATTCAATATATGGCAAACAATTTTATGCAACAATTTGTTCTCAGTTTTTTGAATCGTATTTTTCCTGCTGAACCGTCAAGTTTGAAAGAAACAATCCAAAAAGGAAAACATGCAGTCAAAATGGCTAGAATAACAAGATTTTCGCAAAAGAGGCTACACTATGACTAATAATATTAATCTTTCTACTAACATGGTGGAGCCTATAGATCGAAGCCAAATTAACGAACTCAAAAAAAAAAATTTTGATGAATGTCCTTAACAAGAACATAAACTTCCCGATTAGGTGGGATTAAATCCTATATCATTTGGACAAGATCGAATCAATGAATACGTCTTCACTATCAGACCATCCCAACATCTGTTTTTGGACATTGAATCAATGAATCAATTCTTGAATATAAACGCGTTGATGTGTCTAAAGATGAAAATGGAATGAAATTGTCTTTTTATTGATGCTTCTTTCAAAATGTATATATACAACAACAACAACAAAAAAGTTACGACATCCGTCCCAAAATATAATTTCATTTAGCTTTTTATTTTGTCTCATAATATAAATCCATTTAAATAACTAAGGAAGTATTTATCACATTTTCCGTTTTTACCATTCTTTTATTATCTACTATCACACTTTTCACTACTCTGCATTAATAACAGTCAAATGTCATTTTAGACTTTTTCATCAAAATTAACAAACCAACAAAATTCAGAAATCAACAAAAACACTGCAAATATGCAAAGAAAGCTGCTTCTTATGAGAAAGATGCAACAAGAAAAACACTGCAAAAAAATGAAGAAATCACAAGAACAATATAAACCACCCAGATACAGAAAAACTATAATAAAATTGTCCAGCAGGAAAAATACGATTCAAAAAACTGAGAACAAATGAAACCTGGTAATAGCAATGAAGGATTCAACAATGGCGGATTCAACAATTGCGGATTCAACAATTGAAAAATCATCAATGACAGAAACGACTTCAATTTAGTTAATGCAGATCCAATCCACATATTCGTCTTCAAAATAAACCAATTGCAGCATTGAACAAGGCCGGATTCAAGAGCAATTGCAGGCCAAGAGAGCTCCACCGTAACTTACGCAGTGAAACAGAGGCTAGTATTGATTTGCATGGATTTTCTCACGGTGAATCCAATAAGTCCAAGAGAAATCAGCCAACGGAAATCTTTGTCTCGCGGTGAAATAATTAGTATTAATTAAGGGTAGAATGGGGAATAAGGAAAAATTGTGTCCTTATAATTCCAACATATTCTTTTTTGTCCTTATAAGTCTAATAAGTCCGTTTTGTGTATTTTTGGGTCTTTGACCCTAATTTTGTTCCTTATTGACTTAAATAAATATGCTTATCCTTAATAACGGTTGTAATTGTGAAACTATCCTTAGAAGCGTTTCTCCCTAAAATGAAATGATTATTTGATACATTCCCACGTTCCACGTTTAGACAAGTTTTTATTTTATAACAAAAGAATGGAATATTTTTTTTTTTTTTATTCAATTGGAACCAAAAAGGGAGTTTTCATCCCCCTTTCATAAGCAGGAGGAATAGGAAGGAATGATGCCGTGCAATGAAAAGCGACAAACTCGGGAATGATAAAAAAATCAACTGGCCTTTCTTCATCACATTCATTTCAAAACCTAGCTGCGCTGCTTCAAGAGGACGTTCCCCTTTCGATCGCCCACAAATTTCTACAGGTAATTTCTGGATTTCTCTTGTCTATATCTTCTCTTGTTTTGATCGACTTCGAATTTCTCTAGATAATTTTGATTTCTCTTCTCTATATCTTCTCTTCTCTTTCACTTCGTCTTCTTGCTTGTTTTATCTTGTTCATTTTTCTGGGTAATTTGCTGGGTACTCTGATTCATTTTATGGTTTTTGTTTGTAGCTTTTACGGGTTGCTTTTGCTCTATTTATTTATTTTTTTGCTGCAGTATTTAGTCGGTTGACCCTATCGGCTCTACTTTAGTTGATGATACTTTTTGAATCTTCAAATTGATTTTAGAAGGCTGGTTCTTTTCAGGGAACTATTGTTGCCGATGATCTGAAGCTTGTTCATTGTTTCTTGCAAAATTCCTAGAACAACCATCTTTAATTTGTTTAGTTAGCTGATTGTGAAGCTATTCAATACTTATAACAAGTTAACAAAGTTGGCTAAGCCATCCTTAATGTGTTCGATTAAATGCTCTGTTATTCCTCTTATGATTCATCAAGTGTACTTGTTTTCTGAAGGAAAAAAAATTGGCGAATATTGTTGAAGGTGTTTGTGTTTAGTTTGATGTGTGTATTTGGCTTAATAGCTCATACTAAAGGAATATCCATTTTCGTTCCAGAAAATATCATCAAGATTCTATGTATAACAAATATTGGAATGGAAGGAAAGATATTCCATTACCACACATGCCAAATTCAAGAATGGAATGACTCCATTCCATTCCGGTGAAACAAACAAGCCATAACTCATCCCAGCTGCTATCTCCATAACTTATTATCTTTTTCTCCAAACAATCTCCAGCTGCTCTCAGCTTCAAGCACATCTCATTCCAAACCGCCATGGCCTACGACTATCCTTAACCCGCAGATATCTCTCTTGTTCTCTCAGCCTTCAATCTCTCTTTCTTCAGTATTATCCATACCTCCGGAAATATACATGTTATTTTCGTAAGATGCGCTCGCCTTGAACATTTCGTAGAGATTGACGCATTATCTCAATGTTCAGAATCCAATTAATAAGGTAGTTTAACTCTAGTAGTCTGGATTTGTTGTATATTTCTGAAGGTCAATGTTATTTATTCTTTTTTTTTTGAGGCTAAACATCATGACGTGTGTAACAGTTCCCGGCGTATTTTGGACAGATCTCGGCGGAACTGAACGGATCGAGGCGTAACCGACCAGCTTGGAGAGCAGGGTATTAAGGTATATGTTGTTCTTTGTCCAGTCAGAATTCTCGAGTTGTTTTTTTGTTTTTTTTGAGTATAAGCTCTGAGTTGTTAAACTCGTGTTTGATGACATTAAACACTTTCTTGACTGTAATTACTTTCGAAAGTTTAATTCACCGGATATGTGGAAAAAGTAACCCGCAGAAGTGTATATTTAAGGTAGTAGTTAATTCAGTAGAAAAGGGAGCCAGGATCAATATTTTTCTGGTACAGTTTTTAATAAAGTCGTGTTAGGTAAGCAACAGAAATGATGTCAACCTCAGTGTCTTTTTGGAAAAGCACTATATCGGTTTCTGAAATTTGGTTTTTGATTTTAGCAAATTGTTTAGCTTTGTTAGATGCATGTTAAAAGACTTTATATTGTGTTATTGCAAAATACACGTAAATCTTTCTTCACTTGATTATGTGCAATTCATGTTATGTTAGCAAACTGTCTTTGACTTGTTTGCTGTTGTTCCCTGCCCTTGGTAGTAAATGAGAATCTATGTCTTGGTAGATTTTGTTGACATTGCACATTTGGGTATCATGGTTGGAGCCTTACTGGAAATTATTTCCAGTACATCTGCCACATTTGATTATGAGTTCATGTTTTTTTATTCTGGTAATAAACTTGTGGTATCTTTTTAATGCTGGTTTTCACATTAGAGCGTTATCTAGCTCGTGTTGGTCATTAACTCATTATTCAAATGGCATTCAATGAACATTTATATTGGTCTTTTGCTAACTTATTTAGCCGTTTTTTTTTTTGCATCACATGTCAGTCTCACTTGAAGTACTCCCTCTGTCCCTAAATATAAGTCATTCTAGCATTTTTTTTTTGTCCTTCAATACATGTCATTATATAATGTCACAAAACCTTCTGCTTTGACCTCTTTAATTTAGCCTTTCCATCATTTGTAGTGTTCCAGTAATTAGCCTTCCATCATATGTTATGTAGTGTTCTAGTAATGTTCCAGTAAGGATATTTTCTACCAATGCACCTACCAACAATTTTCCTCCTGTATCTAAGACGAAAAAATGATACTATGAAGTAATGTTCTGGTATCACAATTTGTTAAGTTGTTTTTCTTGGGAAGGTGTGTTTTTCTAGTCCTTGATTGATCTTTCTAGACATGGCATTGCCTGTTCTTTTGTGTAATGAATTGCTGTTAGATACTTTCGTACAATTATTATTCTTAGTGCCGTAAGCTTTCTAACACAATTATTATTCTAAAATGATCATTTTGCTGCATTTTTGACATGACGGACCGAGTATTGACATTATAATTTTGCTGCAAATGTAACAGGTGTAATCATCTCATCTCTATTCTTCAGGTATGTGTGCCTATTTCTTTTCTGCAAATGTGTAAATATGTGCTGCTGCTTTTTCTGCATTGTTGATAATTATTGCAATTTGTTTTCATAGGTAGTGTTTAGTGTTTGCATGTTCATAATTTTGGTTTGTTGTTACCTCGTTGTTTGCAATATTTATATGCTTATGCTTTTAAAAGATTTGTTTTATGACAGTGGATAAAACAAATAGCTTCAGTGATTTTTGTTTTTTTGATGAGAAGTTCAGTGATTTTTGACTATTTTAATCTTAAGAAAAAGATAGTGAAAAAGATGTGTGTATATATTTTAATTATTTCACTAAAAATATTGTATTTTATTTATATCTCAACAAACAATAATGTGACACGTGTTGGGTTGCGCGTAAGTTAGTTAAATGTTTTCGTCAAATGTTATAAAATGAATATAGAGAATTAGGTCGAAACCTTTTGGATTATTTTTAAGTAGCAGGACAGCCTTATATTTTTTTTATAGGGAGAATGACAACTTTTTATAATATTTATAGCCTAAAGGACAAAAAAGAGTTAAAAAATTAAAAAGAAAAACATCCGATGCTGCTGCTGCACCTTCCAATTTTTTTTTTCTTTCCACTTCGATTTTCAAACACTCATATCTTTCAATCTAGATCTCCAATCGCAATGAACATTTCACTGAATTTTTTATTTTTTCATGCTCTTCGTTTTGAGACTTGGTTCGATATAATTACATCGTTTTTCGTGAGATTCACTATCGAAATTCACTCGGTGAATCTCCTCAGTGAATATCGACAGTAAATTTCGAACATAAGTGAATTTCGACAGTGGATTTTCGGAAATTACGTCGGAATATGGTGAATGTGGTATTGTAGAAAAGTAATAAGAGAAAAAAATATATTTTATTGATTCTGTATATCCTTTTATTACAGACTGATTCATTCTTTTATAACAGAATATCCAAGACCCCTTACCAAGACAACTTCCTATAATTAAGGAGCCGTCATCTGTAAACCCTAGGAGCTAATCACAAACCCTAATACTTAAAATAGGCAAAAGTACACGACTGCCCTTATTAGGATATAAATAAAAAACATAATATAACATTATTAAACTAAAGCACAATACGGCAAAATCTTCAACACCCCCCCTCAAGTTGAGCATGGATATTTAACATGCCCAACTTGCTCATAAAGTTGTCAAATCCTTGCTTGACTAGAGGCTTTGTAAATCCATCTGCAACCTGTTGTACGGACGGAAGAAAGGGAATACAGATTATCCCATCATCCAACTTCTCTCTTATAAAATGTCTGTCAATCTCGATATGCTTGGTCCTGTCATGTTGAACAGGATCATTGGCAATATCAATAGCTGCCTTATTATCACAGTAAAGTTTCATAGGCAGCTCCACTGGAACTTGGATGTCTTCTAGGACTCTTCTTATCCACAATTCCTCACACGCACCTTGTGCCA
This sequence comes from Gentiana dahurica var. dahurica, assembly GCA_024500145.1. Taxonomy (NCBI): domain Eukaryota; kingdom Viridiplantae; phylum Streptophyta; class Magnoliopsida; order Gentianales; family Gentianaceae; genus Gentiana; species Gentiana dahurica. The sequence goes on from CM044906.1 coordinate 35,131,479, forward strand.
TTGCCCTATATTCTGCCTCAGCTGTACTCCTAGCAACCACCCCCTGTTTTTTGCTCCTCCATGTGACCAAGTTACCCCACACGTAGCTGCAATAACCTGATGTGGATCTTCTTTCCTTTGAACCAGCCCAATCAGAATCTGTGTATACTTCCACTCCCCTGTTTGAGCTCTTCCTGAACCACAATCCTTCACCTATAGTACCTTTAAGGTACCTCAATATTCTGTAAACTGCTTCTAGGTGTTTTTCACATGGTGCATGCATAAAATGGCTCACTATTCCTACAACAAAAGAAATATCTGGCCTGGTGTGAGCAAGGTATATCAGCCTACCCACCAGTCTTTGATACCTCCCTTTATCCACAGGGACATCATCATCTTTCACTTCCCAGAGCTTTAGATTGGCCTCCATAGAGTACTAGCTGGTTTACAACCACTCATACCTGTCTCTTCTAGCAAGTCTAGCACATATTTTCTCTGTGAGGCTGCAACTCCTTTCTCTGATTTGGCAAATTCCATGCCTAAGAAATACCTTAAACTGCCCAGTTCTTTAATCTCAAACTCTGAAGCCAAACTTTTCTTGATCTCATCAATTCCCAGCCTATCACTGCCTGTAAGGATGATGTCCTCAACATACACCACCAAGATGGTCAGTTTCCCACTTTCTGACTTTTTCACAAATAAAGTATGATCTGATTGCCCTTTTGAACCCCTCTTTCTTCAAGAACTTGGTAAACCTCTCAAACCATGCCCTTGGGCTCTGTTTTAATCCATATAAGGATTTATTCAGCCTGCACACCTTCCCCTCATTCTTCCCAAGGAACCCTGGTGGAAACTCCATATACACCTCCTCCTTCAGGTTCCCATGGAGGAATGCATTTTTCACATCCAGTTGCTCAAGAGGCCAGTCCAAGTTTACAGCCACAGACAGAAGAATTCTTACAGTATTCAATTTAGCTACTGGAGAGAAAGTTTCTGAGTAGTCCAACCCATAGGTTTGGGTATACCCCTTAGCGACCAACCTGGCCTTGTATCTTTGTAGTGATCCATTTGAGTTGTATTTTACGGTGAACACCCATCTACACCCTACTGGAGTTTTCCCATCAGGTAAATCCACCACATCCCAGGTATTATTCTTTTCAAGAGCATTAACTTCCTCATAGACAGCTGCTTTACACTTAGGAGACATTAGAGCTTCTTGTATAGTGTTGGGAATTTGAATGGTAGAAAGGTTTGAAAGGAAGGTACAGTAGTGTGGGGCCAAGTTGTGGTAAGACACATACTTACTGAGGGGATATAGAGGATATTTGGTGCACTCGCTGGGAGGTTTTCTGATAGCTATGGGAACATCTAATAACAAATCAGGAAATGTGGTTTTAATAGAGGTTTCCATGGAAGGGTTTTCATCGATTCAATTTGGTCATCAGATATTGACACAGAAGCATCAGTCTCTTCACCTGTTTCTGGGATTATTTCCAGATCTTCATTTGGAGGAGGAGATTGATTAATGCTATTACCCGTGTGAGCATCTGCATGATCCTTGAGTTAAGTCTTCCTCCGAGAATAAGTTTTTCCAGGAAACTTCTAGATTCTGGTCTTGGGACTGACTCCTGAATTTAGTTCACTATTTTCATGGTGATAAGAAGTATTACTTGGAGGGTTCCTAGACTCACTATCCTCTTCAAGCAAGACTTGTGATATAGGCTCATGTTCATTGAGGATGTCCCCCTGAACATGAGTGTGGAAAAACATTTTATTTTCAAAAAAAGTCACATCTTTACTAATGACAACTTGCTGAGTCTCAGGATCAAACAGTTTGTACCCCTTTTGAGTGGGTGCATAGCCAATAAATACACATTTTTTAGACCTGGGATCCAACTTCCCTTGGTGATAAACATGTGTAAATGCAGTACACCCAAAAATTCTTAGGGGAAGGTCTTGAATGATCCTGGTACTGGGATAAATACTTTTTAACTTGTCCAAAGGACTTTGAAAACATAGGACCCTTGAGGGCAGCCTGTTAATCAGGTAAATGGCTGTCAACACAGCCTCTCCCCATAGATACTTGGGTGTTTTAGAGGCCAACATCAAGGCTCTAACTACCTCAAGTATGTGTCTGTTCTTCCTTTCAGCCACCCCATTTTGTTGGGGTGTGTCTGGACAGAGCTTTGGTGAATCATCCCTTTTTCCAAGAAAAAGGGACCTAGGACAGAGTTAAAATATTCTCTCCCATTGTCACTTCTGAAAATTTGAATTTTGGTTTGAAATTGAGTGAAAATCATGTTATAAAAGTCTATGAAAACTTGTTTAACATCAGATTTATGTTTCAACAAATACACCCATGAGACCCTAGTGTGGTCATCAATAAAAGTTACAAACCAACGTTTTCCAAACAAAGTGCTCACCCTAGTAGGCCCCCACACATCACTATGAATCATAGTGAAGGGTTTGGTGGGCTTGTAGGGTTGAGAGTGAAAAACAGTTCTTGTATGTTTTGATAATTCACAAACTTCACACTGCAAAACAACTTGATCTTTATTTAAAAATAATTCTGGCAACAGCTTTTTCAAATAGCCTACACTAGGGTGGCCAAGTCTCAAGTGCCATAACAAGATTTTATTCTTATCAACATGAACAGACTGAAAACATAAGTTTCTAGGCATTGTTTTATTCTTGAAATCTTCATCTTCCTCAAGGATATACAGTCCTCCCACTAGTTTAGCATTGCCAATCTCCTTCCCCGTATGAGTATCCTGAAACTTACAGCCATAAACAGAGAAAGTGACGGTGCATTTAGTATCATAAATGAGTTTATTGACAGACATAAGGGGACATGAAGGACATTAGTGAGGGTTAATTTTGGTGAGATAACAATGGTCCCTTTTCCAGCAATTGTGGAAAAAGTTCCATCTGCTACCCTTATTTTTTGGTTCCCAGCACAAGGAAAATAAGAGGAAAAAATCTGTGAACAGTGGGTCATGTGGTCAGTGGCCCCTGAATCTATGACCCAAAAGTCATTTTGTTTTACTCCCAGAAAAGAAAAAGAAGAGGGATTACCTTTCTCAACTAAGGAGCATGAGGAATCACCTGAAGGTTGGATAGTCTGTGCTTGGATCAGTTTAGTGATCTGCTCTATTTGTTCCTGAGTAAACAGCAGTGATCCAGAGGAGTTAGCACTCTGATCAGAAGATATCTGGATGGCTTGGTTTGCTTGCTTCCCTTCTGATGCTCCAGTCCCTGCACTCCTTGGTTTCCAATTAGCCGGCTTGCCATGGATGCCCCAGCAAGTCTCTCTTGTGTGGCCCTGCTTCTTGCAGTGATCGCACCAAACTTTCTGTTTTCTTCCCTTATTTTCCCCTTTAAATGCTGCTAATGCAGAGGACTCTATCCCAGATGCAGTCCCCTTATACATCACCTTCCTTCTTGATTCCTCCCTTCTCACCTCTGAAAAAACTTCTCTGAGAGAAGGTAGAGGATTCTTGCCCAAAATCCTCCCCTTTACCTCATCCAACTCTTGGTTTAGGCCAGCAAGAAAGGTATAGACTCTTTCATTTTCTACCCTTTTTTGGAATTTTACCCCATCACTGGGGCAATCCCAAGACTGATCGTAGGACAGATCCAACTCTTGCCAAAGACTTACAACTTCACTGTAATAGGCAGTCACCTCCCTATTTTCCTGCTTGCAAGACCAGATCTTTGTTTTGAGTTCATAGATCTGGGATGAATTTTCCAGATCCGAGTACATTTCCTTTACTGCATTCCACATATCTTTCGCAGTAGCTAGAAACATATGTGGTTTAGCAACTGGCCTTTCCATTGAATTGATTAACCAAGCCATGATCATGGAATTCTCTGATTTCCATGTCCTGGCCTTGGGATCTTCTTCTGCAGGCTTTTCTGTCTCCCCTGTGAGATACCCTAATTTCCCCTTACCATCGATGGCAAGTTTGATGGTTTGGGCCCACTCAAGGTAGTTGCTGCCATTGAGTTTCTGGACTGTAAGCAGAGCGGATGTGCTGCCAGAATTGGCTTCTCCTCCAAGGTTTTGTTCAATAGCAGAACTGGTTGAACTGGTTGAGGAATCAGATGGGGTATTTCTTAATTCCCCAGTCATAGCTGCTCGAAAATTCATGGTTGAATTTGGTTAACCATGCTCCGATACCATGTAGAAAAGTAATAAGAGAAAAAAAAATATTTTATTGATTATGTATATCCTTTTATTACAGACTGATTCATTCTTTTATAACAGAATATCCAAGACCCCTTACCAAGACAACTTCCTATAATTAAGGAGCCGTCATCTGTAAACCCTAGGAGCTAATCACAAACCCTAATACTTAAAATAGGCAAAAGTACACGACTGCCCTTATTAGGATATAAATAAAAAACATAAAAAAACATTATTAAACTAAAGCACAATAGGGCAAAATCTTCAACAGGTATCAAAATAAAGAGCATGAAAAAATAAAAAAAATAAAAAAAAATGGTGAAAGAATTAAAAAAAAGTTTTGACCTTTATGCAACAGTTTTGAAAAGTTGAAAAGTTGTCATACTTAATTGATGAAATGTATTGTCATTCTCCCCCTAAAGAAAGAATATGTTTAGGGAACTAAAACATTTCCGTTAGAAGTCTTAAAAAGGTAATAAAAAAAATATGTTCAGGGGACTAAAATTTATCTTGAAATATAATGGGTAATTATTGTTATTATTTTTTTTGTTTTGTTGAGAATAAGGGTTAGTTTTGACAAAATAGAAAAAGTAGCGGTGGGGTTGGATTTTTTTTCTCAGTAGTTTGATATATTAATATATCTCTATTTTTTTAAGGTTAGCTTGATTTTTTATGCAGTGTTCTGCTATTTACGGTTTATATGTATTTTTTTAAATGTGTTACTATTGATTTTGTTAACATTGATTTCTTGAGAATTGCAAGAAAAATGTTTAGTAACTAGAACAATTAATAAAAAGATATATATTTTCTCTATCTTCCTTGTACTCTTACAACTCTTTCTCTTCTTCACGGCCTCCCATTACGTTAGTTTGAAGTAAGGTTTTTATTTTTTTTTATTTTTATATATTCATCATTTGCTTATATAATTTTTTGTTTTTTGTTTTTGTGTTTGTTTAATTTGCATATTAATTTTTGTACTGTTATATCTGTTTGCTTATGTTATCTCTTTTGCCATGTTTTTTTCTCTGATTTGAATTTTGTTTATTTGCTGTTTGAGCATATAATCTGTACTGCCATTACTTAAATTTTATGATCCAGGCAGTAGTATGAATGGATCTTTTCAATGCTATAATATGTGATGTAGCTTATGCGTAGGCAATCTCTGAACTAGTTGTTGATGTCTCAGGTTCATTGCACATCTGTTATTGAGATTGATTCAACGAATACGTAATCAAAGATTTTAATTGGTTTTCTGGCTGGAGAGATCTTGGATGAATCTGCATGTTTCGGTCGTTATTGTGTTTTTTGAGCTTATAACTTAACGTAGTTGTCGATCTAGTCATTCACAGTGCAGTTTTCTGCGCACTGTGTCTGTCTTAAAGCTATAGAGAGATGGATTTGCACGTTAACCATCTGGGTGGCCAAAATGGACGATTTGAGCAGATACTATCTCAGTTTATTTTGAAAAGCTTGCATATTATATTGGACTCCAGGGTTCCTTCTATGCAATCGCATCCTGGTGGTGGGGAGGTTAAAAAGACAGATAAATGGTTCAATTTGGTTCTAGGGGATCGTCCGCCAGCTTTAGATAATTTGAATTTATGGCATAGGAATTTGATGGATCCAATGATAATTGATATAATTCTTGTCCAAGATAAGCTTGATTCATCATCTTCGGCTTCTAGTTTAGGGACATTCACAGAGACAGTTATAGAAAGGTGGATTGTTCGATATGAGAGTTTAAGGACTTCGGTTCCCCAAGTCAATGATGCTTCTTACAAGAAGACATATAAGAAAGCAATCATTTTGCTGCGTTCTCTTTATTCCATGATGAGGCTCCTTCCAGCTTATAAGGCCTTCGGGAAGCTCTCTTCGTCTTTTCAGACTCGTGAATTTGATATTATCTACAAGGTTTCTGTGTTTAGTGCTCCTTTATCAAGAGCAGAACAGTCGTCAATGAAGCGGTATAGTTTTGTACCAGTTGAGGCTCACCAGGGCCGCCTTTCTATTTCTGTATCATATCGAGAAGACCTGTCCAACTTCAACCTGGAGGGTCCTTCATCTTTTCCGCCTGAAATTATTACAGACTATGTTGGTAGCCCTCTCGCGGATCCTTTAAGGGCGTTTCCTGCTTCATTTCGCAGCACATCTTTGGTATCTAGAGGGATGCAGTCACCTTCTTCTTCAGGAACATTTCAGCGTCCACACAGCTGGACAAGTGGTGCTCACCGTGCACTTTCAGCGCCTCAACCCCAACCATTTGCTGGATCTCCGCCTATATGTCATGCACCTTATGAGCACTCCTCTGCACCTTCTGATATGTTGTTTAGCCAAAGGATGCAGAATTACAAGTTGCCTGCTCACCGGAAATCGACAAGCGGTGATGATTATCAGCTTTCACCTCCATTCTCTCCATCTCCTTCCCAATCTCCGCCGACTTATGTTTCTGGTGGGAATTCTCTTCAGGCTCGTCTGCAGTCTGAAACTGCGCCTGTCAGTATTCCATATTCAATGGTTGGCAGAAGCTTGAGAAACCTTTCTCCAAATCTGTCGGATCCAAACAAACTTTCTCTCCCGCCTCTGTCCCCAAGATTCACCAAGCATGATTCTTCATCCCAGGAGTCCCCATCTGGAATCAGGTCATATAAAAGTCCCGATTCATTAAGATCTGGGGAGTCTAGTTATGGCATTACGAATATGGGTCCCAAAGTATGTTCATTTCTTATCTGCCTTGTTGAGTTCATTCTTATTTTTGCTTTTGTATTTTTAAAAGGGTGCAGTGCATTTTATAAGTGCGCTGCTCATATTATTTTTTCCATCCTTTTGCAGATTGCAAGAGACACGAAGGATGACTCAGGGAGGTCCTTGGGGTTGCTTTCTTCCAGTGACTCACCACGCGTTGGATTTTCAAGAAGCTCTAGTAGATTATCTTTCCAGGATGATTTGGATGAATGCGATTTCTCCTGTCCATTTATTGTGGATGACGTTGACAGTTCTTATCCCCCAGCCAGGTAGATCTTCGTATGAGTAAGCTTTGGCTGCAGACTGCTTTCATTTTTCCCTATACCTGCAGAATTATATGTATGTTTGCGAGTGGGAGTTTTGGTTGCTGCTATTTAAGTAATTTTAATTGTCATTTTAGCTTTTCCTCTGTGTTAATGGTTTGGTATTTGATATTTTAAGCTAAAGCTAAACTGAACATTGGAAGGATCTCTTACAGGGAATGGAAAAGGGAGGCGGGTGGGGGAACCGGGTAAGAGAAAGATTCAAATGAACAAAAATTCATCGTGTCCAAGTGTACAAATGTCCTTAAGTTTTATGTAAGCTGATTTATTGTTCAAATTTCTAGTCTATGCATGATTTAATGCTCCCTTGGTGCAGTAAGATGTCTTTTGGAGAGGATGCACTTGAGCGTGTTAGGAAATAATTTAACGAATAAGTGGAGCCTATGTCCCTTTCTTTCCATGTTTTGCCTCTCTTCCTTGTTTAGACTGTGTCGTGGATTCATTACCAAGCACATATTTGTAACTTCAGTATATGAGGCTGTCTTTTTGTTATTATTGTGATCTTCATAGTTTCTGCTTACAAGATTCATGTGAACAAACGTAGCCAATATGTGATGCTCTTGTAAAAGGACAAATTTTACAGTACAACCGTTGCACGAAGGTTGTACCAAATGGCATACATTACAACCATTCATTTCTAACTTCTTACACACGATAAAAGTGTATTATGTGAAAGAGAGTAAAAATGAATGACTCTAATGTATGCAACTTGGTACAACCTTCTTTCAACCATTGCATCATAAATCTCTCGTTGTAAAAGCATACCTGATGCTCTACTTTTTTTTTTTGGGTACATACTCGATCTTTGTTTTTCATAGAAGATTCTCGCTATCAACCACTGTGGTCACTTGAATGCTCTTTTCATAATGTACCTAACCCAAGCTAATAAGCCATTTGTTTCGATTTATGTGTGGTGTTTGATAAGGGCCTAATTTATATACCGCAGTTTGTTTTTCTGTCTGATTAAGCTTATCATATGTCAACTTCAATGGGGTTCAGATATCTCTTTGCCTTTTTTATTGACTCATATTCATATTCTACATCTTCGGCATTGCTTTTTCTTGTTAGCATCGGTATGCTTGACCTATGTACGACTGTCCAAGAATAATTTGCTCCCCATGTTTTACAGCCAGGATCGCGACAGCATAAAAGGGTCAGAAGCATGTTTGCAGACAGTATCTATGGGACGAAAACAAGATGCTGCTGTTGGTGCACTTGTTCACTTGCTGAAAACAGCTCCGCCTTTGCATCAAGATTCTTCTAGTGGTGGTTATCACTCTTCTTCTGAGTTGATGAAATCTCGAGTCGAGGGAGGAGGAGGTAATTTTCCTTCTTCGGGTTATTCCATTCCTCGAAAGACATCAAATGCTGCGTTGGAGGAGCTAAAAGGTTACAGAAAACTAAAGGAGTCTCTACTTGCAAAGAGTGCAAGACAGGAAGTTGTTAGTTAGGGTGAGGCTCTTGTGCTGTAATTTTTTTATTTGCAGACAAGACGCCCGTAATGCCGAGATGACAAAGAATGAAAAAATACGGTTTACCACCTTGGACAAGTTTATATTTATGGTGGGGGAGAATGGAAACATCTGCCTCTGCCTTTGTGGTGGGTGGTGGCGGTGTCTGTCCAGAGAAAAGCCGGTGTTGATTAGGCCTAAAACATGGTAGAAGGATGTACCGACTCTTAAGTGTCAATAGGATTTGAAATGTGGAGTTCCGTCCACGTTTGTTTCCTTGTATAAAACGCCATGTATATAAACATGAAATTTATTTACGCAGTTCTGGTCTGGTTTGACCTTCTTGTTGGGAATCAAGAAAGTTGTATGGTATCTCCTGGATATGGCCTAGTGGTGAAGGCATGGGTGTTTAAAAACAGCCTGAACAGGAGCGGGAGGTCTAAGGTTCGAACCCCACAAGGGGCGAATCGCTCTTTGTCTCCTGTCAATGGGCAGCTTGTGTTCTAAGCTACTAGGTATCCAGATTTACATCTCCATACACCTGTGGGATCGGGAGTATGGGGACCCTCGGGGGTAGGGTTTACCCCTTTTTTTTTAAGAAAGTTGTATGGTTTTTTTTTTTTTTTTTTTTTTATTTTATTTTAAAACGAACCTTTATTATTAGAAATTCGAGTGGAAATCCACAAAATACAGAGTCAAAAAATACAAGGCTAATGTAAAGTATCTAAATTCCAAACTAATCTAAGATTTAACGCGAGACTCTGACTTTGAAATCATCACATGGAGGGGAGGATGAAATTCATAAGTTCTGTGGTGGATCGAATTACGCCAGTGCCAAATGCTATAAAGCATATCTCTAAAGTTGTATGGTTTTACTTGTACATTTTTATTATGATTATGTATGGTTTTACTTGTACATTTTTATAACTTTGTTATTGGACATTTTTAAAGGCTTTAAAGTTCAAAAATAAAAATAAATCAAATAATTTAATGAAGTCCCATAATTTTCCCGTGCTGGTGTATATGCCCGTTCATTCATATTCGATTAGTCAGATGTAAAACGATTTTCGATCTCTCAATTAAACATCCCCTAGCTTAAGTGTGAAATGGTCTTGAGTGGAAGGTAGTAAAATAATGTGAAAACCTTAGAGCTCAGTCAGCTGGTAGAGTGGAAAAAAAAAAAGTACCATTGCCCAGTAAAAGGTTTTGAAGAAGAAGAGTAATTTACACTCCCCTCACAAAAACAAAAAAAAAACCAAAAAAAAAAAAAAAAAGAAGAAGAAGAAGAAGAAAGAAAAAAGAAGAGTAATTTATAGTTATTATAACCATATCATGTGTTTCATGATATATGAACTAGTGAAGAAACCATAAAAGAGGAAGAAAGAAGAAACAAAAATAACTCAACTTCACTTGGTGCTATGTAGACTGCAAAGTTTAGAGTATAATCCGTCAGCCTCAGTTGATGACAGCAAGGATGTGTGGGAACCTTTCTAAATGACTTTACCTCTGTCCATGACAACAATGGTATATGAACTAATTACAGTTGAAAGCTTGTGTGCCACTATGAGCACCTCCTGAGCTATCATCAAGTGTTTCTAGAGCATCAATGACTGCTCTTTCAGATTTTGCATCTAGAGCACTGGTTGCTTCATCTAGTACCATTATTGCTAGCCTTTTTCACAGATCCCTTCTTATGGCTACGCGTTGTTTTTGTCCTCCTGAAAGATGGAATCCATTCTCTCCTACTATAGTGTCATATCCACTTGGTAGATTGCTTATGAACTCATGTATACTTTCTTGTCTTGACACATCTATCATCTCTGCTTCAGACGCCCCTTCGTTTTCGTAGCAGATGTTTTCTCTTATTTTGAGAAACTAAACAGGGGTGGCTCCTGCTGCACCTGTCCTATTTGATTCCTGTAATTTCTCAGGTTGTAGACTTTTATATACTTGCTATCAACTAGGACACGTCCTTTTGTGGCATCGTAGAATCGTAGTAGCAAGGCTAAAACTGAGGATTTGCCTGCTCCACTTGACCCAACAAGGGCTACCCTTGATCCAACTTCAATTTTAATGTGAAGTTGTCAAGCATACTTGTTAGTGGCCTTGTTGGGTAATTAAAATGGACATTCTTGAACTCAATGTCCCCTTGTAACCTTTCGAATGCCTCATGCCCTGGAATGTACAGTTCGATTTTAGTGTGTCGATCTAGAGTTTCAAAACCGGGTTAGTATACTGATAGCAGAAATGATTGTAGGTATCAACGTCCATAGTTCTGTGATCGAAGGTACAGTAAGTGAGAATATCTGGTATGATCTAATTCCATCTTCAAAGGTAGCTTGTCTTCTTTCCACTAGAACTGTTGTATACCATAAAGCAAATACATGAGCAATGTTCCATAAGCAAAGTGAAATGCCTTGAATTATCCCATATTTGATGCTTTGCCTTGTGCTTTGTCTCATTTGTGTTTCCAGAGACAGTTTGGCCTTCTTCAATATATTCTCCTCGTGGCAAAATGAGGCGACTGTCTTTATGTTAGCTGCAGATTCAAAAGCTATGGAATCAATTTCTGAATATGCTGCCATACTGTTACTTGTAAATCCTTTTACTGATCTGGCTTGAATTAGGCCTCCAATGAAGTGGCATGGTATGACTTCCCAAGCCACTAAACCCATTCTCCAGTTGGCTCTGATGCTATCAACGGTTGCAATTAGAATAGAGGAGATGCATTGGACATTGACATACATGCGATATGAGAGTATGTTCTTGACAGTGGATGTCTCGTGGATGATGCGTGTTGTAAGTGACCCAATTTTGTTTTCAGGCAATTCAAACCAAGCTAATTCATTGCGAAGCACATCTGCAAGAATTTCGATGTTAGGTTGAGTCTTTATATTTAGGTGGAAAATGATCATGGGAATATTAAATAAATTAATAATAAAAAAGAGTGAATACGAATTATATATCCGAATATAAAGCTTGTCTCAGGTTTGTCATGGTCTTCTTTCAAGCTATACCAAACAAGTAATGCTGCATAGTGTGAGCAAGCAAAGACAACAAACCAATTGCAGAAAAGGCAACTGAATACCATCTGACTTCCTTCTTTGCATCACCAACATAATAGGCTACTCCTATTGTCATGATGAAGAACCCTAAAAAGGTCTGGAGATGCCTGCAAAAACTGATGCTAAATATCCAACAAAAAGTTTCACATACTCTTTCTTGTTCAGTTTAAACCATATTCTAAAAAATATATTACTTTAGTTGTCTTTTGGTTCCTGTTCATTTGGAGGATCGATGGAATCCTTGACCTCAGCATGGTGTAGCATAAAAAAGATGCCTTTTTGAAACATGTGTTGCAAAGACGTCCACAAATCTTGGCCGTTTTGATGTAAGCCAGGGTTGCTACACCATCAGTCATGCCAGAAACTCATTAGAGCAAGATTAAGGCTTCTCATTTACAGTTGAAAAAGAGAGGTAAGAAGATTTACAAAAAAGATGTAGAACGTCAGTTCTGCCATTCTTAGCCATTTTCTGAGTATACCTGTGAGGTTGGTCAGTTTGTTGATTTTTCTTGACTGATCCTCCAGTTTGGTCAGCAATAGGCTTGGCTGAAATTTTATCAGTTCTAGTATTTTCAGCAGTTTTATGAGATTCGGAATTTTGTGCAGCCCGTGGTGCACATCAACAGCTTACTGACACGCTGATTATTATCCATGATGCAAGTTTTGAAAAACCGAACTCAGAGAAGGTTTTCAAAGACTTCAACAAGATCAACAAGAGAGAACCGCTCTGATACCAATTGTTGGTCCATTTGAAAGGCTTTGGACAAGTTTAGAGGGGGTGAATAAACTTTTCACTTAAAAACTTCTTTTTAGAGTTAAGATAACCCTACTGAGATTTTATAGTCTGCTTACTATTAATTCACGTGAGTTAAATGCAGCGGATTAGATTATTAAGCCTTTTAATTATCTTGTTGATCTTTGAAAAATGCTCAGCTGAGTTTGGTGAATTCAGCTGAGTGCATGGAGTGCAATTCAATATGTTGGAATGACAGTTGTCGCTTAAAGTAAATACTGAAATATAAATTGCAGTAAGTAAATGCGTAAAGTAAATACAGAAACTAAAAACACAAGTTTATAGTGGTTTCTGTTAGATGTAATATCGTCGGATCAATTATGGATTGACCCGATTACGCAGCGGAAGGCATCAGATCTAGATCTAAACGAAACAAAGAACATAAATTAAAGATCTAAACCTACAAGGGGGTTTAGGAGTCTACCTTTTTATGGTGCTTAACTCCAAGAACGATAGATCTCCAAGAACACGTATTTGAGAAGCCACAGTCTTCCAACGTGTGTCTCCCAGCAACACCAGGTGGATGGTGTTTTCCGCCGCCGGACCTCCTTGATATGCTACCGGAAAAATCCCGAAGATTTTTCCAACTCGAATCCTAAGAATAGAGGCCGAAATTTTCAGCCAATTTCTCTTGTGAATAGTGACGTGAATAGTGTGTTTCAAAAGGCTTGGAAGAACTCTATTTATATAGGAGAGTAAAAATTAACCTCCAAGGATTAAATAATTAAGAGATAATTATTACATTAATCCTTTATTCCAAATAAAAGATAAATAAAATGATTATCCCAAACAAATTAGGATAAATCATATTATTATCTAATATTCCATTAATTATCATTTAACAAATAAAAGATAAATCACACATTAAATAATTATCCAAGAAAACTAATTTCCCAATAATTAAATAATAATAAAACCATGCGCCACTTGCAAAACCCAAAATGAGGTTACACGCATGTTTCCATATTTGACCAATTTGGTCAAAAAGGTCAACACACCAATTTGGGCCGAGTCCACAAAAAATGTCTTTTCCGTGTATTTAATTATTTAGTTCAACTAAACAATTAATCCACATATCAAATTAAATAGTCCAATCCAACTATTTAATTATAATTGAGATGCAACGACGAGAAAACCTATATGCTATATTAGGAGCCACGTCGGGGACCATGGACCCATATTCAGTAGCTACAATAAGTCGAATAAAATTATTCGTCAGATAGAATAATTATATCCAACCTATTAATTCCGGGATTACACCACCATAAACCCGAAACTGAACTCTATCGAATATAGATAACTTACACTCAATTTATGAGTCGAAAGCGTCCACTGATATAATCATTACATACGGATAAACCCTCCATAGACTGTTCATTTCGATTCGGGATATTTCCGTAAACCCTTCTCGAAACATCTTATCCTTATTTACCATTAACCCCTAGTGATCAATTAGTTCATATTCAATATAATATGAACTCGGCCGATCGATCAGTTTCTAGGGTCAACAAATAAGGGAACTGTCTCTCTACTTCCCGAGGGAAGGAATGGATTCCATATCCGTGATAGCACAGACCACTCACTCATTCCAGAATAGAGCCAACGAGAAGTGTTGGACCACATACTTCAAGTGATCCTTACTAACACATCAAACTCTACCCTAGTCTAAGCAGTCGTCTGTGATCACCTCAGGATTAAGATTAATCCATACATGATCATCTTGTGATTCGATAAGACTTCTCGATTACGGAATTATATCGAGAACTCAAATCAAATCGGTCCAGCCCTATATGATTATCATCATATATAAATGCCCCACTAGGTACCCTATTACCGACAGTCCGGATAAGACTGTCACACCTAAAGTGTTCTGGGCGCATTAATAGCAAATTAATCATGAGACCCATACTCAGATTAATAAACGCTACGGACTAAGTTAATTTTAAGTACATCTCACTAACTCAATCCTCTTGTGTATAGCCATACACTGAGTTATGTGATTACATAAACGAGGTACTTAGGGTTTTCAGTAGTGTCTTAATTATAAGCATACATGCATATAATAAGATGAATTATTAATTCTGTCCTAAAACAATTATACAATTGTCTTTCGGGCACTACACCTTACAGTTTCAGGTGGTGTAATCCTATAAGTGCACTATTCTTCTGTGATGTTGGAGGAAATTCACTAGAGCTCTTTAAGATACAGTTACAAAAAGTCCTAGAAGGATTGTCTTCGACTAATCATAACTTCACAATCTAAACACTCGGCTAACAGGTAGAGTTGCTGCTTCTCCATATGCTTCACTGGTCCTTGAAGGGTTGAATTTCCTCTTCACCAACTCCACCACACATAGTCTTATCATTGATCCTTCAGCACTGACTGCACTCAACTGTCCTTGTCATCTTCACTAGATGCTTCACGGTCTTGAACCTTGATCAAAGCAAGAGAGGTTGAATCAAGAATGTGATTCGACTTCAGAATCTTCAAGTGTTGAATGCTAGATAGAACTTGAACAATTAGGCACTTGAAGATTTTTGGATCTAGCAATTGTAGCACAATGATGATGGATACACAACTTAGCAGAATTTTAGCACTTAGATAATACTTCAATAATGCTCAATGTTCTCTATTGCATGTATTATTTTGGTTCTTGGGTGTTTCATCCTTGATGCTAAGTCTTTATAATGTGAAACCCAACGTTCGAATTTTTGAATTCACAACGGTTTTCTTGGATTCCTGGGCATATTCCATCATCTTGTTAGACTATCAGTGTCCTTCTGATATGTCAGACTGTCAACAAATCAAAAGGCTTGATCTTCAACGATCATAAATTTATTCAGTGAATCTGAATAGCTGACTGATAATCAGTTGTGCTGGTATTTGAGTTTCTCAGCAACTAGCTGACCTTTTGTATAATCTTAGCTTTCATCCAGTTCCTTAGCTAAGATTCTTGTTTTTATATGATCTTATTTTTGAGAGATCGAGTACACCATTTTTAAATATCATAACTAAGATATTTTCATCACATTAACTTATAGATCTTAGACCTTCATACAAGGTATATAAAGTCAGTCCAGGTCATCACGGACTTACCTAAATTCTAACTTAATATCCTCGGCTTAAATCTTCAATAACTGAGTCTGAAACCTCAGCCTTTAGTCTTTCAAACAGAGTTTGATCCCTCAGCCTTCATTAACTGAGTTTGTACCCTCGGCCTTCAGTCTTCAATTCTCAGCACTAAATATGTCAGCAGAGTTTGAACCCTTAGCTGACAAGCTTGAAACTCAACAGAAATCCTAGACTTCACTAAAACCTATAAGATTTCTATTACAGTGTTTGTCTGATTGAAACTATACAATAATCCGATTTAGTAAACCTTTACATTCAGCTCTAGACATCTTTTAGCTTTTCACTATTACAACTAGTCTTGGCACTCAATCAATGGGGTCAAAAACAAACAAAAAATCATCATCAAAACAAAACAATCAACAAACATATCATCAATCTTTGCATAACCTCTCAACTCTAACGAATTTGCAATCTCTAAACACAAACCACTTAAAAAATGTTTCATCCAAACTTCATCTTCCTCCTCAATCTGAGCCATCCCAAGAACCGTAACCAATTCTTGATAAAAATCACCTACTGACCGTTCCCATTGACGAAGTGTTTGCCACCTACGGTATTGCTCACGAAAATAAGTAAGGGGTACAAAACATTTCTTCATCTCCCATTTCAATTTATTCCAAGTACGAACCACCAGCCCCTATGTTTTCGCCTAAAAAAATTCCCCTATTTCCACCAGATCATTACATACCCCGTAAACTCAAGTTGTGCAAGATTGCACTTCTTCTCATCCGAGTACTTATTGCTGGAAATAGCGCCCGAAAGACAATTTATATAATTGTTTTTAGAATTAATAAATGATAGATTTATTCTCATCTTATTACTTGCTTCGTGCTTGTAAGTAATACACTACTGAAAACCCTAAGTCGTATCATATGTAGCCATATAACTTAGTGTGTGTCACACGCGAGGATTAAGTTTATGGTGATAGACTTGAAATGTTAGTCCGTGGTGAACTTAATCAAAGTATGGGGTCTATTGATTAAACCACCCTTAATGCGCCCAGAACACTTTATGGTGTGACCGTCTTATCCGGACCGTCGACATTGGTTGTCTAAGTGGGGCATTTATATATGATGAGAGTCATATAGGACTGGACCGATTTATTATGCGTTTCTCATATAATTCCGTAATTGAGAAATCTTATTAAATCACAAGATGATCATCTATGGATTAACCTTAATCCTGAAGTGATTGCATACTCCTACTTGTTTTAGGATAGGGTTTGATGTGTTCGTTAAGGATCGCTAAGAGGCGCGGTCCGAATCACTTTCACGTTGGCACTATTCTGGGATGAGTGAGAAGTGTGTGTCTCACAGATATGGAATTCATTCCTTCCTGCGGGAAGTAGAAAGACATTCCCCTTAATTGTTAATCCTAGAAACTGATCGATCCGTGGAGTTCGTATTGGTTATGAACTAATTGATCACTAGTGGGTTAATGATAAATAATGATAAGATGTATTGAAGAAGGTTTACGGAAATAATCCTGCTACATTATGGATAGTCTATGGAGGGTTAGTCTGTATGTAATGGCTACATCAATGGGCACTTATCGACTCGACTCGACGTTTTGAGAATAAGTCTGGTCCCCGGGTTGACTCCTAACATGCGAGTGTTTTCTCGTTTTATGGAACCTCGAGAATAAATTAAATAGTTGGTCTATTTAATGAATATGCAATATTATTTATTTGGTAAATAATATGTAAAATAGAAAAGACATTTTCTATTAAATTTAATGACTAAATGGCGCCACACTTAGTGGATAAATTAGGAGAAGATATTTTCCTAGATTATCTCATATGTGTAAATAATTAATTAATAAATAGATTGATTTTTTGGTAATTATCTCTTATCTTTTGGCAAATATCGTTTCCTTATGGGAATAGGTAATTGTGGTGTGAAAAGGATAACTCTCTCTTGACTAGTTATTTTTCTATATAAAGAGAGTTCCTCCTAACACAATACACACTTCACAATTTGCTCCACACATTAAATAAAAGGAAGATGAATTAGTTTCTTGCCTTAGTCATTTAGAGAAGAAAAACCTAGGGTTTTTCTTGTGCATATTCGAGGAGGTTCTACGGCGAGGATCGATGTCCACCAGTCGTCTCTAGGAGATACAATCCGGAAGATTGTGGCTTCTCTCTCTGTCGATTTACTATCCCTCTCCTTTTAGGTAAATCTACTAACCTTCTTGTAGATTATAAATTATTATGCGAATCAAATCGTGGTAAAATTGCATGCGAATTTATTCGTAGCTTTCCGCTGTGCAAGACCGAGTGTCTCGATCGGTCCTGTGAATCGATTTGACGATCCAATTATGGTTCGGATCCGGATTCGGGTTTATATATATCCAGCATGTGGTAGCAGAGCGAGGTTAAAGCGATTTTGGGATCGTGATTGCATAATTAATGAATAAGGAGTGAAATAGAATAAAAATTGCATCTTTTATTTAATTTATGCGATTGAATGCTTTGGTTGACGAGATGGATTGGGGTTGGTACTTGTTTACCATTAGATCTAATGTAAACCCGAATTTTTCTGGGTATAGGAAATTATGTAATTTATTGTTGTAATTTAATTTCCTAATAGTTAGAAAAATTATATTGGCTGCGGCACTGTTGCATTTATTTAATTTGTTCAAGAACACTAACAAAGCGAGGCTGCGGCATAGTTGTTGAGGCGTTAGTTTTAGATTGCCGCGTCAAGAGTTCGATTCTCCTTGGACGCGGAATAATCAAGTTTTATCATCAAGTTTTTTTCGGAACAGATGCGGTTTTAATAAAAGAAAAAAAAAAGGTGCAGCAGCCGAGATTCAAACCCACACTGCTTTGGTAAGTGGAAGACGTAGTTACCAACTTGGCTACATGATCTTTGTTCAAGAAATGGATCAGATAAATTAAATAGAAGCGGCGGCTGCAAGGGTTTTGTTTAAAAAAAAAAAAGGTGCAGCAGCCGAGATTCAAACCCACACTGCTGTGGTAAGTGGAAGACGTAGTTACCAACTCGGCTACAGGATCTTTGTTCAAGAAACGGATCAGATAAATTAAATAGAAGCGGCGGCTGCAAGGGTTTTGTTTAAAAAAATTAGTAAACCTTTTTTGAACTTAGGGTTTATTTATTTATTTAGTTTATAGATTAGATACGGGGTACCAACGGTCCACCTCAGTGGTTTACTTTTACGCATTTATTTTCATGTTTGATAATTTATATGAGATAACCATGCCATGACATGCATCATATTCATGAATTCTACTCCTAGCATATGCATACATGTAGATAATTAATCGTGATATTAATTAGACATGTATGAGACGTAATTAATTTAGATTAATTTATGTATTTAAATTAATTAAAACGAACGGAATTTTATCGGGATATAAAATTCACATGATAAAATAAAATTTACTCGGTAAATTTAATTTTGGGATCTAAAAATCATTCGTGGATTTTAATTATGTAGTGACTACATAAAAGAATTTTAATAATTGAAAAATTGGAAAATCCGGAAAAGTTGAACACCAACTGAGCAAAAAGGTTCGAAAATTGGTTCGGGCGGTCAACAGGGGTTCGTCTCGACTCGACTTGTCCGTCTAAGTGCGGGGTTAGCCACGGGGGTCCGGCAAGGTCAAGCTATCCGGCGAGATGAGGCTCAATGAGGCAACCTTAGCCAATTTTCAACCCAGCACCCGCACACGTTGTCACGGATTTTATGCAATGAAAATAAACAAGTAATAAATTTATAAATCCGGTATTCCCCAAGTGTAGAGATCGTAGTATAGCGATTAATACCGGAGTCGATCACAGGGAATCGGGGCATCTAGTTCATTAATTTTCCTAAGATTGATACTATTATTATTAAAACCTAATATAATAGAACGAAAAGATAAACTGGACAGAGGATTGTCAGTCCAAAGCCAGGAAGGATAAAAGCGAAAAACGAAATCTAAACTATAAACTATAAAATAAACAGTAAACAAGAAGATGATCATGGTGATTAAACAATGAACAACCAATAATCCACCGTTCCCGCAACCCTTAATTTTCTCTCTAAAGTTATCTTGTGATGATCTAATTAAAGATGTGGTTCACCTCTCATAAGTATGAATTCCTACTCTCGTAGATAATTCGCCTATCAATCTCTCATCTCTCGATATATAAGATTGACGCTATCAAAACAAGGTGTAAGATCTCTCAATCTAGCAACCTAGAAATCTAACCTATCAACTCTCGTTATGTCAAGGTTAAAAATCTCATCTTTCCTATGGTGATCTAAGGTTTACACCGACTCTCGTCATACGGTAAACATCAATAACAATTCATCTTTCGATATTGATTGCATAACACATAAGCATAGGAAAAATACAACTTTAATCAAATTCACAAAACAAATCTAGATTGAAAATAAAGAACCTGCTGAAACGAATTCACATGGTTTGAACAATTGCTCAGCCTCCAAGCATTCAGCATAAAACAGCAAAACGAAATAAAAAGCGAAGGAAAAACAAGAAAAATCGCAACCCCAGCCTCCCTTAAGGGGGCTGGGGCCACCTAGGGTTTTCTCCTAATGATTGTGTATCAATAGGTCTCAATAATGTATCTCTTGGGGTTTAAATCCCGCTGCTATTTATAGGGAAAGTAAGTCGGCTGTGCTGAAGTCGGTGTTGGACGCCCGTCCATTCCTTCTGGACGTCCGTCCGGGTGCCTTGGACTTGCTTCAGACGCTCGTCCACTCAGCGTCCAAACTCTCTGAATCAACTTTCTTCTCCTGGATGCCAGTCCACTTTGATGGACGCCAGTCCAGGCTGGACGGGACTTGGACGCCAGTTCAGCTGGATCAATAACTTGATTTCTTCATCTTTATCCTTTATCAAATTCCAACTTTATCTCTTCTCCTCTTCATTAATCCGATTGTTAACCTCTTTTAATCCTCTTTTTGGTTGAAATCGTGTATCTACAATACATCAAACACATTGCAAAATGTAATATCTTCCAAATCAATATAAAACCATCAATTTTACACATAAATCATACAATTTTGCAATTAACCCATTAAAAACATCATTTGCTCAATACTTCAATATAAAGCTCGATTTCTATGAAAAACATCCATATGTGGGGGAAATTGACATAAAATATATCCTTATAAAACGTATAAAATCACCCTTAACACACGTGCGACGTTAGCGTCGGGGGTCCGGCAAGGTCAAGCTATCCGGTGAGTTTCGGCTCAATGGGGCAGCCTTAGCCCGATTCATCCAGCAATCGTATATGAACCGAAAAGGACGGGTCGGCTTAGCCAATCCTGACACCGTTCGGTGAACTCGGTTAAAGCTCAGCCAGGGTTTAATACCGATAAGTTGGTGATTGCTTTTCGAGATTTATTGTTTTCAAATTATTGAGATAAAATTCTACGATCCTAAAATTTTATCATGACTAATTAGGACTTTAAAATTCTTTTGTGAATTTTAGTTGTGTAGTGTCTACACAAGAAATTTCTAAATATTCGAAAAATTGAAAAATCATGAATAAGTGTCACTAGTTAGACGGTATTTGGAACCGATAAACTAGTGGGAGCTTTAAATTTTATATTTATTGTTTTTTGAATTATTAGAAAATTCATAAAGTCCTAAAGTATTGGGATTATAAAATTCTCGGTGAATTTTAATTGTGTAGCGTCTACACGAGGAATTTTAATAAATCCATAAAACTGGAAAGTCGTGAATAAGTGACACTAGTTAGACGGTATTTGAAACCGATGAACTAGTGGGAGGATTAATTTAAATATTCATGATTTATTGTTTTTCAGATGATTAAAAATTCTGAAAATCCTAATGAGACTACTTACTTTTCAAAATAACGAGTGGGAGCGGAGAAGGTGACAACCGACCCCACGGCCTCTACTGTTGACACAAGCACGTGTGAGAATGGTGACGCCTCGTGCCGCTTTGATTTCGGCCCCCTACGGATGGCCTTCACCGCTATCAAAATTCAAGGCTTGGTTTCCGAAAGGATAGGATTTTGAGTACTCGTCGGGTCACTGACCTACCCTACGGCGGCATACTCGGGACGTACTTAAAAATCTCAACAGTAGGTTACACTCACAAGGATATTTTTGGAAATATCTTGGCTGAAAAAGGAAGGTAATCAACAACTAAACGGAGATGTTCGATTCTAAATTGGTTTAATTGTTGAGAGAGATTATCTCAATTTAATCGTCACCTCTTTGACCTAGCCTACAGTGGCACTGTAGGTGTGAGATTAAATCCTTGGAGTGGTAGGATAAACTGCATGCATGAAATCACATTTATTATTCCTAAAATTATTATATGTTGTGGTGTATGATTTGATTTATATTTCTATCAAAATTTATTTTCGCAACTACATATCATCTCAAGGTATCTAAACTGCTAAATACGATAAATTGACTAGTAATGACTTCGTAAAAGTGGAAAAGTAACAAGAACGTTAAACTCAATAATCGAGAATGCAAATTAATTTTTCGGAAGAGGAAGTTCCTCTTGAGCCTACGAACTTAAGTGACATTGATGTGACTGCTGTCACTCGTGCTGAGTGAGAGACAAAACAAAATTAGTTCAAAGATGACAAGAATGATTTGGTATGAATATCACTAGACATCCCACAGTTTACGAGTAGTGTCTACTCAAATGAACTGCTAGTTCACGGCCATTTCCTTTATAGAAAGCCAAGAATAGAAAGGTAAATGTCTACAAGTGCAAGTCATCTAAACTAAATAAGTCAAAGGCTAAACCGAAATATTAATTAAAGAAAGTAAACGATAAGGAAAGTGATTTCGGATCACTAACCTGTGAATCGTTAGAGACTTTCTTTACCGAGTAATTTGACTCGAAAGCTAAAGTTCTTTTGCAAGAACTAGGTAGCTGAGCATTCATGGTAAAAGAGTAGACAACGGGCAGTTATTTCAGCTAAGATAGTGGGAGTGATATATGGAAACAAATTTCGGATTTTATTCCTTGAATATCAGAGAAATTTAATTTCTGTTTTCGGATTTGTTGGAACAAATTGATTCGCTTTCACATCGATAATATAGTTACCTTAAAGAAAGTGAATATGACATTTGTATACGATTCTGATACTCGGATTTTTGTCTGATAAAGTCAAAACCACTAAGTAATGTTGAAAATGTATATGTAACACATCATAAACTATTAAGACAAATGGTTTCCGTATTTAGATAAACGATTCTTCAGCATCTATTAATTAGTGCATATATCTTAGAGATAAGATCTGAAGATTGGCTAAGGGTGATTCCTATCTCCCAGTCTAAGAACACTATCTCAAAGGAAAAATGACTAAGTAAACTTTCAATTAGGAAAGGTTAATAGAGCTAAAGAAGTATCATAGCTTGTTCATATTGACCTTCAGGGTCTTATGAAAGATACAAGCAAGTGGGACCATTTGAGTAATAGACATTTTGTCTAATGACTAATCGAAACTCCAATTAGTCTATCTAAATATTTGGAGGAATCTCTGATATTACCAGAGAAACGAGTATTCAATGCTCAAATATAAGCTATGGCATGGTTTTGTCCCCGATGCTTGGCCTACCTCCGAGTGAAATGATTTCACTGAAAGGATAAACCATGTATTGTCTTGTATAGTTATTGATATGCTACATTACACTGCTTAACTCAATTCAGATATTAGTAGGAAAATAACGGTTTACATTATTATGTAATACTGAGAAGTCTACCTAGAAGATGCTTATGAATTTATGGATAATGAGTGAACTACGTTTACTCCACTTCCGTAAATAGAGGTGTTTAGCACTTGGTGCTTGACGGCAGGACTGGAGATTTGGCATACACGTTCAGATGGTGACTGTTCGTGCAATATCTTAATGCAATGAGTAAATGTTGGTTATAAGATTTTTGAGATCGGATCGTGACGGTTACACTGTTACATCCTTTCTAAAAGAATGTTTAAATAACAACCTTAGACCTTGAAGTATAGTTACTCAAGGAGTTACTATCTGATTTAATTAGACCACATCCAACATTGGTTGTTGAGGATTACGCTGATTAATACTACTGAACCAGATCAGAATATCAATCCATCCAAATGCAGTGGGAGTATGGTTTATCCATTGACTCGATGTGATTATGTAGACTTTACAATCAGCTGGGGGTGATTGATAACCTATGGTCTTCTGCAAGAACTGTATAGGATTCTGATAAAATTGAGGTTGGTTTAAAGCCATATACCTGTAAATGGAGTTTTGGTACTCCAGGTCTGTTTATACTCCTGTAGAACCATCTGAGTGTCTCAGGCCCAGTGGGAGAATTAGATCTGCATGGAAAAGAGTTGATTGAATGAGAAAGTTTATCTTTCTAAGCAAAGCCAAGT
This sequence comes from Gentiana dahurica var. dahurica, assembly GCA_024500145.1. NCBI lineage: Eukaryota > Viridiplantae > Streptophyta > Magnoliopsida > Gentianales > Gentianaceae > Gentiana > Gentiana dahurica. The sequence continues at coordinate 35,155,538 of CM044906.1, forward strand.
TGTTTTGGGGTTACTCCCTGAGAAGTAGACAGTTAAAGGGGTGATGCCCTGAAACTTTCTCACCACTCAGCCTTGCTTTACTCTATGGAAAGCAGAAAGATTAACAGGGGTGATGCCCTAAAACTTTCTTGCCGTACAATGGAGCTTAGATTCATTCGGAACATAAGGGTGTTAGCTTAAAGCCAATGGCAGATTGACTGCCTATGCTTATATCCATTGATGGATTAAAGCAAACCTCTAGGTCATTAAAAGTCACATGTTTTGAAATGTGTGGGCTTGACCAGAATATTGATGAGTCTTTTGTAGACTGGAGAATCAATATTGGTAAAATAGTAGACGTTAGTGTTTATAAAGATTACACTGCAACGGTTGGGAACAACTTGAGTGTGTTATCTGAAGTCAAAAACTGACGAGCCAAAGCTTCTCTGAATCAGAGAAGTGGACTATATTCTTAGAATTTGATTCGGTCGAATTCATAAGAACAAGTTGTTGGCAATATCCCATCCATCTTATTGGCTAAAAATGATAATGCATTTTCGAATGCAGAATTCAACTAGAGGTTTCCTACCCAACCCCTCACGGAATAATTCTGTGTTATTCTGTTCGATGAATAGTTTATTCAATTTATTGTAGCTACTGGTTATAGGTCTATGGTCCCCGGGTTGGCTCCTAACACGTGAGTGTTTTCTCGTTTTATGGAACCTCGAGAATAAATTAAATAGTTGGTCTATTTAATGAATATGCAATATTATTTATTTGGTAAATAATATGTAAAATAGAAAAGACATTTTCTATTAAATTTAATGACTAAATGGTGCCACACTTAGTGGATAAATTAGGAGAATAAATTTTCCTAGATTATCTCATATGTGTAAATAATTAATTATCCATTTGTTGGATAATTAATTGAAAAGAGATAAAGAGATTGATTTTTTGGGAATTATCTCATATCTTTTGGTAAATATATTTTCCTTATGGGAATAGGTAAATGTGGTGTGAAAAGGATAACTCTCTCTTGACTAGTTATTTTTCTATATAAAGCGAGTTCCTCCTAACACAATACACACTTCACAATTTGCGCCACACATTAAATAAAAGGAAGATAAACTAGTTTCTTGCCTTAGTCATTTAGAGAAGAAAAACCTAGAGTTTTTCTTGTGCATATTCGTGGAGGTTCTACGGCAAGGATCGACGTCCACCAGTCGTCGCTAGGAGATACAATCCGGAAGATTGTGGCTTCTCTCTCTGTCGATTTACTATCCCTCTCCTTTTAGGTAAATCTACTAACCTTCTTGTAGATTATTAATTATTATGCGAATCAAATCGTGGTAAAATCACATGCGAATTTATTCGTTGCTTCCGCTGTGCAAGATCGAGTGTCTCAATCGGTGCTGTGAATCAGATCTGATGGTCCAATTATGGTTCGGATCCGGATTCGGGTTTCTATATATCCAGCAATTATTACATGCAAAAATATGATCTAACTTAGCTTCCCACTCAAGATAAGCATCGACATCACTTGTACCACTAAATGATGGCAGTTTCATCTTCCCATGTGTCGTGTTATTATCCAACCCTTTTTCCACACTACCCTCATCATCATCATCTTCCCTCTTATCAACTCGGTTATTTACAGCCCTATTGACTTTATTTCCTTGAACACCACTTTGGCCACCACCACCTTGTGGCTATACGGTCAACATTTCAAGTCGTTCCAGCCTATCCAAAGTCTCATGCATACTTATATTTTCCTCATGCACACGCAAAATTTTTCCTATTGTTGAGCATCTATAAACAGACCAACATCTCATGAGGATACCCCTTGTGATCAACTCTTTCCTATAACATTTTGCAAAATTCTGAACCTCACAACTCTCGTGTTTACGCTCACCCTCCCTCCAAGTTGTAAATATAACCATTTTTTTAATCAAATCAGAAAACCGAACTAAGTGCAGCAAACAAATCCAACGATCCTAAACGGAAAACTAAGGTGTTGGTTGGAGTTGGATAGAATAAGAATGGATTGTTTTGCAATATGGGCATGGAATAATCACAAACAACCAAGAACAAAGCAATAAGACATCAAGATCAAGAATTTACTACAAGCCATGTAAAAGAATTTTTGTGTGTGTGTACAATTCGGCTGTTCTCTTGAAGTTTAAGCCTTGTACCTTTTTTCTATGGATGTTCTACTGAATTTGCAACAAGAAATATCAATTACACAATCAAAAAGATGAAGTGTTGGTTGAATTTTAGGGTTCTTGATCCAAGAACTTGAATCTTGATTGAATTTTTATAGTTCTTGATCAATACTTCAGAATTCTTGAAGTTCTTGGTGAAAAAACTAGGGTTCTGGAGGGGGAGTTAGGTTATTGTTCAAGAAATCAGAACCTTGATGAATTCTTGATGGTTCTTGATGTTTGGAAGGGTTAAGAACGTGGGTTGTCGACTAAGAAAGGGTCGGCTCTATGATTTAGGGGGAGGAATGATTGTAATTTCTTTTGGGTTTGGGATGAAGATGGTTGAAGATTGATGGAATCTAGTTGAAGGAAGTATGAAGATGGATGAAGGTGTTATAAAGATTGCTTGAAGATGACAAGAACAAGGCTGGAAAATTAAATATTTTTTGTTGTTGAATAAGTCACGCAAGAACAACAATAATAAGTGTTGTAATTTTTTGAATAATAAAAAGAAACACAATAAGAGAAACAAAAAGAGAAAACAAAAGAAAGGATATGTGATTACCTTCAGTAACCCGAGGCTCTGATACCAAAGGATATCCAACTTTTCAGTTTCAATAAGAGATAAAAGAAATATTTGACAAGAGAATTTCCCCGATTGGACTTATTTCACAAGGCCATCATCTAACCATAAACAAATTTGATCTCGATATATCTATTGCCTTGTGTGTGCATGAAGAGGTCATTACTCTGCTGAATGCCCTAATTGAAGAGCTTCCTGAGGATGGTAAAGTGAACATTGAAACCATGGAGAAGATAGTTGAGGAGGAAGAGGAATGTGAAATCATATGTCCTTCAAAACCCATGGGAATTTTTTTGGGAGATGTAATTGAAGAGGAATTTTTGGAAACAATCAAAGGGGAAATAAGAGTGTGGTAGGGATGGGCGATGAAAGTAATCCTAATTTTTTGATGAGAAAGTGGAGATGGAGAATGATGAATCTAATTCTATTTACTCAGCACTTGTTCAAGTTATGTTTTATCTTCTTTGCAGGTACATGATGATCATACACTTGAAGAGGACCCCGGATAATTGAATATGGTCGATGCAACACTTATATTGCATATGGATGATCTTGACCCAGTTGACATTGGTGAAAAACTGGAGAAAACTTTTGTCATCCCATTTTTTGAGCATGTTGATGTACATGTAGATGTAAATTTGTATAATTATATTTCTACCACAGACGGCTTCATCCACATTTATATCAAGCCGAGAGACTGTTCTTATATTCCAATGAGGAAGCATGGATTTCCAACTCAACATGCCGTTGATTTGAAGTTGTCCATTCGCATTATATTTGATCCTGCCATATTGTTGATGTTTTTTTGGTTTGTCCGAAATTTGTGCGTGATGATCAGCTATACTACATCCTTTTGATTCGAGGACGAATCCTTTTGAAGAGGGAGGGAATGATATGATACATGATAGCCCAAGAGGGTGGAAAATGCGCTCATTATGCATAGAATTTGTGCTATTGGGATTGAGGAAGGAGGTTGATTGCTATTGGGTTTGAGGAGGCTGATTATTTATGATCGGAGTCTTTTATTGGCTTTTGGGGTTAATAAAGGCCAAGCTTAATAGAGGGTGCTGCATTTTCGGGTTATATTTTATTTAATTTATTTAGTTCATTGCTAATAAATGTCATGTGGGTCGAAGTGGGTCATGAAAAGCCAATAAGGGGTTTATAGGAGAAATTTACTTCTATGTATCCCACATTGGATAGTCTGTTTTATTTTTTTGGAGTCTGTAGCCTATATAAAGGCAATTAAAGTACTTGGAAAAACATAAAAGTGAATTTTATTAAAGTCTTTGACTTTTTATTTTTATCACATGCGTGTGAGTATTCTTTTCGTAGAAGAGAATAGTCCCTTAAGAATTTATCACCGTCTTGATTAAATGTTGTGGCATTTTTGCCAACATTCAGCTCATATTGATTCCTTTAGTTGACCCTTGGGCAAGATTTGTTCTAATTTCACATCAGCGGTCGTCTTGGTTAATGTGTTTTGGTCTCATCACAATAAACAAGTGGCTACTTGGGTGATTGAATCTAAAATGAAATAAAAGCATAAGTTTTTCCTTTATTTAGTACATTCAGTTTCAAGGATGAAACTCCTCATAAGGAGGGAATGATGTAATGACCAAAATGCATAATGAATGGTCTTAATTTCATTTTTTTGGGAAAACAGGCTACCGCCGCAGCGACGAGTTTTTCAACTATAGCGGCAGCCTCGATTTCATTTTGATATAAAATTAGCCCTTTTTAAGTACCAAACTCTTTCCACGAAGTATGACACTGTTTTCAGTTATTTTAGAAACCTTAACATTGTTTTCTACAACAACACCTCATTTTCATAAAAGTATCCAACTCAATCATATTACACATAATTGACATCAAACAAATCCTCGCTATTTAGAGCATGAATTAAGAAATGTTGCTGCGAATTAGAGTGTGTTTACTTAGGTCTTTTTCAAATTCTAAAGCATTTGTATAGGGAATTGTGCTTTAATCATTTCAAATTTGCTTTTAGTCAATGTTCTTCCGTTCTAATTGTAACGCCCCATCCCCGGACACCGAGTCCTTATCCGGAAGAGGAACGTTCGGCACGTATAAAATAAAATAAATTCCACTTTATACGTAAGCCTCTACTACGTCGTATCGAGTTAAGAAAACGGAAGAAAAAGACTCGGGCATAAAAATTTTCCAACATCCAAGAATAGAAATACAATCTAAAGACGGAAATGTAACTTTATTACATTTGAGAGAAAATACGAAAATCCCAAAACAACGTATGATATCCTCGAAAGAAAGAATAAACTACAAGTCTCGAAAGACCAAAATGATATATATTCCAATTAATCAAATGAAAGAAAATTAAATAGCAAAGCTCCAATGAGGCATCGTCAAACGTCGTCATCGTAATCCTCCTCATAAACTTGATCAACCTGTTCATCTTCTCACCCCCAAACACATAGAAAACAAGCATTTGAGGTAAGTACAACGTACTTAATAAAAGAGAGAAGCTATGACATAAATTACAACTTATAAGGAAAAGATATTTATTTATTTTGTTATCTTGGTATGACCGACTCAACATGTCCATCAACATGGTGGGACTAAACGTTTCTAACTTAACTTATCTATGTTACAACCGCACTCAAGGGCACTACGCATATCCAGAATGGGGATATTCTTGGCAATATATTGGTGGATCACACCAATATCCACGGAAGCCTATTCTGGTAGACTCCGATAGTGCGTACGTTTCAGTGGAGTCTGTTGGTCCCTTGAAAAGGCTTTGGTTAAGTTTAGAGGGGAGGGGGGGGGGGGGGTGAATAAACTTAACACTTAAAACTTTTGGAGTTAACAAATTATGCAACTTCAGCAGTCTGCTGATACTTCATAGTCTGCTGATACTTCAGTAGCCTCGATAAACAGTAGTCTACTGAAGTTGAGTTTGAATTTGTGCAGCGGAATTATATCAAAATTAAGCCTTAATACTTGTTGTTAAATATGATACTAAGTATTAGATACTCATTAGTGCAAGTGTGTGATTTCAGTTGCTAGATTCAGTAGGTTGATGTGTAAAATAAACTAAGTGCAGAAAGTAAATGCTGAAAGTAAGTAGGCAGATTTTATAGTGGTTCCAGGTGGTGTAATCCTGTCAGTCCACTCTTCTCCTATGATGTTGGAGGAAATTCACTAGAGATCTTTGATGTAGCTTTTACAAAGATTCCTAAGGTTGCTTGTCCTTCACCAATAACTATGGCTTCACAAACTGAAAACTGGGAACAGGTATTGCTGCTCCTGAGTCTTCCACTGGTCCTTGAAGGGTAGGATTGCCTCTTCACCAGCTCCACCACAAACAACAGTCTTTCACACAACTGTGCTTCACTGTCTTCAGCAGGTTCTTTATAAAATAAAGATTGAATCAAATAAATGATTCAGTTGCAGCAGCTTGTTTAAGATTATATAATCAGCAGCTTGCCGGCTTCAAGTGTGTATACTTGATGTAGCTTGAATGCAGAATACACTTGAAGAATTTCTCTGGATCAGTAGCTTTAAGTTCAGTAAGTTCAGCAGGGTGTTTTTCAGCTCAGCAATATCTCTTCACAGTCTATTAGTTTTCATCATCTTGTTTCTGAGTTGAAAGGCCTCTATTTATAGGTAAGAATGCATGTGACTTGTATTTGAAATTCAAATATAACCGTTCCTTGTTTTTGTCCCATCTGATTTGCATTCTGTCACTATTCATAGGACTGACACTGTCAGAATTCCTTTTTGACAGTGCAGTCTGTCCACCCTTTGACTTATAACCATTGGATAAAGATCTGAATCATCCCAACGTTCTTTTAATCTCAGCCTTTGATTTCTTTGATAAGTCAGAGGTAGTTGGCTGTCCTTATCAATGTAATCTACCAATATAATCTTGAATTAACCGAGGTATATTATCAGCAGGTTCATCAGTCTGCTGAGATACCTATCAGTCTGCTGAACTGCGATTTGCTGTTTATAAAATACAATGCAACTGACTTCTTTTATCTAACTTTTATTTGTGAAGTTAGATTACACCTTTTTGATAATAACCAAGTTCCAATCATCATTCAACTTGTGGAACTTAGACCTTCTACACAAGGCATATGTAATCAGTTTAGGTCATCACAGACTTGCCTAAATTCTGATTCCATATCCTTGACTTAAATTACTAAGTTTGATCCCTTATCCTTCTGTAACTGAGTTTGAACCCTCAGCCTTCAGTCTTCAGCGGGTTCCAGACTAGTCTACTGACCTATCTACCCTACTAATATGGATCAGTCTGCTGATATGAATCAGCAGCCCTTTACAGTGCTTGTCTGATCAAACCTATTGATAAATCAAACTCTAATAAACCTATACATTTGATCTAGACATCTTTTTGCCTTTGCACTATAACAACTAGTCTGGCACTCATCATCAAAACATAGAAATAAGTCCAACAATTTCCCCCTTTTTGGTGATGATGCCACTACCCTCACCTAACAGCAAAGCAAAAAGATAAAAACAAAAACAGAACAAATATAGTCATCTTTCATTATAAACATTTGTTCAAAGATATTACAGTCTAGAATCAGCAAAAACATAATGCAGTTAAAATAAGCTGATCTACTGTCTTCTTTCTCTTTCTTGTCTAGCCTTCTCCACTTGTTCTTGATAGGCCCTGATTTCTTCTATCATATCCCTCATCCATTCATTTTCAATCAGTGTAAAATCAATGTAGGGATTGACCTCTTTCCACCATTTCCAAGCTTCAGGCAGGAGAAGATTAATTTGATTCACTCTGAATCCACACTTCACGTAAAGTTCCTTGAATTCATCAAGTGAGTCCTTTGCTTTTGTGATAGGCAAGTTCCTATCACCTCTGCCACTTCTTCCACCTCTTCCACCTCTGTAAGTTGCCCTTAAGGCTTTGACTCTTGCTTCCCAAAATTTCAATCCCAAGAAAGAGTTTAGACCTTCATGATATCTCTTGTCATGATAGGGTTTCCTTCTGTTATAGTATTCTTTCTTGTATTGTCTGAGGAGATCATCGGTAAGTTGAACTCTGCCAGGTGCAGGTTGTCTGTAAGCATTAGTCTCATCCTCCCATCTTTTCTTTGCAAAGAGTCTTGCTGCCTCTTTTGCTGCAGCTGTTTGGCCCTCTTCCCATTTAGTGACATCATCAACAAACCGGGACATTAGACCATGAACACTCTCCTGTGAGATAACCAGATTATTCAGTTGCCCTTCCATAATTTCAGTTCTTGTGTCAACTGCAGTAATCCTGGATTGCAAAGTTTCTTCCAGTAGATTG
>CM044906.1:35163977-35283745 GCA_024500145.1 Gentiana dahurica var. dahurica
TTAAGCCCTAAAAACATGATTTCAACACTTAACGATTTCTAATCCGTTTCTAACCCAATTAGCATCGAATTAAGCATAGCAAAACATAGAAGATTATATCTAATCATACCAAACTCAACCTAAACCTAATAAAATTATAATTATTCATTAGGAAGAGCCTCTTACCTTAATTGCAAGCAAAACGCCAAGCAACTGCAACAACTGTTGATCCTCAAACCCCAAAACCTACTTGATCAACAAAAACCCTAAAATCCTATTTTCTGGCTAAAAACGAAACTAAAAAAGTGCATTATACTGCATATTTCCTAGATTAACTGCTGTCAAAATAATTTTAGATTAATCTACGCTCCAAGACAATCGTTTCAACTACTCATGGCTACCAAACAGAGCTACGGATTAAAAGTTACAAATTTCTGAAGAATCGTACTCTACGAATACCAAAAAATAGGGCTAAACCGAAAACTTACGAAATTGAGAGATGTTATTTTCCAAAGTTGCGTCTGATCGTGCTGATCACTTTTCTCTCCTGCGGGATCTTGAACAAATGAACGGATTGGTCACACGGTTGAAGTTTACGTTCTCCATTTTCCAGGCATCTCCTGCGTGTTTTCATCTGTGTAGCGTCGTTCCATCTCTTTTTTTTCTCAGAATCAGCGTGTGAAATAATAAGAGATTTTCGGTATTATTTCCTTTTTATAGCCATTAATTAAATCCTTTATAATTAATTGCTAAATCCTTTTAATTAAATTCTGTTTAATTAAATAAATGGGACAAATTATAATTAGGTCGTAGTAAATACACCCAATGACTATTTTACCCTTTTACGAAAAGTCGGGATGTTACACAACCAACGGGCAAAAGCTGAACAGGACTTTTTGAATTTATGACAGCTCGGCATTAAAAGGAGGACCACTCATTGGCTCAACAGCATACCTACCCTACGAAGAGTACAACGTCAAGACGAAGAACAACTGAGAAATAAGCAAGGAATGATCTGAAACTGAAAACATCTTTGATACTCTGAAACATTCAAGAACAAGATCATCATCTTCGAAAGCTTATCATTCTACATCTAGGTATCAAGCAGATCATCAAAGGCACATAAAGAAACATCTTGCGATGTACTTGATCCAAGAGCTGCAAATGAAACTCCAAAGTCAGATCCAGCCAAGCTCTTATCTTGTATCATTAATTGATACGACAACAATTTTATCCACAACCAATCTTCAAGAAAGTGGTGAACCTGTTAAGGCATCAGAGAAGGTGTGAAAGAACAGAAGAACAGATGATTCGTTGAAGAATGGGAGTTCTTCAGACGAACTGCGTGCAAATAGACCATTGAAGCATCTATGGGGTGTCAAGGATTGGCTATTTAGAGTGTGAAGCATCTACGGGGTGTCAATGACACTTGCCTATTGTATTAGTGTAGAGTACAATAGTGATACCTCCTGAGTCACAGGAGAAGCGGTCACATAGGAGATTACGCCACTCCGAAGATCGATAAAACTCTCTGACTCATTTGCTTTCAAAAATTTACTCTATGTATTAGCATAATCAGCTGCACACTACACATCACTTAAAACCAAGCCAAGGCTTATTTGAAATTATCATTATTCCGCTGGCCTCTCTATGTGAATCAGACCAGCTTAGTAAAACGGATGAGTAGTCTTACCAGTCTCATTCCTTAGCGAGAAACTCCAAAATCAAAGAGAGTTCATTCACCCACCTGAACTCTCACAAGCCTATTATTGTGGACCAACAAGTGGTATTAGAGCATGTCTTCTAAAAACAGATGCCTTCTAGATCTGTGTGTTGGAGTGATCCATTGCTTGTGTTTTCAAATTAGTACTTAAACTCATTATTTCAGCATGGAGTCAAATAGTATAATTGTTAGAGTACCTACTTTTTTAATCTCAAATTTTGATGAATGGAAAATGTGTATGCAAACGCACTTAGCTGCAATCCATAAGGATATGGTTATTGTAATAGAGAATGGTCCAATCACATCATGAAGCCCGATACAGATCCAGTCACAACTACGGCTGAAACATTCATAAGGAAGCCAAAGCATGAGTGGACAATTGAAGATAAAAATATCAATAATTTAGACAAGACACAATAATGAAGACCTTGGATAGCAATGTGTTCTTTAAGATCAAAGGGTGAAAAACCGCGAAAAGGATTGGAAAACTCTGATCAATTATTGCAAGGGAACATAAGTTGTCAATGATAATAAACTAGCAGTTGTTGTTCAAAAGTTTGAAACATTCCAAATGAAATATGGAGAGACCGTTGAAAAGATGTAAGCTAGTTTTTTGAGATCCAAAATGAGCTACAGATGCTGAATCGAAAGTACACTCAAAAGGAGATCTGCATTAAGATTCTGAAAGCCTTTCTGAAATCATGAGACATAATGACAACTGTGTTAGCTGCAACAAAATATCTCATGAATCTAGACACAGTGGAGCTTTTCTATGATCTAAAAGCTTATGTGTTTGAATTGAACAATAATGCTAAGAAGAAGATTCAGGAAATACTAGCTCTTATTGCTCCCACTAGAGTAACTTCTAAAACTGCAGTTGAGACAGTAAAGCAATGTCAAATCGATGAATTGCAAGATCAAATGGCTCTGATTATGAGACATGTCAAAGGTTTGTCTCATTCAATAAGAAAATTTCAACAACAGAATCAGAACAGAAGAGATGAAAGTTACAGAAGGAGAGACGATGATAGAAGAGATGATCGATGAGAAAATCGAAGATACGAACATAGAGATGATTGTAAGGATGATCGAAGGGATAACATGGATGATCAAAAGAGAGATGATCATTAGAGGAGGAAGAAACAAGAAGAGATGGTGTGCTACAATTGCAACAAACCATGGCATTTTAAAGCTAACTGCCCAGAACCAATCAAAAGAACCAGAGATGAGGACAGACATGAGAGATCAGACGACAAGGGAAAAAACAGACGAGCCTATAAAGTAGACAACAGTTCATCTCATGAAAGTCTTGCAGAGCTCTTATCTAATTCAGACGACAATGCTTTCATGGCAATGGAGGATATGATAAGGTAATATCACTATTCTTTGACTCTTTATCTTCATGTGGTTCACGTTTTAAAGCTACAGTTCCAAATCTTGAGACACAGATGTTCAATGATTTCTCAAAGATTTTAACAGCGAGTTTGAAGAAATTCAAACAAACTGTGATCTTATAAAGAGAGAAAATGAATTTCTCAAATCTGAAAATCTGAAATTGAAAGCTGAGTTATTCAATTTCAGAAATAACAAATCTTCAATGTTAGATGAAACTAGACCTGATCTAAATAATAAAATACAAATTCAGATCAAGCCTGTTACATCAATCATTCCTGAGTATAAACCAACCAAAAAACCTGAAGACAAGTCTGTGTTAGGTTACTCAGAACAGACGACCCTTGTCAGGTCTGACCCAAAGTTCAGATCTAAAAATAGTACTTCTTATGGACCAAATTACAAACCTGAACCAAAAGTCAGAAAGGTCAAGAAAGACAAGTTTGTTAAATCCATGTTGCGGTTTTTACACAACAGTGATAAAATTTAATTAAAAACCGATGTCAGCCCCAAGTGCAAAGGCTCGCAGCTATAGTGGTGAAACCGGGTCGTATCCACAGGGACTTGTACGGAAATAGTTCTTGCCTTCGATTTCTTTCTAAGATTTATGATTACGATCTTGGAAAAAAAACGAAATAAAGGTTTCAAAAGCGAAAAGAAAAACTACTACTTGATAAATCTTTTTGTAACAATTTTAATTAAACAACTAGAACTCACCGTTGTTCCACCACCCCACCGAAATTAACAAGAAAATCACACATTCATTGGCAAGCCTTGGATTAATATCTACTAAATAGGCGTTTCCTCTCTCGATTTAACACCGTTAATTAGTCCACCTCTCGGTTTGACTAAAGCACTACGAACCAAAGATATGGATATAAAAATCCTTATCTAACAATATTCTCCCTCAACTCTCGTTTGTCAGGATAAATAATATCACTCTCCTTCACGGTAATCTATGAATTTATCAACTGTCGTTTATTTAAATTCAATCAGCATGCAACACATGTATGGTTCATACACATTGCAAATAAACAATCAAAACATGAAGGAAGAACAAGAAAGCTTACTAGAACGAATAAATGCAAAATCCTTGTTTATTCCGGTGATGGTGGCTTCACATGGTGGTTCTAGTCTTGGGCCCTTAGCCACTCATCTTCTTTATAATAAAACCCTTATTGCTGAATATGAAATTGGAAGACAAATAAAAGAAAGGCTATGAATCTAATTTATTGCTATTCTATTGCTAATGTTTTGTTGTATTTTTTCTGTGTCCTCGTTTCTGCTCGAATGGTGCTGCTTATATAGGAGTTTCGCCGACATAAGGAAGGATCTAGAAAAACAACTAGTCGATTTTTGCCTCGGTAGACCGAACGTCTTGGCTCGGTCGACCGAATAGCACGGCTCGGTCGACCGAGCGTACCACTTGTCTGTGTTCACACTATGCTTCGTATACCGTGTTCCCCACTTCACTCTTTCGACCAGATTTGATTTATCCTCTCTTCAATGCTCCGATTTTCTTCTTCATTTTGAAATCACTTGATTGAATGAGATAAATCTCTCAATAAATAACACCCCCCCTGCATTTCTTTATTTTCTGCAAAAATTGTTGTTACACCAAGTCATCGAACGATAATGATAATAAAATGTGTAACAAAATAACATTTAACCTCAATATTTCCTCATAATTAAATTATAACCTCTCAATAACCTTTCTAGGAATTTAACGGTTAAAAACACGCTTTTCTCATTTATTTCCCTTAAAAATAAGGTAAATTGTTTAGGGATTAAGCCCGAAAATATAGTAAAATATACCCTAAACAACTACCCCACACTTATTTTGCTTGTCCCGAGCAAAACGAACAATGATAAACTATCAAAATCCACATAATTTGACACGAAATGTAGTCATGCTCGCGTCAAGCTAGTATCTAGCAAATCGAACTCACTTGGTGATTGTGCGTGCTGAACCTGCTAAATTTCCACCGATCCTCTCTTGATGTAAATCAAGCATTAACAGTCATCCGGTTAAATAAACGAAAGTTTCGTTCTGTCTACAGAACTTACCCTACAAAACTACTTCTCAAGAACAAAGTAATAAACTCACATTTAAACTCCTTTACTTGGTGCCAAGAAAATACCTTTCAGGTCTCTACTGGGTTTAGATCAACTTGACATAGAGTTCCAAAAGGCCTATATTTTTTATTCCATCGTCGCGTCTCAAAAGTATAACACTCTCCCCAACTTTAGAGGCAGTCACCCTGAGATCACTCAAACCTATACTGTCCAAGGTAAACCACACTCCCCAATTCGGGCAGTATCCAAGTGGACTCGAGGTGATAGTCGCAAACAACTTCCGCAATTTAATTTTTCAAATTTTTCAAAATTTTCTTCTTTTTTTCAAACTCTTTGGAAACTCCCGGTCAGGTATCATTTCTAACACATTCAAGACTTTTAAGGTTCTCAAGAACACTAAGGTACTTAGATTTTAACTGTGAGTAGAGTACGAGTTCCCAACTTTCATCAGCACTAAGTAAGTGGTTATCTGCAGCGAGAATTGATTATCCTTTAACTAACCGGAGACTATTTTATTCTTTGGTTCCTCATTTAATAGGTTCGTGTACTGAGGTTCGAGTGAGTATCTGATCTACCAAACCTATTCTTAGAACATGATACGACTACTGATAACAATTAAAGGTGCCAAATTATAAAACTATCATGTTATTGAAGTTACTCGGGACTCACAATTTTTTCAAAAAAAATTCATCAAATTTTTCAAGGGAGCAAAACTAGATAGCACAACATGTAAAACAAACCTCTAAACCCTCCCCCACACTTAAGTTACATGATGTCCTCAGCATGTGCAAAATAAGAAAAACTTAGCTGGTTGTAATTCGAAGGAGGCAATTCTGGAAGTGGTCCGGAGCCAGATTCGGAATTGCTTGATGAAATCAGTAGACTGTGGACCATCCACCGGTAAACTGATTTATCTAAAAGCTCACAATCGCTATCGCAAATATCCTGCACACCATGGGAAAACAAGACGTACCTCGGGGATAGGGGCACAAAAGATGATAGACAAGGCAATATCATGGAACAAAGCAGAAGCAATGCAAAAATTGATAATAACCGAATCTATGTGAAATGTGGTGCACAAATGTAATATCGAGAGATACTGGGGTACATGAGGAAATAAAAAGAAACAAACTGGGGTCATGATGTGGGCAATCATCCAAGTACAGATTCATAGTCAGAAACTGCTAGGTGGAAAACATTAGCAACCAACAAGAGAAACAAAGAAAAAATAAACTACAAACAAAAAGAAAACGATATCTAGGTTACCGTCCTAGTAGGGCTTAATTATAGTCGGGAGCTCGACTAACCAATAAAAACTCAACCGGGGTCAGGCCAGTGAAGCCTCATCCCGGAATTATTCTCGACCTCCTCGGGGTCAACAGGCTGGAATCCACAGGAACAAAGTCTCGCCAACGTCTTGGCCATATCATCAAACTTCTGTATCCACTCCGTACCTATGATTCCTCTCTTCTTCTTTTTAGGTTTCTGTTTCACAAGCCGAGGTGCAACATCAGGGAGCACAACATCATCAAAGAACTCACAGAGATGTAAATCATCGGGTGCCGAAGGATCGGAGCTGGTTTGACTAGGGACGTCGTTCAGATAGAAAACCACCGGTCGTCCCTTTTGTTGACCAATATAGTGTTTTAACCGATGACCATTTACTCTGAACAACCCGCCCTACTTATCTTTCAAATCGACTGCTCCACTAGGGAATACCTAAAAGATTTCAAAGGGGCCAGACCAACGGCTGCGTAGCTTACCAGGAAACAGATGTAACCTGGTATTATACAGTAGAACCCACTCGCCCGCTTTGAATTCCCTAATCTTGATTTTCTTGTCGTGAAGCAGTTTAGTCCTTTCCTTACTGATTCTCGAGCTCTCGTAGGCCTGGAGTCTGAACTCATCAAGCTCCTTCAACTGCAATAATCGCTTTTTTCTGCATAACTGGCTATCGAAATTCAAGAATTTAATAGCCCAGAACGCTCTGTGCTCAAGCTCGATTGGCAGGTGGCAAGCCTTGCCATAAACCATCTGAAACGGAGACGTGCCAATAGGAGTCTTGAAAGCTGTCATGTAGGCCCAGAGCACATCATCCAGTTTCTGACTCCAGTCCGTCCTATTAGAATTCACCGTCTTCTCAAGAATGCTCTTCAGGCTTCGGTTACTCACTTCAACTTGTCCACTCGTCTGAGGGTGATAGGGGGTAGCAGTTTTGTGTTTTACCCCATATCGTTCTAAAATCTTTTCTAGTGGAGTATTGCAAAAGTGAGTTCCCTCGTCACTGATGAGGGCTCGTGGACAGCCAAACCGCGTGAAAATATTTTTCTTCAGGAAGTTCTTGACCACCTTGTGGTCGTTCCGCGGTGTTGCTATCGCCTCTACCCACTTTGACACGTAGTCGGTGCAGACCAGAATGTACTTGTTCCCATACGAGGATGGAAACGGTCCCATGAAATCAATACCCCATACGTCGAAAACCTCGCATTCTTGGATGGGGTGGAGGGGCATGTCCATTCGCCGAGAAAGTTTACCGGTGCGTTGGCACCGGTCACACCCTTTTACAAAGTTCTCTGTATCCTTAAAAATTGTTGGCCAGTAGAAACCGGACTGAAGAATCTTCGCAGCAGTCTTCCCAGCTCCATAATGACCTCCCACAGGTCCACCATGGCATTGCTCCATAATGTCCCTCTGCTCGAACTCAGGGACACACCTACGGAGCAATCCATCTTTGCAACGCTTGAAGAGAATGGGATCGTCCCACACATAATAGTTCAAATCCGAAAAGAATTTCTTCTTTTGCTGATATGTCAGGTCAGGGTCCAGATATCTGCCGCTCAAGAAGTTTGCAAAAGGTGCAAACCAAGGAGAACCTTTTCCAGCACGGGCAGGAGCAACCTCGCACACATCAATGGTCATGAGTTGCTCAGTTGGAAAATCAATTCCAATCTCATCCGACTCTACCTGAGGATCGTCGGTCAGCCGAGACATGTGGTCGGCTACCACATTCTCGCTACCCTTCTTGTCCCGGATATGAACATCAAACTCTTGTAAAATCAAGATCCATCTCAACAAACGAGGCTTGGCATCAGCCTTGTTCAACAGATCTTCAATGCAGAATGGTCTGTCCAGACCGTGTCCTCCGACCCAAGCAAGTAGCTTCTAAATTTATCCATGGCAAAAACTACTGCCAACAACTCCTTCTCAGTTGTTGCATAATTTACTTGCGCTGGGTTTAAAGTGTGACTAGCATAGTAGATGGGTCGGAACCTTCCGTCCACTCTCTGACCTAGCACCGCGCCGACTGCATAATTAGAAGCATCACACATAAGCTCGAAGGGAGCTTTCCAGTCGGGTGCTATAAGAATTAGCGAGGTAACCAACTTGTCTTTTAATTCTTTAAACGCTCTTTCACACTCATGGATGAAAATAAACTTCACATCTTCTCTTAAGAGAGATGACAAAGGCTTGGCTATTTTAGAGAAGTCTTTGATGAATCGCCTATAGAAGCCGACATGACCCAAGAATCCTCTTACTTCTCTTGCATTTTTGAGGTATGTCATTTTTTCAATAGCTTCTACCTTCGCTTTGTCGACCTCAATGCCTTCTTTGGACACCTTGTGTCCCAGAACAATTCCCTCTTCCACCATCAGGTGGCACTTCTCCCAATTTAAGACTAAGTCCTTCTCTATGCACCGGGACAAAACTTTATCAAGATTGTGTAAACAGTGGTCGAAACTGTCCCCGAACACAGAGAAGTCATCCATAAAAATCTCCATCACCTTCTCCACTAAACCATCAAAGATAGCCAGCATACATCTTTGAAATATAGCCGGTGCGTTGCAGAGACCAAATGGCATTCTTCGGTAAGCGAAGGTGCCTGAGGGACAGGTGAAGGTAGTCTTTTCTTGATCAGTGGGGTCGATAGATATCTGAAAGTATCCTGAATAGCCATCCAGAAAACAATAAAATTGCGTGCCACTAAGCCTCTCAAGGAGCTGGTCAATGAATGGCAAGGGGAAGTGGTCTTTTAGAGTTACCTCATTTAGTCTTCTGTAGTCGATGCAAACTCTGTACCCAGTGACTTGCCGTAGGGCATGTCTCTTCCCCCTTTTCATTCTTCTCGATAGTAACCCCTCCTTTCTTTAGCACCACCTGAGTGGGGCTCACCCATTCACCATCGGCTATTGGGTAGATGATACCCATGTCAAGAAATTTGATGATTTCCTTCTTAACGACCTCCTGCATATGAGGGTTTAGACTTCTCTGAGGTTGTCGCACCTTCTTCGATCCCTCAACAGTCCTGATCTTGTGCATACAGATATCAGGGCTTATCCCTTTGGTATCTCCCACCTGCCAACCAAAGGCGAGGATATTATCTTGCAGCACTTTGATAAGCTTTTCTTCCTCCTTTGGTTCTAACTTAGATGAAATGATCAAAGGGAGCTTATCACCGTCCCTCAGAAAAATGTATTTCAAGTGTTGAGGCAAGGGTTTCAACACTAAATCTGACGGTGGCTCCTCCACACTTGGTCTTAATTTATCGCCCTTAAGCTCAAAATCTCCAAGCTTACCATAAGGGCTCTGAAGCATCATGGCCTCCCAGCAGACAGGGGTTTCATCCCCTTTTGCAAATCTGGCCATGTCACCATGCCTCTTCCTCATTTTCTTTCTTACCGTCTCCTGGTAATCAGAATTTTCCTTTTCCTCCTTCTCAATCTCTTCTAAAAATTTCTTCCACTCCTCATCCGTCCAAGTTGCAGATTGTTTATTGAATTCTTCCTCATCCCAACTACCCATGTACACTTGTTCATCATACTCATCAGTGAAATCGTCCTCAATAGCTAAACAAGTGTCACTGGATGCGTGCTTCACTGCATTGCCCACATTGAACTTTACACTCTCATCCTCCAAATGTAGGGTTATCTCGCCACTGTAGGAATCTAGTAAGGCACGGGCGGTTGCAAGGAAAGGTCTTCCAAGGATCAAGGGGGTTTTCTCATCATTGGTCATGTCCATGATTACCCAATCAACTGGGTATATGAAGTTCTCAACCTTGACCAACACATCTTCTACAGTTCCCCTTGCATACTTCACACTTTTATCTGCAAGTTGAAGAGAAATAGGTCTAAGAGTAATAGATTGATCCAATCCAAGAGATTGGAAGATTGAAGTAGACATCAGATTGACTGATGCTCTCGAATCGCATAAAACATTGTGGAAGTCCCTGTTCCCGATAGTACATGAAATCGTGAATTTACCAGGGTCAGGACACTTCACAGGAAGTTTATTCTGGCCGATTGTGGAGCATTCTTCATTCAACACTATGTGCTCGAGCTCTTGAAGCTTCTTCTTCGAACTCACTGCGTCCTTTATAAACTTTGTATACTTTGGCATCCATACCAAAAGATCAACTAATGGAATGTTTGCCTCGGTATTCTTGGGCAAATCGATAACCTTCTTATACTCCTTATCGACTGTTAATGACAGCTTGTTCTTGCTGGATGGGTAAGGGAGATCAGCAAAGTCCTCCTCCGTGAAGTTCTTCTTTGCTGTCTTATGATTGATTGCTTTGTCTTCCCTATCTTTCCACCTCACATGCTTCCCAGAACTCAACTTAGAATCCGACTTCTTTTCAGCAGTATTCTCAACTCTCACATTTCTTTCAGAATTTCCTTTTTCACTTGGCTCAACAGACGTCCTAGCATCCTTCTGAGGAGAAAGAAGATCTTCCCCTCCTGCCTCTCTGCTCGCAGGAGGGGCTATTTGTTTCCCTGGTTGGCCTGACCGCCAACCGCTTTCCCCCTCCTCAGATTTACGACATTCAACTCATCTTGACCATAGTTCCATGGTGCATCCAAATCGGTGCAAGTATTCTGGTCATTCTGGACCACGTTAACCCCTCGGGGGTTCTTCTCAGTAAAACTCGGCAGCTGACCTTGAGGTCGATTTGCTTGCTGCCCCGAAATCTGTCCTATTTGCACCTCTAAATTCCTCACTGTACTGGTCAAAGTACTCAATGCATTTGCCAACTGAGTGTTGTCCGTGACTTGCTCACTCAACTTTTGTTCTAAGATCTGAAATGATTGATTCTGATTTTGATTTTGATTGACCGATGGATTATTGTTCCATGCCGGTCGAGAGTTGGATTGAAAATTGCTCAGATTAAGCCTAGGGGCCTGAAACTGATGGGGATTTGCTACCCTAGAAGGGTCACTCTAGTAATTAAACCCTTGAGTGTTCTGATTCTGACCCAACGGTCGAGAACTGAATGCATTCACCTCCTCTGAATGCAGCAATAGATGACATTGATGGAATGTGTGCCCAATAGTATCGCAATTTTGGCAAACAACATTGTTTTGCACAGCTTTGACCTGAGAGATCGGGTCAAGCTGGCACTGATTACTGTGATGGCCTTGGCCATGGCAGTTGTCACATACAAGACTTTGAACATTCATTGCCGCCACTTGCTTCTGTAGTGCGGCTAACTGAGCCTTTAGAAGTGTGGTCTCATCTACCTCATACTTCCCTGGAGTCGAGCTCTTCTGACTGGATGCACCCTTATAGGTAGGGGCATAATTATACTTTGCAATATCTTCAAACAACGTCCATCCCTCATCAGGTGTCTTTCTCAGAAATGCACCTCCAGCAGAACTATTCACCATTCCCTTAGTCAATTCAGTCAAACCACTATAGAAAGTGTTGACCAATCTTTGTTTATCCAGCCCATGGTGGGGGCACTTTCTCAAGAGAGACTTAAATCGTTTCCATGCATCGCAAAACGATTCCATCTCGGTTTGCACAAAAGTGAATATCTGATTCAGAAGATGAGCCATCTTTGCAGGTGGAAAGTACTGGCTCAGAAATTCTTTCTCCAACTCCTCCCACGAAGTAATGGAGTCGACTGGTAAAGATTTATACCATTTTTTCGCTTCTCCCTTCAGTGAGAAGGGAAAAAGTTTCATCCTCAGGGCGTCCTCAGTGACCCCTTTGATTAAAGTAGTCCCGCACGATTCTAGAAATGAGTGAATGTGATCGTGCGGGTCCTCAGTGGAGAAGCCATGGAATGTGGAACCTCTCACCAAGTTGATTAAAGAAGTTTTGAGTTCAAAATTAGCAGCCGTGATTTCAGGAATCACGACTGCAGGATTTACTTTCACAGTAGATGGCATGGCATAGTCTGCCAATGTCCTTTGATCTGCCATTTCCTCAACTTGGGCTTCTTCCTCAACGTATTCTTCAGGATCGTTTGCCTCATCCGTCGATCCGGCGAGTCGAGCCAAACGTCTATTCGGTCGAACGATGGTTCGCTCTAACTCCGGGTTATATAAAAGTGGTCCCCCGTGAGTTTGAGTTTGCATAAACCACGTTCGAACCAAATGTTCGGGTCAAAATAAATTTTTTTTTTGTAATCCTTTAATTAGACTCAACAACTAAAAACTAAACTAAAACAGACTCGAAACAGGCTCGAAAAACGCAAATAAAACAGAACAGAATACTGTAAGACTATCACAGAACAGAAACAGAGAAAAGAAAAAAAAATAAAATAACTCTCGGTCGACCGATAGGTCAAGTTCGGTCGACCGAACTGAAATTTTTTTTTTATTTTTTTTGAAAGATTAGTACGCACCGGAATTAGCGACCGTCCAGAAATTACAGAGACTGAAAACGAAAACTTTCCGTGCCAAGTCCCCGGCAACGGCGCCAAAAACTTGTTGCGGTTTTTACACAACAATGATAAAATTTAATTAAAAACCGATGTCAGCCCCAAGTGCAAAGGCTCGCAGCTATAGTGGTGAAACCGGGTCGTATCCACAGGGACTTGTACGGAAATAGTTCTTGCCTTCGATTTCTTTCTAAGATTAATGATTACCATCTTGGAAAAAAAACGAAATAAAGGTTTCAAAAGCGAAAAGAAAAACTACTACTTGATAAATCTTTTTGTAACAATTTTAATTAAACAACTAGAACTCACCGTTGTTCCACCACCCCACCGAAATTAACAAGAAAATCACACATTCATTTGCAAGCCTTGGATTAATATCTACTAAATAGGCGTTTCCTCTCTCGATTTAACACCGTTAATTAGTCCACCTCTCGGTTTGACTAAAGCACTACGAATCAAAGATATGGATATAAAAATCCTAATCTAACAATATTCTCCCTCAACTCTCGTTTGTCAGGATAAATATTATCACTCTCCTTCACGGTAATCTATGAATTTATCAACTGTCGTTTATTTAAATTCAATCAGCATGCAACACACGTATGGTTCATACACATTGCAAATAAACAATCAAAACATGAAGCAAGAACAAGAAAGCTTACTAGAACGAATAAATGCAAAATCCTTGTTTATTCCGGTGATGGTGGCTTCACATGGTGGTTCTAGTCTTGGGCCCTTAGCCACTCATCTACTTCATAATAAAACCCTTATTGCTGAATATGAAATTGAAAGACAAATAAAAGAAAGACTATGAATCTAATTTATTGCTATTCTATTGCTAATGTTTTGTTGTATTTTTTCTGTGTCCTCGTTTCTGCTCGAATGGTGCTGCTTATATAGGAGTTTCGCCGACATAAGGAAGGATCTAGAAAAACAACGCGTCAATTTTTGCCTCGGTAGACCGAACGTCTTGGCTCGGTCGACCGAATAGCATGGCTCGGTCGACCGAGCGTACCACTTGTCTATGTTCACACTATGCTTCGTATACCGTGTTCCCCACTTCACTCTTTCGACCAGATTTGATTTATTCTCTCTTCAATGCTCCGATTTTCTTCTTCATTTTGAAATCACTTGATTGAATGAGATAAATCTCTCAATAAATAACACCCCCCCTGCATTTCTTTATTTTCTGCAAAAAAAATTGTTACACCAAGTCATCGAACGATAATGATAATAAAATGTGTAACAAAATAACATTTAACCTCAATATTTCCTCATAATTAAATTATAACCTCTCAATAACCGTTATAGGAATTTAATGGTTAAAAACACGCTTTTCTCATTTATTTCCCTTAAAAATAAGGTAAATTGTTTAGGGATTAAGCCCGAAAATAGAGTAAAATATACCCTAAACAATCCATCACTGAAAATAAAAAACGTGAACAACCGGTCAGTTATGAGTTCAAAAAGATTTATAGATCATGGAACCATTAAGGTCAGGGGAAATAATAAATTATACCCTTTTGATGATGACTGGAACATTAGTCTTCCTATCTATTTCAGGAAATCTAATGTCAGGAGTAACATTCCTAAAAGCATACCAGTCAGGCATTCTAAATTTGTTTCTTCACACAAAAAAGGTTCCTGACAGAACCAGACTAATGTATAGAAAGAAATCCGAGATGATCACTGAGCCTGAAATTAAGAATGTTCACACTCAATTTCATAAGCAAAAAGGCAGAGAATTGAACTCAAATGATGTAAAGTGAATAAATAAATTATATGCAATTTCATTTGATTACCCTCAATAGTGGTGTAAACACCTAAGAGTCCCCACATTCAAGTACAAACTAAGCATTACATCATCTGGCACTGACCCTATTGGACCCAAACAGATTTGGGTACCTAAATCAAACTAATTTGTTTTGTAGGATATCTGGTACATAGACAGTGGATATTCCAGACACATGACGAGCAACAAACATTGCTTGAAAAATTATCAAGATAAGGATGGACCTAAAGTTAAATTTGGTGGAAATGAGAAGCCCAGAATTACCAAAGGCCTTGGAATCATAATCAAGAACAACTTGGAAATTAGCAATATGATGTACGTTGAAGGACTGAAGTACAATCTTCTCAGTGCTAGTCAATTTTGTGACAAAGGATATGAAATTCTTTTCAGTAAGTAGAAATGCCGAGTTATAAATGAAGAATCTAGACAGACGATCTTAACTGGAAAAAGAAAGAAGAACATGTACATAGTAGACTGGTCAACAGTAAAATCAGAAGTGTGTCTACTGGTAGAATCTAGACCAGAGATAAGTCGTCTATGGCACAAACGGTTAAGTCATCTCAATTACAAGACAATCAATCGTTTGGAAAGAATTGATCTTTTTAGAGGACTTTCAGTCATGGTCTACAAGAAGGACATTATTTGTGATTCCTGTCAAATGGGAAAATAAATCAAAGCTTCATTCAAAATCAAAATCAACACCATCAACAAATCAAGTCTTACAACTTCTACATATGGACTTATTTGGACCAATGACACCAATAAGTGTGAGTGGAAAGAAGTACACATTTGTGATAGTGGATGATTTCTCAAAGTATACATGGATGGTATTCCTCAACAAGAAAAGAGAAACTCTCAAGAAGCTGCCAGATCTACTAAAGAGACTTTAAAATGAAAAGAGTTTTACAGTAATCAAGATTAGATGTGACAGAGGTACTAAATTCTGAATCAATTCATCAGAAGTTCTTGTGAAGAAAACAAAGTGCAACATCAATTGCCTGCTGCCAGATCTCCACAGCACAATAGAGTAGCTGAAAGAAGAAACAAGACCTTAAAAGAGGCTGCCACAACCATGATAGCAGAAGCTAATATATCAAAAGGCTATTGGGCAGAAGCAGTCAACACTGCATGTTATACTCATAACAGATCAATTATCAACAAACTCAGAGGAAAAACACCTTATGAACTATGGAATGGGAGAAAACCCAACATCTCATACTTTCATATCTTTGGAGGCAAGTGATTTATCCATAATAATGTAAAAGATTAGCTGAAGACATTCGATGCCAAGGCAGATGAAAGAATATTTTTTGGATATTCAGACATGAGTAAAGCCTTCAGAGTTCTGAACAAAAGGACTATCAATAGAAGAATCAGTTCATGTCGTCTTCGATGAACCAAATTTCAATCCTGAAATACCTAGAGAAGAGGATCAGATGAGAGAAAATCCAATTTATGTTGATATTGAACTAAGACAAATCAACTCAACAGAAGCAGACGATTTTCATCCCATAATTGAGCAAGGCACAACTCAAGAAAAAGTTCAGACAACACCAATCACAGAGCCAAATCTAAATTGGTTGAGGGACCATCCAGTAGAACAAGTTCATGGAGATTCAAACATTAGATTCTACCCATTAAATCATCTGGCACTGACCCTATTGGACCCAAACAGATTTGGGTACCTAAATCTAACTAATTTGTTTTGTAGGATATCCGGTACACAGACAGTGGATATTCCAGACAATTGATGGGCAACAAACACTACATGAAGAATTATCATGATAATGATGGACCTAAAGCTAAATTTAGTGGAAATGAGAAGCCTGGAATTACCAAAGGCCTTGGAATCATATTCAAGAACAACTTGGAAATTGACAATATGACGTACGTTGAAGGACTGAAATACAATCTTCTCAGCGCTAGTCAATTTTGTGATAAAGGATATGAAGTTCTTTTCAATAAGTAGAAATGCTGAGTTATAAATGAAGAATCTGGACAGACGATCTTAACAGGAAAAAGAAAGAAGCACATGTACATAGTAGACTTGTCAACAGTAACATCAGAAGTGTGTCTACAAGTACAATCTAGACCAGAGATAAGTCGTCTATGGCACAAAAGGTTAAGTCGTCTCAATTACAAGAAAATCAATCGTTTGGCAAGAATTGATCTTTTTAGAGGACTTCCAAACTTGGTCTACAATAAGGATAGTATTTGTGATTTCTATCAAATGGGGTTGTGGTGTTGGTGTTGCAATGGTAGGAGAAGAGACGTTAATAGCCAATTTCATACCCGCACCACAATGACCGTGGATCGTGCAAATATAGTAGTGTTCCCCAGCTGAATTTAATGTGATGTATATTGGCATTCTGTTTGAAATCGAGACGGGAAATTGCATATCACACGCGTCATAAGCTGCCTTACTCACCTCAGCAACATTGTGATATCCATCAAAGAAATTGATCACTGTATAATACACAAAAACAAAGTTCATTAAAAAAGATAATATTTTTAGACTAACAAAGTTTTCTTTCAGAAGAAAGATGAAAGTAAATAGAGAACATATAGAGAACATATCTCGATCCATAGAAAGAAAAGAAAAGAAAAGAAGATGATAAATTACCTAGGATGTCTCCAACAACAAAACGTTGTTGTGCAGCCCAGTTTTTGTAAGAAATATCACCAAGCGGGGGAATATCCCATTCGATTTCGTCTCCAACTTTATATGTTGATGATGCATATGTTCCATTCATTATCATCAATAAGCAACCGGAAAGGAAAATAATTAACATGCAACCTGTACTTTCCATATCTTTATGTTTCAGTAGAAAAATTTTGATCTCGAGGAGAGAATTATAGGGTTGTAGTTGTTTGATCTCCATAAATATATATGTATACTAGAAGGGTGTACCATGTGTTGCATGGTGGGCCTTGTGTTTTTCAAATTTTACGAGTCTGTAATATCAGCCAGTTTATTTGTGATACGATGTATGTGAAGCCGGCCTTTTCATTATGCTACGTAGGTGACCGAAGCAATTGTCAGTTAGTTGGTAAGCTGACTGCCTTAGCTATAATATACATTCCAAAAGTTTTTTTATTGTTCATTACATGCCTATGTACCCTTTCTTCAGCCTTGCTTTAGTTGTTTTAGACTCAAATACCGTATTCACCCGGACGTTCATCCTTGGAGCAAATATATATAGCAGTCTGACATAAAGCTATACAAAAGCGAGATTGGCACTCTCGTTGTCAAGCCACACAAAAGATAAACATAAAACATTCTTAAGGCTTAGTTATGTAGCAAAAGATTGTCATTGTTCTCACATTCTTTCCTTCCTCTTTATCTATAATAAGCAAATATAATGCAACATTTTAGTGGTGGTTACCGTATTCAAATGATGACTGTAGTATGAATTTGACATGTCTTACCTGGAGTGTCCCCAAAGTGTTTCCTGCTATCATTTTTCTCAGATTCCGATGCTTTATTAATCCCAGATTCTATCCACTCCTGAACTGTGTACCTCGTCTTCCTGTCTGTGTATTTTCTGTTTAAGGCTCTAATTTACGCAATTAATTTTTTCAACCTCAGCCCCTCGTCAGTCTTGGCAAGCAAATTTTTCAATGGCTTCAATATTGGTGTAAGAGCAGTCATCAACATATGTATCCGTATTAGTAAATGAACATCACCAGAAAAATGCAGATAACAAAAGTAATGAATGCTTGTAGAACAATGTATTCATATCGAAAAGGCTCTGATAAACGTAAGAAAATGAACTAAAAACCAAAAAGAGGAAGGAAAAAAAACTTGTCCACTGACTAGAGTAAGCCAGGTAAGGAGCTTCTGAATTCCATATTCTATATCTAGTATCCTGTACAAACCGCAAACACGCAAGAGATCAACACTTTGAACCTAATTCAGCATCAGAACATAAAGATTACTGGACATAAAGCTTCAATTATTCAGTATGTTACCATATCTTCCAGACCAAAACAGAGCATTGGAAACCTTTGAATGACACCAGCTTTAGGGAGCAACTCCCCATTAGGTCCTCTGTAAATCTTCCCTTCTCTTTGGTTATAAAACCTCACAGTCAAGTTAGCAATGGTAGTCTGCAACCAAAAGAGTAAACCGAATAAAATAAAATGATTGATATTATAAAACATGCAGTAAACATAATATTCAAGGTAGACATAGATTGATTTGCGTAGAAAATGATAACCACTACACTTTTCCTCCGCCACTTGAACCAAGAAGGGCTTTAGCTTTAATGATATTCCCTGAATTTTTTTAAGACGCTTCAGAATTATCAAAAAATAGTGGATAGTTGATCTTCCCCAGTAAAAAAAATGATTGAGTTTTACAAATTTAGTTAAATAAACACAGGTTATTTTTATAAGAAGGGCATGACTTGAGTACCATATGACTTGGAAGTGAAGGATAAGCAAACCAGACATCATCCAATTTCACATCTCCATCTAGATTGGTGCTGATGGTTAGCACATCAACATCAATAGAATTGGCAATAACTAAGAAGGGTTAAGAGAGCAGTGAAAACATAAATTTATGATATATTTGAAGTGGTAATGAGCCCAAAAAGTTATGGATTGTAGTGTTATGGATCAGAATTTACCAGTCTAAATGATATATTTAATGTAGCTTCAAAATTACACCAAATGAATATCTATTCTTGTGATGCATCTCTTAGATGTGTGTGTCATATGTTTTCAATTTACAATTGTCGTTTGAATATTATACCAACTCACAGTCTCAAGATCCACAAAACTATCAAAATCAACAACATACCAAGGCTCCTCTACAACGACATCAGGATTGCCAGTGGCGGATCCAGAAATTTTATCCAGCGGGGTCCGTAAATATTTAACACAGTAAATATTTTTTTTCACGGGGTCCGAAATATTTTTCTATAGGTAAAATATAGAGTATTTCTATTTTTAACGGGATCCGCGGACCCCTTTCACTCAAGTGTAGATCCGACTATGGGGATTGCTAAATATTTTTGCAGCATTGAACCTCTTATTTGTAGGAACACATTGATCGACTCACGGTATTCATGATTGTACACTAATGGAAAGATTGTACATTAATAGGTTCACCAGCTAGTGTATAAGTATCACACATAACCTATACAAATCAAGGACAAAAAAAATTAAAGATCATCCCACAAAAGCCACAAACAATAAAACAAATGTTCTCTGTTCTTACAAGAATGTTGTTGCCTCTCCTGAAAGGATCCTTGAATATTTCCTCAGGCCTAGCCACCAAAATAATAATAATAATAATAAACCCATTAATACAACACTAAATGGAAAAAAAATCAGAACAATAACTCATTAAATAAAAATAAATAAATCAGAGAGATGGAAAACTTGGATGCGTACTGTAATAGGAATTCACTGTCTTCACCCGGGGAAGCCTTCAAACCGGAACCTAAATGAAGATATTCCAACGAAAGCAAAGCAAAGCAATAAATCTGACAACTTAGCTCAGTCAGAATGGGACATGAACATGCTGCTATACATTATCAACCAAAGCCAACTTTATTTAATCAAGAACAGATCATTTTGTGCAAAAAATGTAGAACGTGTTTTTATTTCAAAATCGTCCATATGGACATAACCCAACTACCAGCCTTCAAAGTTCAAACATATGGGTCTAAGATTTTCAAATAAGAAGACAACTGCATAATAGCAGTAAGTTCACACTCACAGCCAATGACGGTAGTGAAATATGAACGCAATGTTTCAAGCTATAATTCCATACCATGCAACCTGAAAGGTTAAGATGATGGAGAGAAATGAAATTTATATACTTGCCTTTCCAAAAGCAACACAGAATTCTAAAAATTGCAAAGCTTTCCCAATATCTTCTGGTGGTATATCAGTACCATCAATAGATGTCAACTCAACTCCTTGGGGCAGTTTAATATTATCATCAGTCCTGATGCAAGGAACGCTCTGATAGATCATGTTTATTTGGGTAAATTCTCTAGTACCATTCGTCTGGGTGTCATGAGCATCTAATATTTTCATACTCTCCAACTTACTGGGAACCAGAGAACTGGTATTGACTGCTTCCTTGCCAGATTTACAAGCATACTCCAACTACAAAAAAAGGCTTTGCAAGAAAAAGAGGCTTTGAATGTCAATGTGAAACACACAGAACTTACAGCGGAAATGCCAGAAAAGTGCACTGTTGTCAAAGACTTTCTATTTTCAAGTTTGGAAGAATCCAATCAAGAAAAAGACTTCAGCTTTATTTAATCCTGAAAGGGGAAAAATGGAAAACAATTTTTCATTATATCGGGATAGGATGAATAATCTATGAAATAGGGGGAATGCAATTTCAGTCATGATTTTTCACTCTTAAGAACAGATTTGATGAAATGCCTCCATAGAAGGAAAATGTAGAAGAGACTCTGGCGAAACCAAAAAGAAGATTATGCATTTTCTCATCTCCAATTAAATGTGTTGGCTCTCACATTTATTGTTGGAAATAAAATTTAGTTTTGATGATGATTCATCTTATTCAAGAAAATGTTTGTTTACACCCCATTGATGAAGTGCTGGAACTAGCTGTTATAGTGAAAGGCTAAAAGATGTCTAGAACTGAATGTATAAGTTTTACTAGAGTCTGATAATTATATAGGTTTTATCAGACAATCACTGTAATAAATAGAAGTGTCGTAAAATGGAAAACTGGAAATCATCTAGATAACTAGAACTTAACTTAAGACTGAAGATGTACACCTAGAACCGAAGAAGGTAAGTTTGCTGAGGGTCACAGACTCGGTTGACTTATCTACAATTGAAGGCTGAGTTAACAAACTCAGTATTTGAATAACTGAGGGACACAGACTCAGTTTTAGAAGATTGAAAAACTGAAGGTTCAAACTCAGTTATGAACATTTTAAGCCGAGAGTGTAAAGTTAGAATTCAGGTAAGTCTGTGATGGCCTGAACTGACTTTGTGGATCTTGAAGAAGACCTAAGTATCATAAGGACAATGATATCTTAGATGATCTCTAAAGTGAATGGTGTAATCTGATTCAATCACATAAAATCAGATAAATAGAGTACTGAACTTTTGAAGGAGAGTAAAAATTCAGTTAATGCTCTAAGTCAGTTAACAAACTAAAAACTGAAATACTCAGTATAAAACTGATCAGGACACTCATTTTTATAGTCAGCCATCCAAGCAACTAAAAGTACATTCGAACGTTGTAAATCAAGGATTTTTATTGGATGAAAAACTGACATATCAGAACAGTCACTGACACCTGACATCTGAAAATATAGACGTTGAAGCAATTCAAATTCAAGTAATATGAATGTTGGACCTCACACTATAAATAGAGAAATTGGCATCAAGGATCAAACACCGAATTACAAGAATACAAGTATTTTTGTGCATAAGTCTAGTTCATTCGAATTGCTATCAATATCTGCGCTCAACAAGATCACATCTAGATTTCTTCTAGTGTTCAAGCTACATCGATTATATGCAGATTTCGACACTTTGAAGAACCACTAGCAAGAATCAATTTATTGATTCTTAGCCCAACTTTGATTCTTAATCAAAGGCTTAGACTGTGAAGAAATCCGGTCAAGGAGTTGCTAAGGACAGTTGTTTGCAGTCGGGTAGACTGTGTTTGTGGTGGTAGCTGGTGAAGAGGAAATACAACCCTCCAAGGACCAGTGGCTCAAGCAATTGAAGAGCAGCAATCCAACTTGTTCTTTAGTTGTTTAGATAGTGACACTAGGGATTAATCAGGGACTATCGTTTATGACTTTTTGTAACTGCGTGCCTCAAGAAGTTCTAGTGGAATTTTCCTCCTACATCATAAGGGAAGAGTGGACTGACATGATTACACCACCTGGAACCACTATAATTCTTGCTCTACTTACTTTACGTATTTACATTCTGTTATTTACTTTACAACATTTATTATTGTTTATTCAGCATACTGAAACTGATTGTTACGAGCATACACAGTTCACAAACTGACATTCACCAGAATTCAGTTTTGCATACTTAGCTTTTTCTTATAGTATCAACAAGATCCAGTTATAGGCTATAACTTAAATCCGCTGCCGGTTGACTCATTTTTGCATAAGTCAGTTTGTCTTAGACTCAGCTTTGTCAACTCAACTCCACACAAGTTAAAACTAAACCTTAATTGTTAATTAATCTAGTTTTTGGTGACAAGTTTATTCACCCCCTCCTCTAAACTTGTGTTAGCCTTTCTAAGGGACCAACAATTGGTATCGGAGCAGTGTTCTTTAACAAGCTATTGTTGAAAACTCACCTGATATAACTATCTCCTCTAGTTGATCTCTTGAAAAAGCCTAGTCTTTCAGTTTCCAGACTTTGCATAATCCTGTTTTCACTCACTCTCACAATGGATAACAATCAGTATGCCAGACATTTGCTAATGTGCAATATGGACAAATTTGATGAATTCAAACGTCATTTGCAGGCTTTTCTAGCAGCATCTCATGATGAGATGATTGATGTACTCACTGATGGACCTATCCAGATCACTTACATGCAAACTGTTGGTGAAAATCAAGTTAGAGTTCCCAAGCCCAAAAGCGAATGGACCAGTGATGATCGAAAAAGGAATAACTTGAACAACAATGCCATGGATATCATACTGAGAACTCTTGACAGCAATATGTATCTGAAAGTCAATGATTGCACTATGTTGGTCCTTTGAAAAGGCTTTGGTTAAGTTTAGAGGGGGGGTGAATAAACTTAACACTTAAAACTTTGGAGTTAACAAATTCTGCAACTTCAGCAGTCTGATGATACTTCAGTAGTCTGCTGTTACCTCAGCAGCCTGCTGATAAACAGTAGTCTACTGATAGTTGAGTTTGCTGAATTTGTGCAGTGGAATTATATCAAAATTAAGCCTTTATACTTGTTGTTAAAAATGATACTAAGTATTAGATACTCAATAGTGTATGTGTGTGATTTCAGTTGCTAGATTCAGTAGGTTGATGTGTGAAATAAACTAAGTGCAGAATGTAAATGCTGGAAGTAAGTAGGCAGATTTTATAGTGGTTCCAGGTGGTGTAATCCTGTCAGTCCACTCTTCTCCTGTGATATTGGAGGAAATTCACTAGAGATCTTTGATGTAGCTGTTACAAAGATTCCTAAGTTGCTTGTCCTTCACCAATAACTATGGCTTCACAAACTGAAAACTGGGAACAGGTAGGATTGCTGCTCCTGAGTCTTCCACTGGTCCTTGAAGGGTAGGATTGCCTCTTCACCAGCTCCACCACAAACAACAGTCTTTCACACAACTGTGCTTCACTGTCTTCAGCAGGTTCTTTATAAAATAAAGATTGAATCAAATAAATGATTCAGTTGCAGCAGCTTGATTAGGATGATATAATCAGCAGCTTGCAGTCTTCAAGTGTGTATGCTTGATGTAGCCTAAATGCAGAATACACTTGAAGAATTTCTCTAGATCAGTAGCTTTAAGTTCAGTAAATTCAGCAGGGTGTTTTTCAGCTCAGTAAAATATCTCTTCAGAGTTTATCAATTTGCATCTACTTGTTTCTGAGTTGAAAGTCCTCTATTTATAGGTAGGAGGACATGTGACTTATATTTGAAATTCAAATGTAACCGTTCCTTGTTTTTGTCCCATCTGATTTGCTTTTGTCACTATTCATAGGACTGACACTGTCAGAATTCCTTTTTGACAGTGCAGTCTGTCCACCCTTTGACTTATAACCATTGGATAAAAATCTGAATCATCCCAACGTCTGTTTAATCTCAGTCCTTGATTTGTTTGATAAATCAGAGGTAGTTGGTTGTCCTTATCCATGTAATCTTCCAATATAATCTTGAATTAATCGAGGTATATTATCAGCAG
Source organism: Gentiana dahurica var. dahurica (assembly GCA_024500145.1). Classification (NCBI taxonomy): domain Eukaryota; kingdom Viridiplantae; phylum Streptophyta; class Magnoliopsida; order Gentianales; family Gentianaceae; genus Gentiana; species Gentiana dahurica. The sequence goes on from CM044906.1 coordinate 35,188,507, forward strand.
GTTCATCAGTCTGCTGAGATACCTGTCAGTCTGCTGAACTGCAATCTTCTGTGTATAAAATACAATGCAGCTGATTTCTTTTATCTAACTTTAATTTGTGAAGTTAGATTACACCCTTTTTAATTATAACCAAGTTCCAAACATCATCCAACTTATGGAACTTAGACCTTCTACACAAGGTATATGTAATCAGTTTAGGTCATCACAGACTTGCCTAAATTCTAATTCCATATCCTTGAATTAAATTACTAAGTTTGATCCATTAGCCTTCTGTAACTGAGTTTGAACCCTCAGCCTTCAGTCTTCAGCAGGTTCCAGACTAGTCTACTGACCTATCTACCCTACTGATATGGACCAGTCTGCTGATATAAATCAGCTGACCATTACAGTGCTTGTTTGATCAAACCTATTCATAAATCAAACTCTAATAAACCTATACATTTGATCTAGACATCTTTTTGCCTTTGCACTATAACAGCTAGTCTGGAACTCATCATCAAAACATAGAAACAAGTCCAACAATTTCCCCCTTTTTGGTGATGATGCCACTACCCTCACCTAACAGCAAAGCAAAAAGATAAAAACAAGAACAGAACAAATTTCAGTCAATTCTCATTATAACCAATTGTTCATTGTTATTACAGTCTAGATGCAGCAAAGATAAAATGTGATAAGTATGCTGATCTACTGTCTTCTTTCTCTTTCCTGTCTAGCCTTCTCCACTTGTTCTTGGTAGGCTCTGATTTCTTCTATCATGTCCTTCATCCATTCATTTTCAATCAGTGTGAAATCAATGTAGGGATTTACTTCTTTCCACCACTTCCTTGCTTCATGCATGAGAAGATTAATTTGATTCACTCTGAAACCAAACTTCATGTATAGTTCCTTGAACTCATCAAGTGAGTCCTTTGCTTTTGTGATAGGCAAAGTCCTATCACCTCTGCCACTTCTTCCACCTCTTCCACCTCTGTAAGTTGCCCTTAAGGCTTTGACTCTTGCTTCCTAAAATTTTAATCCCAAGAAAGAGTTTAGACCTTCATGATATCCCTTGTCATGATAAGGTTTCCTTCTGTTATAGTATTCTTTCTTGTATTGTCTGAGGAGATCATCAGTAAGTTGAACTCTGCCAGGTGCAGGTTGTCTGTAAGCATTAGTCTCATCCTCCCATCTTTTCATTGAAAAGAGTATTGCAGCCTCTTTTGCTACTGCTGTTTGGCCCTCTTCCCCCTTAGTGACATCATCAACAAACCGGGACATTAGGCCATGAACACCCTCCTGTGAGATTACCTGATTATTCAGTTGTCCTTCCATAATCTCAGTTCTGGTATCAATTGCAGTAATCCTTGATTGCAGGGTCTCTTCCAGTAGATTGATCCTTTCAGTAACTTTAGGATCCAATCCAGCAAGTTGGGATGTTCCAGCAACCTCAGCAGGCTTAGGTGTTTCAGCAAGCTTGTCAAGTTTCTGATGAATGGATGTAAGTTGGTCTTTCAGAAACTTCTCTTTCGCTGTGTTTCCTACCTTGATTCCCCTCACATCTAGTATCAGGTTATTCACAGCATTTTGAGTAGATGTGAAGTTTGAAGTAACTGTATCAGCAGATTGTCTGTTCTCATTTACTAGTTTCATCAGTTCTTCAAATCTCTTTTCTTGTCTACCCAATTGAGTTCTTAACTGTTGCATATCATGCCTCACAGTCCTTAACTCATTCAAAACTTTTACTGGTACCTCACCAGTCATTCTTCCACCAGTAGCCTCATCAGCAAGCTCCTCAACATTGTATTGTGGCCTCTGATTGCTCACAACCAATGCCCAACTCCTATCTAATCCAGCAGGATTAGGTCCTTGATATTCTTCTAAGATAGGATCAATGGCTGGTTCTTCAAAAATAGGTACAAATGCCTGGGGGGGATCAACATCAACATTTTCTTCTTCAGGCATTTGGAACTCCTCATCACTAAAGTCATAGTCCAGAATCTGCTCATCCTCATTAACAGCAGTCTGCTGACCATCTTTCCCTTTAGTGGTCTTGACTTCAGTAGGCTCCACTACAGCAGCCTCTTGAACAGCAGGGGTTTCCTCCAAACCCAAAACTGGTTCCAACCTTTGTCCAGGTGCTGTTTGTAACTCAGCAGCCTGTACCTCCTGTTCCAACCTGTGTCCAGGTGCTGTTTGTAACTCAGCAACATGTACCTCCTCTTCAACTCTTTATGGATTGAATATAGCCTCATTATCCACTTGGAATCCTTCAGCATGACCAATTTTTGTTAAAATAATGGCAGTTTTGGATAAAGTATCCTCAGTGTCAAATCCATCTTGATATTGACAGGAGTCCTCTGAACTAGCACTTGGCTCAATATAATCAGTAACCTTCTCTTCATCCAAATCAGCACTCTGTTCAGCTTCAGTTTGTGCAGTAGGCTCTACAACATGGAATGTAAATGATTCATCAGCTAGCCTACCAGCACTTAAATTGACTCCTTCATTGATCAATGCCTCCAGATCATCCATGGTGAGATCCTACAGATCCTCATCCATCTCTCCAATCTACTGGCCCTCAGCAGACTTACCAGTCTCAGTGGGTTCAGCTTCTATTCCATCAATGGCTCCTTGACTAGTAGCTTCAATTTTTGTTTCTCTAGCCACTCCACTGGTCTCCCCAGGGAACATGGGGGAATTATCATCAGAATCTGATGAATCACTGTCTGGTGTGTACTTTGGATCTCTGAACATAATTCCTCCACTTTTCTTTCCTTCATCCAAAAGATCCATCAGCCTAGATTGCAGCATGCTAGTGTCTAACTAATCCAACAGGCTGTCCACACACAGCTGCTCAAATGCCCATTCTTCAAATCCACTCATTGGATCAGCAGCTGGTTTTTGTTTCTTGTAGAATCCAAACTTCCACTGAAAGTAGTTTTGCACCTTTTTGAAGTTAGGATCTACTTTGTCCTTCTTAGATGCCTTCTCATATGGCATAGATGGATTTCTAGTGGCAGGTTCAGTAGCTTGCTGACCTCCAAAAGTTCCCACAAGTAAATTCATTGTTTCTTCAACAGATGCTTCAAAGTCAGTAGGTTGCTGAGGCGGTATATTTGTACCTACTACTTCCATCTGTACAACACTTGGTTCCCCCTGACTTACATGCTCATCAGCAGGGTTAGCAGCAGACTGCTCTTCCCCCTGAGTTCTTGCAACACTTGCAGGGTCTTCAACCAACTCTTTAACTACCACAGCAGGTTCAGGTTCAGTGGTTTGCTGTGGATCTTCAGTAGATACTACAGCAGGCTCAGGGTCAGTAGACTGCTGTATATCTCCAACAGATTGCTCAACAACAACCTGTGCAGCTTCAAAAGACTTAACAACCTCTTCTGGTGAGGAGTCAGTAATTTCCACAGGCTTGATGATAGTCAAGGGCTCAGCCTCAATAGCCTCTTCTTCCTCTTCTACTGAAGCTTCTTCTTGGACTCTTTGTCCTTCCAAGATTTTCAATTCCTTTCCTTTGCCATACTTTTTCTTTGTGGCAATCTACTTCATCCTCTTGGAGAGGGGTTCATCATCATCCGTTCTAGTAGACTTATTCTTTCTACTAGCTTCCTTTTGTTGTTCCTCAGATTCTCAACAACAGTTTTTCTGGCAGCTACAGCAGGGTCAGTAACCTCTTCTTCAGCTGGACCCTCAGCAGACACAACAGTCTGTGCTGTTTGCTTCTTTGTTCTTTTAGGTTTCAATACCTCTGAAATCTTCCTTGTATCTGCACATTTTCTTTTCTCAGAAGTTTTCTTTGGTGCAGTAGGTTTGACAGATTTCTTCATAGTTTGCTTGACCTGGTCACCACCAGCATCACCATCATCTCCATCACTATCATTATCAGCAGCAGGGTCAGCAACATCTTCATCATCATCTAGACCAGGAATAGCATAATCAATTTCCTTCTTGTATCTAGACTGATTAATCTTCTCAGGTTCAATATCAGGAATCTTCAAGTGATTCAGCAGGGTCTGAACCATTAATCCTAAGGGCAAGGCCTTGGATTTCCTTTTTCCATCTTTTTATTCCTTGGCTACTTTCTTCATGTAATGAATGAAGTATCCAGCCCAATCAAACTTCATGCTTCTGCAAATGATCATCATCAGCTCTATCTTGGGTCCTGATAGAGTGTCCATACTTCCAACCAGTCCAAGTATGTTCTTTGCAATGAGTTTGCTCAGCAGACTGTACTCATTCCCAATATGTCTTCAATTGATTCCTGGAATGGATTTGGTGGCTGCATTTGTTTTGATTTTGTCAACAAAATCCATCTTGGATAGTCCCATTGCTTCAGGATTTGTTGGTGCATCTGCCACTTCTTCAAAACCAAAGACTTCCCTCAGTAGACTAGGGGAAACTTCAATCTCCTCAGCATTCACAGTTGTCTTGAATGCTTCATTTCCTTCTTCCACAACCATGTTCTTCCAGATATCAATAACATTTGTGTATGATATTGTTTCCAATCTTATATTGAGTATATTTTCCAAACCTGCAAACCTCCTTATTCTTCTACCGATGTTGATGGCCAATTCTGTTTTGTTTGCATCAACAACAAAGCCTCTAACACTTTGGCTTGATTCAATCTGAACGTCAATCCTTTCCGCCATTGTTATGAGAAAAATGAGATGAAGAAGATAGATTGTAAATCTGTGTTCACACAGTGTAAAAACAGAGATATAGCAGATTTTGCAAGTAGAGAGAATCTGCTGCGTGTAGGTCTGTATAAATAGACAGTGAGTAGTTGTAACTGTCAGTGCACGTACATCCATGTCAACCACGATTAATCTGAGTGAATTCTGTCTTGACACGTGTTCCATAACTCCTCCATAACGCTTTGTAACCGTTGGATCGTGTTAACTATGGTAATAAAAGATAGGATAAATATCCCGCCAAACTGCTTTTTGACTTAATAAATTTTGACTGTGTAACGTTTCATTCAGCAGGGTTGTCCTCAGCAGGGTTGGCTCAGCAGTCTGTTGATAAGGGTGCTTCAGCAGCCTGCTGACAAAGTGAGTCTGATGATCCTTGATTTCTTCTATTTTGTTCAATTGATAATACAAGATGAAGTTTAATACCAATGACTGATCTGTCAAGAGAGCTCACCCAACATGACAAAGACCAATCCCCTTGGCAACCTCATTTGCTCAGTTGTCCAAACATAAGTACATGGAATTGTTAATACCAATGACTAATCTGCTAAGTGAGCTCACCCAACATAGCAAAGACTAATCCCCTTGGTGAATTCCAGTACATTGCTGAATATCAGTTAACTTTTATAATTCCAAGTTCAGTCCTTAGCTTGGGAAATCTTTCACTATCAAGTGGTTTAGTGAAGATGTCAGCAAGTTGATTTTCAGTAGGGATGTATAGAACCACCACATCTTTCTTTTCAACATGATCTCTTATAAAATGATGTCTCACATCAATATGCTTAGTTCTTGAGTGCAAAACAGGATTTTCTGTGATTGCAATTGCACTTGTGTTGTCACACATAATTGGAATTTCCTTTTCTTCAATTCCATAATCCCTTAACTGTTGTCTTAGCCATAGTACTTGTGCACAGCAACTTTCAGCTGCAATGTATTCAGCTTCAGCAGTAGAAGTTGATATTGAATTCTGTTTCTTGCTAAACCAGGAGACCAGTCTACTTCCCATTAACTGACAAGTTCCTGTAGTGCTTTTTCTATCAATCTTACATCCAGCATAATCAGAATCCGAGTAGGATAAAACTTTGAAGCTTCCATCCTTGGAATACCATATCCCTACTCCCAAAGTCTCCTTTAGGTACTTGAGAACTCTCTTGACTGCACCTAAATGACTTTCTTTAGGTTTAGATTGAAATCTTGCACAAACACCTACAGCAAAGGATATATCAGGTCTGCTGGCAGTAAGGTACAGCAGACTGCCTATCATCCTTCTGTATAAGGTCTGATCAAAATCTTTGCCTTCTTTATCTTCATCCAATCTGATGTTTGTACTCATTGGAGTTGATATCTTGGTGCTGTTTTCCATACCAAACTTCTTCAGCAACTCTTTGGTATACTTGGTTTGATGAATGAAGATTCCATCTTTCAACTGTTTGACTTGCAATCCTAAGAAGTAGTTCAATTCTCCCATCATACTCATTTGGAATTTGCCCTTCATTAGATTTGCAAACTTTTCACAAAGTAAATCATTTTCAGAACCAAATATTATGTCATCCACATAAATCTGTACCAGCAGGTTGCTATTCCCTTCACTGATTCTGAATAGTGTCTTGTCAATGGTGCCTTTTGTAAAACCATTGTCCACCAAGAATTGAGATAGAGTCTCATACCATGCTCTTGGTGCTTGTTTCAATCCATAAAGTGCTTTGTTGAGTCTATACACTTTATCTTCTTGATCTTTAACTTCTAATCCAGGAGGTTGCTGAACATACACTTCCTCCTCTAGAATGCCATTCAAAAATGCACTTTTGACATCCATTTGATATACTTTGAAGTTTTTATATGCAGCATGTGCCAAGAATAATCTGATAGCTTCCAATCTTGCAACAGGTGCATAAGTTTCATCAAAATCTATTCCTTCTACTTGAGAATAGCCTTTTGCAACTAGTCTGGCCTTATTCCTTACAATGGTACCAGATTCATCAAGTTTATTTCTGTATACCCACTTAGTACCAATGATATTTGCATGACTTGGCCTTTCAACTAGTGTCCAAACTTGATTTCTTTCAAATTCATTCAATTCTTCTTGCATAGCAATTATCCAATCTGGATCTGAAATTGCTTCTTCAACAACTTTTGGTTCCATTTGAGATAGAAAGCAAGTAAACACAGCTTCCAGTTGTCTTCTGGTCCTTACACCTTGCTGTACATTGCCAATAACTTGTTCAGCAGGGTGATTCCTTAACCAGTGAGGATTCTGGTTGGTTTGATTATCAGGAACCTCATCTTCAGTAGGGTCTGCTGTAGCTCCTTCAACAACAGGGGGTTCAGCAGATCCTTGAATTGCTTCAGTTGTTGCATCAGTAATGTCACCAGCAGGGTGTTCAGCAGGGGCAGTATCAGAAACTTTTAAGTCATTGAATCTTTCCAAAACTTCAACACAATCTGGATCAGTGACTTGTTGATTCTCAGCAGGTTCACAATCTTCATCTTCCATACCAGTAAACTTTGGTTCATCAAACACAAAATGGATTGTTTCTTCATGTTTCAGTGACCTCCTGTTCAGTACCCTGAATGACTTACTGACTGAAGAATGTCCCAAGAAAATCCCTTCATCTGACTTTGGTTGGAATGTCTTCAAATGAACCTTGTGATTTAGGATAAAACACTTGCTTCCAAATGGATGGAAATAGGATATATTTGGTTTCCTTCCATTCCAAATCTCATAAGGTGTCTTCAGCAGCTTCTTGTTCACTGATGTTCTGTTTTGTGTATAGCATGCTGTATTAACTGCTTCAGCCCAATATCTTTCAGGTAACAATGCTTCACAAATCATTGTTCTTCCTGCTTCCTTTAAAGTTCTGTTTCTTCTTTCAGCAACCCCATTTTGCTGAGGTGTACCAGCAGCAGCAAGTTGATGTAGTACACCATTCTGTTCACAGTATTCTCTTATAACTTTGTTGAGAAATTCAGTACCCTGATCTGATCTTATTTTTATTACTGATACACTTTTCTCATTTTGTAATCTCTTTAAGAGATTAGGCATGCTTTTGAGTGTTTCACTTTTCTTGTTCATAAAAACCACCCAAGTGTACCTTGAATAATCATCCACAACCATTAAAGTGTATTTCTTTCCTGTTACACTTGTTGGAGTTGTTGGTCCAAAAAGATCCATATGCATCAGCTCCAACACTCTATTAGTTGATTGTTTAGTTTTTGACTTGAAGCTTGACTTTATCTGTTTGCCCTGCTGACATGCATCACCTATAGCATCCTTCTTGAATGTGATCTCAGGTAAACCAATCACCAGCTTCTTCTTTACCAACTGATTGATATCATCAAAGTTCAAATGATTCAACTTCTTGTGCCATAACCAATTGAGTTCAGACTTGGTATGCACAATCAGGCAGATTTCTGGAACTGCAGTAGACCAATCCACAACATACATGTTTTGTTGTCTTCTACCAGCAAGTACAACTTGATTACCTCTTTCACTAATGACAATACAGTTGTTTTTGTCAAAAGTGACCTTGTATCCCATATCACAGAATTGTCCAGTGCTCAGCAAGTTGTAGTCCAGTCCTTCCACATATGCAACATTCTTGATTGTAAGTCCATTTCTCATAAGTGTGCCATATCCTCTTGTATATCCTGGTGTATTCTTGTTGCCAAAATTCACCCTTGGACCATCTTTTGCCACAAAGTTTGATAAACAGTGCTTATTCTTTGTCATATGTCTGGAACATCCACTGTCAATGTACCAGACGCCCTACAAAACAAAGTTAATACATTTTAGGTACCCAAACCTGTTTGGGTCCATAGTGGTCAGTAGTAAGCATTACTTTTGGTAAGTTTCCATAAGGTCTTCTCCTAAAAGTGTCATACTTTGGTTCATACATGTATTCAACACATCCATAAGTTCTAACAGTTGGTTGTGTAGTATTCACATATGTTTTCTGGCCTTTTGATTTATAATGCTGTTTGAAGTGACTCTTGTTGTTAGAAGCATCAATATAACTATTTGTTTGCTGTCTGTTAGGAACAGCCCTATAGTATGGAGTCTGCTGAGGTCCCTACTGAGTCCTTTGCTGATTCCATTGCTTAGGTTTTACCCTAGCAGCATGGTTATACTGGTTGCTTCTATCAGCAGGTACAGGAATATTCCAGTCATCATCAGTAGGGAACAATCTACCTTTCCCCCTGAGATAAGTATCCCTTGAATGATTAACATTTTTGGGTTTAGGATTCTTATCCTTGGAATATTTCTGACCTTTACCTTTTTGTGGTCCAGCAGACTTGGTAGCAGGTCTGCTATCAGTAGGTCTAGAAGGTCCAGTAGTCCTATTTTTGGATTTGTTCTTTTTGTTAGGAGCTGTTGACTTCTTTGACTTCTGATTTTGCTTCCTTGAACTATCCTCAGTAGGTTTTACTGCCTCAGCAACCTTACTTGAAGTTGGATCTTGTGCTAGTACAAACTTAGGACCAATTCTGGTACTAGGTTCAGTAACCTTACTGGATCCACTCTTTTTGGATTGTTGAGTTCCAAATCCAAGCCATGTTTTATCACCATAAGGCTTTCCAGATTTGTATGCAGTAGAGGAGCAAGATGGGTCAGCAGATTCAGGGGCTGCTGGATGATCAACAGACTTACACTGATTCTGTCCAACATTTTTTCCTTACCTTTGAGAACTCTTATTTCAGCTTTCAATCTTCCAACTTCTAATTCAAGAGCTTCTTTTTCAGCGTTCACAATCTCATAACCAGATTGTATTATCCTCAGTTGATTAAGGATGGCATCCAAAGTCTCATTATTGTCAGAATTTCTAGGATTTGAACCACAAGTTGATTCACAATCACTTCCAGCAGGAGTATTGATGGATACAGTATTGTATACCTCCTCAGTTTCATCCATATTGGCCATCAAAGCATAGTCTTCCATATCAGCAACCAGTGTTGTGTCATCTGAATCATTTCCCTTTTCAGATTCTACTTCATACCCTGATTCATCTTCAGCAACCATAGCCTTCTTGCCATGTCTTCATTGTTGACTCTTGGTCTTCAGTAGGTCTGGACAATCAGGTCTAAAGTGTCCAGGCTTCTTGCAGTTGAAGCAAAGATAATCAGGTTCCTTACTTTGTTTTAACTCAGGACAGTCAGGTTTAAAGTGTCCTGGTTTCTTGCAATGAAAGCACAGATAGTCATTATCTTTCTTTGATTCTTCTTTCTTCCTTTCAGTAGGCCTTTTTGTGAAATTTCTTACAGGGGCCTTTCCTGTCTTCATCATCCTGATTTTCTTGCTCAGTATGGCAATATGTTCCTGCATTTCATCCAGTAGATTATCTTGTCCTCCAGATGTTTCTTCCTGATGTGAAACAGCCAATGCAGTGGTCTTTGGCTCTTCCTTTTCAGTCTCAGGTACAAGTTTTTTGCTAAATTCATAAGCCTTGAGATCTGAAAACAATTTGAAGGAGTCTTCTTCATGTAGCTTTCTCATTTCCTCTATTGCAGTCACCTTCATTTTCCAAACATCTTTTGCAGGTAATCCTTCCAAGATCTTTGTGTTTATTTCCTCTTTTGAGTAACTTACACTCAGCAGGGTAAGTTCATCCAGGATAGCATTAAATCTTGATTCCATCTGCTCAATGGTTTCATTTGGTAGCGTCTTGAACTTTTGAAACCTCTTTTTGACCACACTGATTTTGTTCTTCTTTATTGCATCAGTACCTTCACAGATCAACTGTATCTTGTCCCAAAGTTCCTTTGCAGTTTTGCAGTCTTTAACCTTCATGTACATATTGCTATCCAAGGTTCTGTAAATGATATCAATAGCAATATTGTTGAGGTTTGCTCTTTTTCTGTCTTCTGCATTCCATTCTCTTTTTGGTTTAGGAATGTACTCAGTTGTATCACCCACTGTTACTGACTTGGTAATCTCCAGTGGTCCATCAGTTAGTACATCCATCATCTCATCATGAGTTGCAGCAAGGTAAGCCTGCATACGACGTTTATATTCATCAAATCTGTCTAGAGAACACATCAGCATAGTTCTAGCATACTGAGCATTATCCATGATGCAAGACTTTGAAAATCAGTGATTTAAAAAAAATTACAAAGAATTTTCACAAACACAACAAGTAGGATTTCTTCAGAACAGAAGCACTACTCAGATACCAATTGTTGGTCCCTTGAAAAGGATTTGGTTAAGTTTAGAGGGGGGGTGAATAAACTTAACACTTAAAACTTTGGAGTTAACAAATTCTGCAACTTCAGCAGTCTGCTGATACTTCAGTAGTCTGCTGATACCTCAGTAGCCTGCTGATAAACAGTAGTCTACTGATAGTTGAGTTTGCTGAATTTGTGCAGCGGAATTATATCAAAATTAAGCCTTTATACTTGTTGTTAAAAATGATACTAAGTATTAGATACTCAGTAGTGTATGTGTGTGATTTCAGTTGCTAGATTCAGTAGGTTGATGTGTAAAATAAACTAAGTGCGGAATGTAAATGCTGAAAGTAAGTAGGCAGATTTTATAGTGGTTCCAGGTGGTGTAATCCTGTCAGTCCACTCTTCTCCTGTGATGTTGGAGGAAATTCACTAGAGATCTTTGATGTAGCTGTTACAAAGATTCCTAAGTTGCTTGTCCTTCACCAATAACTATGGCTTCACAAACTAAAAACTGGGAACATGTAGGATTGCTGCTCCTGAGTCTTCCACTGGTCCTTGAAGGGTAGGATTGCCTCTTCACCAGCTCCACCACAAACAACAGTCTTTCACACAACTGTGCTTCACTGTCTTCAGCAGGTTCTTTATAAAATAAAGATTGAATCAAATAAATGATTCAGTTGCAGCAGCTTGATTAGGATGATATAATCAGCAGCTTGCAGTCTTCAAGTGTGTATGCTTGATGTAGCCTGAATGAAGAATACACTTGAAGAATTTCTCTGGATCAGTAGCTTTAAGTTCAGTAAATTCAGCAGGGTGTTTTTCAGCTCAGTAAAATATCTCTTCACAGTTTATCAATTTGCATCTACTTGTTTCTGAGTTGAAAGTCCTCTATTTATAGGTAGGAGGACATGTGACTTATATTTGAAATTCAAATGTAACCGTTCCTTGTTTTTGTCCCATCTGATTTTCTTTCTGTCACTATTCATAGGACTGACACTGTCAGAATTCCTTTTTGACAGTGCAGTCTGTCCACCCTTTGACTTATAACCATTGGATAAAAATCTGAATCATCCCAACGTCTGTTTAATCTCAGCCCTTGATTTGTTTGATAAATCAGAGGTAGTTGGCTGTCCTTATCCATGTAATCTTCCAATATAATCTTGAATTAATCGAGGTATATTATCAGCAGGTTCATCAGTCTGCTGAGATACCTATCAGTCTGCTGAACTGCAATCTTCTGTGTATAAAATACAATGCAGCTGATTTCTTTTATCTAACTTTAATTTGTGAAGTTAGATTACACCCTTTTTAATTATAACCAAGTTCCAAACATCATCCAACTTATGGAACTTAGACCTTCTACACAAGGTATATGTAATCAGTTTAGGTCATCACAGACTTGCCTAAATTCTGATTCCATATCCTTGACTTAAATTACTAAGTTTGATCCCTTAGCCTTCTGTAACTGAGTTTGAACCCTCGGCCTTCAGTCTTCAGCAGGTTCCAGACTAGTCTACTGACCTATCTACCCTACTGATATGGACCAGTCTGCTGATATAAATCAGCTGACCATTACAGTGCTTGTTTGATCAAACCTATTCATAAATCAAACTCTAATAAACCTATACATTTGATCTAGACATCTTTTTGCCTTTGCACTATAACAGCTAGTCTTGCACTCATCATCAAAACATAGAAATAATTCCAACACACTATTGCAAAAGATATGTGGGAGAAACTTCAATTTGTTTGTGAATGAACTGATTATATTAAAGAAAATAAGATCTCTGTAGCAAAACAGAAGTTTTATAATTTCAAGATGAAGTTAGGAGAGAACATTGATCAAATGGAAACAAGGTTCAGCGCCATAATGGACGAACTAGCTTTACTCAAGATTGAGTATACCAAGAAAGAAATTAACACAAGAATCTTGAAGGCTTTACCCATGTGCTGGAATATGAAGGTCACAGCAATGGAAGAATCATGAAGACTTGATATAGTAGATTCCTTGAAAATCTTCTCATACCTCAAGGCTTATAAATTTAGCGAGGATTTCACAAGCACAGCTGTTATAATCAAGGCTGTGGAGGAACCCAAAACAACAGCACTCGCAGCAGCCTCTAATGAAAATCAAGAAACCTCATCTAACATTCTTCAGCAATTAGATGAGATGGAAGAACATATGGCCTTAATGATGAACAGAATTCGAAGAATAAAGAGTGGACATCCAGTCACTCAGAAGTTTATCAAGAAGACTCCCGAAAAGAGAAAAGACGATGAGTATCTCTGCTTCAACTGTAAAAAGCTTGGACACTATAAAGCTGAATGTCCAGAGCTGACTGGTAAGAAAACTAAGCAATGAAGAATTGGCAGAAGAGCACTTTTAGCCGGAGATTATTCAGACTATGAGGCTGGCACTGAAAGATTATCAGATGACACGGCTCTAATGGCTCACATGGAGGATCCAAATGAAGTATGTGAATCTACCTCTAAATATTTCTCAGCTGAGATTTTCGTGCAAAATGCATGTTCTTCGACTTCTGACTCCAATCCAAAAAATCTAGAATTGATGAATCAGCTGGTAACCATCCAAGATGGTTATGAATCAATTAAATCTGAGAAAGAAGTTCTAATTCTTGAAGTTGAAGGATTGAAGTCTAAACTAAACATGATGAAACTGACTGGAACTGATAAAGGGAAGAATCAGTATTAGCCTACTGCATTAGCAGAAGCAACTGAATCTTTTTCTCAATCAAGTTCAATTACTGGATTCAAATCAAGAAAGCCATATGGAGACAGAACTGGCTTAGGATTTGATACACAGCAATCATCTAAGGAGGGAACTAGCAAAGCTGTTGAACCTAATATCAAAACTGGTATTAAGTTTGTGGCTGAGCAACTTTCACTAACTGAGAAAATTGCTGAACCAGTAAAGTCAACCTCTCATAAGACAACTCAATTTTCTAAGAAGACAGCCGCACCTACCAACAAAGGTAAATCGAATGGTAGATCAGATGTACCTCAAGGAAACAAGGAATGGTAGATCAAATGTAAGATTTACAAAAACTGATCAAGTCAAGAACCAGAAAAATTATAATCAGAGTAAATCTAAGAATTTCACTCATTCAAAGATTCACACATCAAGGGGAAAGGTAGATTATACCCCACTGATGATGATTGGAATTTTACTGAACCTACTATTAAAACTGATAAAAACAATCATAAGTTTCAGTCCAAGAGTCAGCAGAGGACCTATCCTAGTTCTCAACAAAAGTCTTAGTACAAAGGTCAATCTAGACCTCAGTACAAAAGGAATGATGGTTATTATTCAGCCTTTAATAATAGAAGACATTTTGGAAATCAGTTTCAACCAGAAGATCTGAGAAATCATATAAATGAGACACAATCCAGGAAAAGATATTATGGAAGTATGGCTTATATATATGAAAACAAGTGCAACAATTTCCAGAGAAGACCTTATGGAAATATGCCCAGAGTTGTACTGACAACTGACCACTATTGACCCAAACATAGTTGGGTACCTAAAGCATTTTAATTTGTTTTGCAGGATTTTTGGTACTTTGACAGTAGATGTTCTAGGCACATGACAAAGAGCAAGGACTGTCTCACTGATTTTGTAGCTAAAGATGGACCAAGAGTCAATTTTGGAAGTAAAGATAAACCTGGTTACACAAAAGGTTATGAAAATTTAATCAGGAATGGACTCACTATCCAGAATGTATCTGTTGGACATATTTTAAGTTTTAGTGATGAGTGCCAGACTAGCTGTTATAGAGCAAAGGCAAAAAGATGTCTAGATTAAATGTATAGGCTTATTAGAGTTTGATCATTGTATAGGTTTGATCAAACAAGCATTGTAAAAGGTCAGCTGACTTTCATCAGTAGACATGTCTAGGTCATCAAGGTAACTAGGTCAGTAGACTAGTTAGGGACCTGCTGAAGACTGAAGGCTGAGGTGTCAAACTCAGTTATTGAAGGCTAAGGGATCAAACTTAGTATTTAAAATCAAGAATATGGAATCATAATTTAGAGAAGTCTGTGATGACCTAAACTAATTACATATACCTTGTGTACAAGGTCTAAGTTCCAAAAGTTAAGTGGTGATTAGAACTTGGTTATGTTCAAAATGGTGTACTCTAACTTCACAATCAAAAGTTACATAGAATACAGTCAGCTGAAGTGTTATAAACACAGCAAACTTCAGATAGTTGATTGAGCATTTCAGCAGACTTACATACACAAGAATCTGCTGAATATATATTTTCGATTTGATCAAAGGTTACATTGGAAGATTACAAGGATAAGGACAGATAACAAGTCTTGATTTTGTCAAAAAATCAATGGTCAAGATTAAAGGGACGTTGGAAAGATTCAGAGCTTTATCCAATGGACACAAGTCAAATGGAGACAGTCTGAAAACTGACAAAAAGAAGACTGACTGTGTCAGTACTATATACAGGGACAGAAATCAAGTCAAGATGGGGACAAATATGAAAGGGCTATGTTTGAATTTCAAACATAAGTCACAGAATTCTCTACTATAAATAGAGGACTTCTGATTCAGATACAAGGGATGAAGATTGATGAAAAACAACAATCAATCTCAAGCTATCAAGTTTATTATCAAGAAATTCACCCTTCTGACATTACTGAGCTTAAAGCTACTGATCCAGTATGTTCTTCAAGTGTAACCTGCTTTCAAGTTACATCAAGTTTACACACTTGAAGACATCAAGTTGCTGATCATTTCATCCTGATCAAGCTGCTGAAAGCTGAATCACTTACTTGATTCAACCTTTCTTTTACAAGAAACCTGCTGAAGACAGTGAAGCATCTTTTGGGTGTCAAGGACTGTTGTTTGTGGTGGAGCTGGTGAAGAGGCAATCCTACCCTTCAAGGACCAGTGGAATACTTTGGAGCAGCAATTCTACCTGGTTCAAGTGTTCAGTTTGTGAAGCCATAGTTATTGGTGAAGGACAAACAACTTAGGGATTTTTGTAACTGCAACCTCAAAGATCTCTAGTGAATTACCTCCAACATCACAGGAGAAGAGTGGACTGACAGGATTACACCACCTGGAACCACTATTTGCCTACTTACTTTCTGCATTTAGTATACGTATCACATCAACTTACTAAAACTAGCAACTGAATCACACACTTACACTGCTGAGTATCTAATACTTAGTATCATATTTAAACAACAAGTAATAAGGCTTATTTTGAATATATTCCACTGCAACAAATCCCGTAATATCAACAGTCAGCAGACTACTGAGCAGTCAGCAGACTACTGAGCAGTTAGCAGACTATTGAGCATTCAGCAGACTACTGACTTTGCTGAGTTTGTTAACTCCAAAAGTTTTAAGTGTTCAGTTTATTCAGCCCCCCCCCCCTAAAATTAACCAAAGCCTTTTCAAGGGACAACAATAGGTATCATAGCAGTGCTTCTGTTTTGAAGTAATCCTACTTGTTGTGCTTGTGAAAATACTTTGAAAACTTTTTCAAGTTTCTGATTTTCAAAGCTTTGCATCATGGATAACAACCTGTATGCTAGAACTATGTTGATACGTTCCTTAGATCGTTTTGATGAGTATAAACATCGTATGCAGGCTTTTCTAGCTGCAACACATGATGAGATGATGGATGTGTGGACTGATGGACCACTGGAGATCACTAAGTCAGTAACTGTGGGAAATTAAACTCAGTATATTCCAAAACCAAAAAGAGAGTGGTATGCAGAAGATAGAAAAAGCTCAAACCTCTACAATATTGCTATGGATTTCATATACAGAACTTTGGATAGCAATATATACGTGAAGGTGAATGATTGCAAGAGTGCAAAGGAACTTTGGGATAAGTTACAACTAATCTGTGAAGGTATTGATGCTATCAAGAAAAACAAGATCAGTGTAGCCAAAAAGAAGTTTCAGGATTTCAAAATGAAACCAAATGAAACTATTGAACAAATGGAGTCAAGATTCAATGCCATCATGGATGAACTCACTCTGCTGAAGGTAGTCTACTCAAAAGAAGAAATCAACTCAAAAATCTTAGAAGTCCTACTAGCAAAAGAAGTTTGGGAGATGAAGGTTACTGCCATAGAAGAAATGAGAACTCTACATGAAGAGGATACCTTCAAGTTATTTTCAGATCTCAAGGCCTATGAATTCAGTAAGAAACTTGTACCTGAGACTGAAAAGGAAGAACCAAAGACCACTGCATTGGCTGCTACACATCAAGAAGAATCATCATGAGCTCAAGATGATCTACTGGATGAGATGCAAGAGCAAATTGCCCTACTGAGCAAGAAGATCAGAATGATGAAAACTGGAAGAGGTTCTTCAAGAAGCTTCACTAAGAAATAAAGTGAAAAGAAAAAGGAAGAATCCAAGAAAGACAATGATTACTTGTGTTTTCAATGAAAGAAACCAGGACACTTCAAACCTGAATGTCCTAAATTAAAACAGAAAAAGGAACCTGATTATCTGTGCTTCAACTGCAAGAAACCTGGACATTTCAGACCTGATTGTCCAGACCTACTGAAGAACAAGAATCAGCAAAGAAGACCTGGCAAGAAAGCAATGGTTGCTGATGATGAATTAGGATATGAAGTTGAATCAGAAAAAGGAAATGAATCTGATGATACTGCACTTGTTGCTGATATGGAAGATTATGATTTGATGGCAAATATGGATGATACAGAGGAGGTATATAATTCTGTATCTATAAACACTCCTGTTGAAAGTGATTGTGAATCAACTTGTGGTTAAAATCCTAAAAATTCTGACAATGAAGAAACTTTGGATGCCATCCTTAATCAACTGAGGATAATACAATGTGGTTATGAGATTATGAGGGCTGAAAAAGAAGCTCTTCAAACAGAAGTTGAAAGCTGACTTAAGAGTTCTCAAGGGTAAGGAAAAAGAGTTTGGACAGATTCAACATAAGTCTACTGTACCTTCAAGAGCTGCTAAATCTGCTGAACAATCAAGTTCCTCCACTGCATTCAAATATGGAAAGCCTTATGGTGATAGAACAGGCCTTGGATTTGGAACTCAACAATCTAATAAGAGTGGATCCAGTAAGTTTAATGAACCAAGTACAAGAATTAGTCCTAAGTTTGTGCCTGCACAAGATCCAACTCCCAAAGAGGTTGCTGAGGCAGTTAAGCCTACTGAAAAGACTTCAAGAAAGCAAAATCAGAAGTCAAAAAGGTCAACAGCACCTAACAAAAAGAATAAATCAAAGAGAATGACTGATGTACCTTCTAGACCTACTGATAGCAGCCCTGTTACCAAGTCTGCTGGACCACAAAAGGGCAAAATCAGAAATATTCCAAGGATAAGAATCCTAAACCTAAAAATGTTAATCATTCTAAGGATACTTATCTCATGGGGGGAAAGGTAGATTATTCCCTACTGATGATGATTGGAATACTCCTGCCCCTACTGCTAAAAACAATAGACATAACCATAATTCTAGGGTAAGACCTCAGCAATCGAATCAGCAGAGGACTCAACAGAAGACTTATACAAGATCTCAGTAGGGACCTCAGCAGACTCCATATTACAGGGCTGGTCCTAACAGACAACAAACCTATGGTTATGCCAGTGCTTCTAACAATAGAAATCACTTCAAACAGCATTATATACCAAAAGGCCAGAAAGCATATGTGAATCCTACACAACCAAATGTTAGACCTTATGGATGTGTGGAATACATGTATGAACAAAAGTATGATACTTTTCAAAGAAGACCTCATGGAAATTTGCCAAGGGTCATGCATACCACTGACCACTATGGACCCAAACAGTTTTGGGTACCTAAAATACATTAACTTTATTTTGTAGGGTGTCTGGTACTTTGACAGTGGGTGTTTCAGACATATGACAAAGAATAAGCATTGTTTGACAAATTATGTGGCAAGGGATGGTCCAAGAGTCAACTTTGGCAACAAGAACGCACCAGGATACACAAGAGGATATGGCACACTTGTGAGAAATGGATTAACTATCAGGAATGTTGCATTTGTAGAAGAACTGGACTACAACCTACTGAGCACTGGATAGTTTTGTGACATGGGTTACAAGGTCACTTTTGACAAAGGCTACTATGTTGTCATTAGTAAAAGAGGTGAACAAGTTGTGTTGGCTGGAAGAAGACAACAAAACATGTATGTTGTGGATTGGTCTACTGTTGTTCCAAAGACATGCCTGATTGTGCATACTAAGTCAGAACTGAATTGGTTGTGGCATAAGAAGTTGAATCATCTTAATTTTGATGATATCAATCAGTTGGTGAAAAAGAAGTTGGTGATTGGTTTACCTGATATTACATTCAAAAAGGATGTTATTTGTGATGCATGTCAGCAAGGTAAACAAACCTAGTCAAGCTTCAAGTCAAAGACTAAGCAATCAACAAAAAGAGTTTTGGAGCTGATGCACATGGATCTATTTGGACCAGTACCACCAACAAGTGTAACAGGGAAAAAGTACACTCTGGTAGTTGTGGATGATTATTCAAGATACACTTGGGTAGTATTCATGAACAAGAAAAGTGAAACACTTCAAAAGATGCCTGAACTTTTGAAGAGATTGCAAAATGAGAAAAGTTTGACAGTAGTGAAGATCAGATCAGACAAGGGTACTGAATTTCTCAATAAAGTCATAAGAGAATATTGTGAGCAAAATGGTGTGCTGCACCAATTAGCTGCTGCTGGTACACCTCAGCAAAATGGGGTTGCTGAGAGAAGAAACAGGACATTGAAAGAAGCAGGAAGGACTATGATATGTGAAGCATTATTACCTGAAAGATATTGGGCTGAAGCAGTCAATACAGCATGCTATACACAAAACAGGACCTGCTGAAGACACCTTATTTGGAATGGAAGGAAACCTAATATATCCTATTTCCATCCATTTGGAAGCAAATGTTTTATACTAAATCATAAGGAGCAATTGAAGACATTCCAACCAAAATCAGATGAAGGAATCTTCTTGGGATATTCTTCTGTCAGCAAGGCATTCAGGGTACTGAATAAAAGGACATTGAAACATGAAGAATCAATACATGTTGTATTTGATGAACCTAAGTTCATTGGAATGGAAGATGAAGCTTTAGAACCTGCTGAGAATCAACAAGTCATTGATCCAGAATGTGTTGATGTTTTGGAAAGGATAAATGACTTAAAGATTTCTGATTCTGCCCCTATTGGTAACACTACTGATGCAACAAATGATGCAGTTCAAGGATCGTTGAACCCCTTGCTGAAGCAACAACAGAACCTACTGAAGATGATGTTCCTGAGAATCAATCTAACCAAAATCCACAATGGTTAAGGGATCACCCTGCTGAGCAAGTTATTGGCAATATACAGCAAGGTGTGAGGACTAGAAGACAATTGGAAGCAATGTTTACTTGTTTTGTATCTCAAATACAACCTAAATTTGTTGAAGAACCAATATCGATCCAGATTGGATAATTGCTATGCAAGAGGAATTGAATGAATTTGAAAGAAATCAAGTTTGGACACTAGTGGAAAGGCCTAATCATGCAAATATAATTGGAACAAAATGGGTATACAGAAACAAATTGGATGAATCTGGTACCATTGTAAGGAATAAGGCCAGACTAGTAGCAAAAGGCTATTCTCAAGCAGAAGGAATAGATTTTGATGAGACATATGCCCCAGTTGCATGATTGGAAGCTATAAGATTATTCTTATCATATGCTGCTCACAAAAACTTCAAATTATACCAGATGGATGTCAAGAGTGCATTTCTGAATGGCATTCTGGAAGAAGAGGTTTATGTTCAGGTTTTGAAGTTAAAGATCAAAAAGATAAATGTACAGACTTAACAAGGCACTTTATGGTTTGAAACATGCACCAAGAGCATGGTATGAGACCCTATCTCTGTTCTTGGTGGACAATGGTTTTACCAAAAGTACCATTGACAAGACTCTTTTTAGAATCAATGAAGGAGACAGCAAACTGCTAGTACAGATTTATGTTGATGACATAATTTTTGGTTCTGAAAATGAATTGGTATGTGACAACACAAGTGCAATTGCAATCACAGAAAATCCTGCTTTGTACTCAAGAACCAAGCACATTGATGTAAGACATCATTTTATAAGAGATCATATTGAAAAGAAAGATGTGGTGGTTCTCTACATCCCTACTGAAGATCAACTTGCTAATATATTTACTAAACCATTTGATAGTGAAAGATTTGCAATGTTAAGGACTGAACTTGGAATCATAAAAGTTGACTGATGTACATTAATAAGCAGTGTACTGGAATTCACCAAGGGGGTTAGCCTTTGCTATGTTGGGTGAGCTCACTTAGCAACTAGTCATTGGTATCAACAATTCCATGTACCTAATAAGTTTGGAAAATTGAGCAAATGAAGTTGCCAAGGGGATTGGTCTTTGTCCTGTTGGGTGAGCTCACTTGACAGATCAGTCATTGGTATTAAACTTCATCTTGTATTATCAGTTGGACAAAACAAGAGTAATTGAAGATCAGAAGAGTAACAGTCTCAGCATGCTGCTGAGGAACATTGTCAGTAGGCTGCTGATACAAGTCGACTGAAGACCAAAGCCGCTGAGTTATACGTTACAAGACAGTCAAACTTAAATGAAAGTCAACAGTAATTGGATATTATTCTTATCCTTTATAACCGCAGTTACAAATATCCAATGGTTACAACTTTTATGGAATCAATTAGTGGGACACGTGGCAATATCATATTAACTCCAACTTTAATCATGGTTAAATGCTACAGTACGTATACAGTACTTTTTCTGATAGTTACTACCCACTTTCTCTATATATACAGATATATACACAGAGATGATGCATACAACCTTCAGATCGTTTTTTCTCTGAAAACACACTGTGTGAACACATATTTTAAAGCTCTCTTCTTCATCTTTTTCAAAATTCTAATGGCGGATAAAGATGATTTTCACATTGGAACGAGCCAAAGTGTCAGAGGGTTCGTTGTTGATGCTAACAAAACTGAGTTGGCTATCAATATTGGTAGAAGAATCAGAAGATATGAAGGACTGGAAGATGTTCTTAATCTGAGATTAGAAAGCATATCTTACACAAATGTTGTAAATTTAAGGAGGAACATTGTGATAAGAGATGATAGAGAGGCATTTACTACCATAGTTAATGGCCAGGAGATTGAAATTTCCTCAAACCTGCTGAGGGAAGTGTTTGGGTTTGGACCTGGAAATAATGCTCCTACAAATCCTGAATCAATGGGGCTGTCAAGAATAGATTTTGTTGATATAATAAAGACCAACAAATCCATTACGGCCTCACTGAGTATCAATGCAAAGCACATCAAGATGGAATATAATCTGCTGAGTAAGATTATAGCCAAGAAAATTTTGGGATTCAGTGGAAGTCTTGACACATTGTCAGGACCCAAGATTTATTTGCTGATCATCATCTGCAAGAGTATGAAAGTTGACTGAGCTGGATTCTTTGTCCAATACATGAAGAAAGTAATATCAGAGGACATAGATGGGACAAGGAAGTCCAAGACACTGCCCTTGGGTTTGATGGTGCAAGCCCTACTGACTCATTTGAGAGTTGCTGATGTTGCACCTGAAAACATCAACAAGTCCAGATACAAAAAGGAGATCAGTTATATCATCCCTGGTTTGGATGATGATGAAGAGTTGGATACTGAAAGGATAGAGAGTGACAATGATGGAGATGATGATGATGGTGGTGAGCAAGTTAAACAAGTTGCTCAATCTGCTGCACCTAAGAAGGCTGCTAAGAAACGAAAGGCTGCTGATATAAGGAAGATAACTGAGATGCTTAAGCCTAAGAAAACAAGGAAGCAACCAGCAGAGACTTCTGAATCTACTGAGGGTCCAGTTGTTGTTGAAGTTACTAACCCTACTGAGGTTATAAAGAAGAAATCTGTTGCTGAGATTTTGGGAGAGCAACAGAAAGAGGATAAAAGAAAGAGGAAAGCTGCTAAGGATCTGGAAAGTGAACAATCTGCAAAAAGAATGAAAGAGGTTGTGAAAAAGAGGAAGCATGGAAAGGGTAAAGAACTAAGGGTCCTGGAGGACCAAAGAGAAAAAGAAGAAGAGGCTGTTGAGCCTATTGCTAATGCTGGTGTTGTTGTTGAGAAACACATTGAAGAACCACAGCACCCTGCTGTGGAAACTGTTCCAGACCCTACTGTGGAAACTACTAAGGTTGCAACTGAACAACAAAGTGAAGCACCACACAAACCTGCTGAACCAGAACTTGTTGTGGAAGTTATTGAATCTGAACCTATAAAAGCTGTTGAGCCTACTGAGGCTAGAGAGATTGTTGTTGACCAACATACTAAAGAACCACAGTAGACTACTAAATCTGCACCTGCTGTGGAGATTGATACAACTGTACAATACCCTGTCATTTCTGCAATAATTCAAGGGGAAGATCAATCTGTTGCTAACCCTGCTGATGAGTATGTAAGTCAGGAGGAACCTAGTGTTGAGCAGATGGAGGTAGCAGGGACAAATTTACTATTTGATGAGCCTACTGACCTGATGGCATCTACTAAGGAAACAATGAATTTGCTTGTTGAGACCTTTGAAGGACAACAAGCTGAACAAACAGCTCCTAGAAAGCCATCAATGCCTTTGAGAGTAAGGAGAAGAAAAGGAAGGAAGGGTATGTTGATCCTAAACTCAAGCTGGTTGCTGATTACTTTCAATGGAAGTTTGGCTACTACAAGAGACAAAAACCAGCTGCTGAGCCAATGACAGATTTTGAGGAATGGGCTTTCGAAAAGTTAGAAGTGGATAATCTACTTGACTTGGTGGATACTTCTTTGGTGGAAATGAAGTTGATGGAAATCATTGAAGGAGAAAAGGAACAAGGAAGTATCTTGTTTAAGGACCCTAGGGATGCACCAGATAGTGATGATTCATCAGCATCTGATTCTGATGATGATCATCCTACATATCAAGGAGAAGCCAGTGGAACTGCATTACCATTATCTAATGATGAAGCTGGACTCAACTAAACCAAGAGTAGAACAGTCTGCTGGTGTTGGCAAGTCTGTTGTAGGCAAGCAAACTTATGAGATGGATGAAGATCTGGAGGATCTAACCATAGGTGATTTGGAGGCTCTCATAAATGATGGAATAAATTTTGGAGATAACGGGCTGGTCAGTATGTCTGATATATTACTTGTTGTGGAATCTGATGCACACTCTGCTGATAAGCAGACTGACAACTTGGATGAGTAGATAGTATTTGCACATAGTGAGCCTGACATCAGTTCTGAAGATTCAGCTCAATATCAGGAGTGGTTTGACACTCAGGTTACTTTATCTCAAGCTGTTGATATTCTACAGAAGATTGCTGATGACAGAGGAGTGCTAGAGGAAAATTTGGCTGTTTTTCCTTTTATTTATATTGAAGAGAGGGTCCTGGTCACTGAGGAACTAACAGTGATAGAACAAAGATTGGATTTAGTGATGGGTTTTGAGGAATCACCTACACATTCTGTTGAAGAGGTGGTTCAGGTTGCTAAGGAACAAACAGCACCTAAATACAGGTTGGAACTGGAGGTACAGGTTGCTGAGGATCAGACAGCACTTGGACAAAGGTTGGAACCTACAATGGGTTTGGAGGAAACCCTTGTACTTGTTGAAGAGATTGTTATAGCACAGGTTGCTGAAACACCGGTGAGTACAATGCAGGCTACTGAAGTACAATCTACTGTAGTGAAGGCTACTGAAGGAAAGGATAGTCAGCAGGCTGCTGTTAATGAGGATGAACAGCTGCTGGACTATGATTTCAGTGATGAGGATTCCAAGTGCCTGAGGAGGAACTAGTTGCTGATGAACCTCAACAGGCACATGTACCACTTTTTGAGGAGGAACATGTTTTGGAACCTCAACCTGCACAAGATCCAATTTTGGAGGAAATATTTGGTTATGTGATTGAGGAGGGTCCTAAACCTGCTGGATGGGACAGGACAAGAGCTTTGGTTGTCAGCAGACAGAGGGCACAGTACAATGTTGAAGAGCCTACTGATGATGCTGCTGGACATATGGCTGGAGGTGTGGCTGGTGCAGTACCAGCACATGTTTTGGAAGAGTTGAGGGCTGTTAGAGCTGATATTACACAACTGAGGACTCAACTGAGTAGACAAGAAGAAATATTTGAAGATCTGATTAATTTATTGGAAAATAGAGGCGGAACCACTGAGACGGCTGCTTCCAACATCACTTTCAATCAATATGCACTTGCTGATCTTACCTTAGATATGAGAGGGATAAAACAGAGCAATGCACATAAAGATAAATTTCTGAATGAACAGTTTGCCTCATTGCACAAAAAGCTTGACAAGCTTGCTGAGGCTCCCAAGCCTGCTGTGGCTAACCCTGCTGAAACACCTCAACCTACTACATTGGATCCTAAGGTTACTGAGAGGATCAACCTGCTAGAGCAAACAATGGAAGGAAGAATCACTGCAGTTGACACAAGAACAGAAATAATGGAGGGTCAACTTGCAAATTTGGTGATCACACAGGAGAGTGTTCATGGTCTTCTGTCCCGTTTTGTTGATGTTGTCAATAAGGGGGAAGAGATCCAAACAGCAGTAGCAAAAGAGGCTGCAAGAATTTTTGCTCAAAAGAGATGGAAAGCTGATACAAATGCATTCAGAGAACCTACACCTGGCAAAATTCAGTTGACTGATGACCTCTTAAAAGAATATAAGAAGCTATACTATAGTAAGAGGAGACCTCAAGGGTTTTCATGAAGGGCTAAATTCCTTTTTGGGACTTAAGTTCTGGGAAATTAGAGTTAAAGCTTTAAGAGCTGCACACAGAGGTGGTAGAGGTGGCAGAGGTGGAAGAGGTGGAAGAAGTCTACCAACTACTTCAGCAAAAGAGTCACTAGAAGAGTTCAAACATGTGTACATGCGTCTAGGATTCTCTGTACATACAATCAATCAGACCCTACCTGAGGCATGGAAATGGTGGAAGGAAGGAAATACCTATGTTGATTTTTCCTCTATTGAAAATCAATGGATGAGAGAAATGGTCAGGGAGATAAGAGAATATCAAGAGAAACAAAAAAGATAGAAGAGGACCTAGATCAGCATACTTACACCTTTCTTTATCTTTTGCTGAATCTAGTTTGTAAAAATGTTGAACAAATATGATTATAATGAGAAATGACTGAATTTGTTCTGTTTTTGTTTATATCTTTTTGCTTTGCTGTAAGGATGGTATTGGCATCATCACCAAAAAGGGGGAAATTGTTGGACATAATTTAAGTTTTAGTGATGAGTGCCAGACTAGCTGTTATAGAGCAAAGGCAAAAAGATGTCTAGATTAAATGTATAGGCTTATTAGAGTTTGATCTTTGTATAGGTTTGATCAAACAAGCATTGTAAAAGGTCAGCTGACTTTCATCAGCAGACCTGTCTAGGTCAGCAAGGTAACTAGGTCAGTAGACTAGTTAGGGACCTGCTGAAGACTGAAGGCTGAGGTGTCAAACTCAGTTATTGAAGGCTAAGGGATCAAACTTAGTATTTAAAGTCAAGGATATGGAATCACAATTTAGGAAAGTTTGTGATGACCTAAACTGATTACATATACCTTGTGTACAAGGTCTAAGTTCCATAAGTTAAGTGATGATTGGAACTTGGTTATGTTCAAAATGGTGTACTCTAACTTCACAATCAAAAGTTAGATAGAAGATAGTCAGCTGAAGTGTTATAATCACAGCAAACATCAGACAGCTGACTGACAACCATTTCAGCAGACTTACATACACAAGAATTTGCTGAATATATATTTCAGTTTGATCAATGGTTACATTGGAAGATTACAAGGATAAGGATTGATAACAAGTCTTGATTTTGTCAACAAATCAATGGTCAAGATTAAAGGGACGTTGGAAAGATTCAGAACTTTATCCAATGGACATAAGTCAAAGGGAGACAATCTGAAAACTGACAAAAAGAAGACTGACTGTGTCAGTACTATGTACAGGGACAGAAAGCAAGTCGAGATGGGGACAAATCTGAAACGGCTATGTTTGAATTTTAAACATAAGTCACAGGATTATCTACTATAAATAGAGGACTTCTGATTCAAATACAAGGGATGAAGATTGATGAAAAACAACAATCAATCTCAATCTATCAAGTTTATTATCAAGAAATTCACCTGCTGACATTACTGAGCTTAAAGCTACAGATCCAGTATGTTCTTCAAGTGTAACCTGCTTTCAAGTTACATCAAGTTTACACACCTGAAGACATCAAGTTGTTTATCATTTCATCCTGATCAAGCTGCTGAAAGCTGAATCACTTACTTGATTCAACCTTTCTTTTACAAGAAACCTGCTGAAGACAGTGAAGCATCTTTTGGGTGTCAATGACTGTTGTTTGTGGTGGAGCTGGTGAAGAGGCAATCCTACCCTTCAAGGACCAGTGGAATACTTTGGATCAGCAATTCTACCTGGTTCAAGTGTTCAGTTTGTGAAGCCATAGTTATTGGTGAAGGATAGACAACTTAGCGATTTTTGTAACTGCAACCTCAAAGATCTCTAGTGAATTACCTCCAACATCACAAGAGAAGAGTGGACTGATAGGATTACACCACCTGGAACCACTATAAAATTTGCCAACTTACTTTCTGCATTTAATTTCTGCATTTAGTATACTTATCACATCAACTTACTAAAACTAGCAACTGAATCACATACTTACACTGCTAAGTATATAATAATTAGTATCATATTTAAACAACAACTAATAAGGCTTATTTTGAATATATTCCACTGCAATAAATCCAGTAATATCAACAGTCAGCCGACTACTGAGCAGTCAGCAGATTACTGACTTTGCTGAGTTTGTTAACTCCAAAAGTTTTAAGTGTTAAGTTTATTCACCCCCCCTCTAAACTTAACCAAAGCCTTTTCAAGGGACCAACATTATCTTATGGGGAAGGACTTCACTACAATCTACTCAGCACATTTCAATTCTATGATATGGGATACAAAGTTACCTTTGATAAGGAGTATTGCATTGTTGTCAGCAAAACAGCTTTTCAGGTAGTTCTTGATGGAAGAAGGGAAGCGAACATGTATGTTGAAGATTGGTCTACAGTAGTTTCAGAGACTTGTTTAATTGTGCACACCAAGTCAGAACTCAGTTGGTTTCGGCACAAGAAACTGAGTCATCTAAACTTTGATGATATCAACTTGTTAGTCAAAAATAAGTTGGTGATTGGACTACCAGAGATGACATACAAGAAAGACATCTTATGCGATGCATGTCAGCAAGGAAAGCAAACTAAAGAAAGTTTCAAGACTAAGTCTCAGCATTCAACAAACAGAGTTTTAGAACTGATGCATATGGACTTATTTGGACCAATCACACCAATCAGTGTTAGTGGAAATAAATACACTTTGGTGGTGGTTGATGACTTTTCAGGATATACTTGGGTTATCTTCATGACCAAGAAAAGTGAAACCAAGCAACAACTGACAGAACTTATCAAAAGACTCCAAAATCAGGAAAGTGTTACAGTAGTCAAGATCAGATCAGACAAAGGAACAGAATTTCTCAACAACATAATCATTGAATATTGTGGAGAGAACGGAGTTCTACACCAGCTTGCAGCTACAGCAACACATCAACAGAATGGAGTAGCTGAAAGGAGGAATAGAACACTCAAAGAAGCTGGAAGGACGATGATTTGTGAATCTACACTGCCAGAAAGGTATTGGGTAGAAGCTATAAATACAACTTGCTATACTCAAAATCTAGCTTTCATGAACAAGAGACATGAAAAGACACCTTATGACATTTGGAACGGCAGAAAACCAAATGTCTCATACTTTCATGCCTTTGGAAGCAAGTGCTTTGTCCATAATAGTGGAAAGGATCAGTTCAAGGTTTTTCAGCCCAAAGCTGATGAAGGAATATTTCTAGGTTACTCATGCATAGGTAAGGCTTTTAGAGTGTTAAACAAGTGAACACTGAAGCATGAAGAATCAATACATGTGGTTTTTGATAAACCAAAATTTACTAGAGACACAATTGAAGACAAAGAAGAACCAATTTGTCAGCCTCAGTCAGACAAGACTCCATAATCAGTTTCATTGATATTGGAAATTTTAGGATTTCAAATTCTTCAGATCAGGATCAACCTCAGTTGCCAGTAACTGAACCTACAACTGAACAACAACAAAGAGAAACTGATCCAACTGAAAATGATCAAGCTCAAGAAGATCCAGTTCAACATAATGAAGACCCTTTGATACAACCCCCAGTACATCAATGGATGAGAGAACACCCTGAAGAACAAGTGATAGGTGATTTCCAAGAAGGAGTTCGGACAAGGCATCAGCTAGATGCTATAATAGCATGTTTTCTATCTCAGTCTGAACACAAAGAAATTGAAGAAGCCCTAAACGATCCAGATTGGATTTTGGCTATGCAAGAAAAACTCAACGAATTTGAGAGAAATCAAGTTTGGGATTTAGTAGACAAGCCAGATCATGTCAACATAATCGGAACTAAAAGGGTTTTCAGAAACAAGCTTGATGAAGATGGATATATTATCATAAATAAAGCCAGACTTGTAGCTAAAGGTTATTCTCAAGCTGAAGGGATAGACTTTGATGAAACTTATGCCCCAGTTGCAAGGTTAGAGGCAATCAGACTATTTCTTGCCTTTGCAACTCACAAGAAATTCAAAGTGTACCAGATGGATGTTAAAAGTGCATTTTTGAATGGGATACTTGAAGAAGAAGTCTATGTTCAGCAACCACCAGGATTTGAAATTAAAGACCAAGCCGACAAAGTCTTTAAACTGAGAAAAGCTCTTTATGGACTCAAAAAAGCACCAAGAGCTTGGTATGAAACTCTATCTCAGTTTTTGGTGGATAATGGTTTTACAAAAGGAGCTATTGATAAAACACTATTCAGGATAAAAGTTGAAGAAAGTACTCTCCTAGTTCAAATCTATGTGGATGACATCATTTTTGGATCAAAAAATGAGCAACTCTGTGAGAAATTTGCATGTTTAATGAAGAGCAAATTTCAAATGAGCATGATGGGAGAACTGAATTACTTTCTCGGTTTACAAGTAAACAGTTGGATAATTGGATTTTCAATCACCAAACCAAGTACACAAGAGAGTTAATCAAGAAGTTGGGATGGAGAAATTAGCTGGCATTGCAACACCAATTGAAACCAGCATCAGATTGGATGAAGATAAAGATGGCAAGGATGTGGATCAAACTCTCTACAGAAGAATGATTGGAAGTCTACTTTATCTCGCAACCAATAGACCAGACATATTCTTTGCAGTTGGTGTATGTGCCAGATTTCAAACAAAGCCTAAAGAAAGTCATCTCACTGTTGTTAAAAGAACATTAAAGTATTTGAAAGATACAGAAGGAGTTGGGATATGGTACTCAAAGGAAGGAGAATTCAAAATAATATCCTACTCAGACTCAGACTATGTCGGATGCATAGTGGACAGAAAAAGTACTTCAGGCACATGTCAGTTATTGGGAAACAGACTTGTGTCATGGTTCGGCAAGAAGCAAAACTCTATTTCGACATTAACAGTTGAAGCTGAGTACATAGCAGCTGGAAGCTGTTGTGCTCAAGTTTTATGGATTAGACAACAGCTAAGAGATTATGGAATAGAAGAAGGACTGATTCCTATAATGTGTGATAATACAAGTGCAATTGCTATAACTAGGAATCCAGTTTTGCACTCAAGAACCAAGCACATTGATGTGAGGCATCATTTTATAAGGATCATGTAGAGAAAAAGGACGTTACTCTCTATGTTCCAACTGAAGATCAGTTAGCTGACATTCTTTCCAAACCTCTGGACAAAGAAAGGTTTGCTAAACTGAGAACTGAATTGGGGATTATTAGAGTCAGTTAAGTCAGTTCAAGCTTAGAGATTCGTCAATGGGATTGATCTTTGTCATGCAGGGTGCGCTCACTTGACAGATCAGTCATTGACATCAATAATCCAAACTGACTAACTGAACAGAAGATTTGACGGAACTCAACACTTTTGTAAAACTGATCTTAGTTTCAGTTTTACCCAGTCAAACGAAGTCAATAAAGGAACGGATAAAACCGACAACAGTTACATCACAATTAATTACAGCCGTTTTGTCAGAATTCGTAGCGTGCATACCCCCAATATATCAGATACTACAAGCATCGGTTATACAAACCATGATGGAACTTGAAAAGTTGTACAAAATCAATCTGAAGATCAATGATCAAATCACCAACCGTCCTACTCTTATATATACAACCATTATTCATACTCTCTCCTTACAAAAAGAAAAATCAAACCTTTTCCTTTCTCAATCAGCCAGAAATATTTCTCTTAAACAATTTCAAAAACGGCCGCTTCAAAAGAAACTCAAGAAGAAAGGTTAGTCACCAACCTGATACGTTCACACTCAGAGAATTTGAAGAGATGTGTGGTAATACTTTTCTCTTCAGTCATATAAGTGAGAAGATAGGAAGATTACAAGGTTTTCAAAACATGATGGAAGCAGAATTGCTGCAAGATATGGACTTGGAAGGTCTACTGCAATTTTGGGAAAATATGAAGATGTTGAAGAACTCTCTGCTAACAAGAGTTCGTGGATAGAAGATTTTCATCAATGAAGACATTATCAGACAACTTTTTGGTTTCAAAGATCACTTAGTGAAATCAATTGAGCTAGGTTGTCTGCCACTCCATCGTGAATCTTTTCTTAAGCAGATTTCAGCTTCAAAGCAACCAGCAGCAGTCGATACACATATTAAGGACCTCAAACCTGAATTTGGTCTTCTCAGCAGATGGATCAGTAGACATGCCGTCGGATAACACAAAGGGCTAAATAAATTAACTAAAGATGGTATTCACCTAATGAACATCATTTGGGATGGATTTGAGTTCAATTGGGCAGGATATATTTCAATCAGATCAAAAAGCAAAACTTGGCTGAAATAGCAAGTGTCAGTAGAGCCCAATCTGAAGGAAGACAAACTGAGGGAAGATTTCGACTAAAGAAATCACTTAGCTTAGTGATTCAATATTATTTGGAAAGACTCAGTGGAGGGAAGAAAGAAAAGAAAAATGCTACTTCATCTACAACAGGTGCAACACAAGCTCTTTCTAGGAAAGAAACATCAAATACTTCCCAACCTAAAGCCAATAAGCAGACTGTGTCTCAGCAGATCACTCAACAGAAAGGAATTAAAAGGAAAGCTGAGATATAGGGGGGAAAATCAGTTGAACGTTGTTTGTTCCCAGGTACTTCAAGTCAGTTAGCACCAACTGAGGGGGAACAACAACTGACAACTAAAGACAGTAAGCTGAAGGCCTTTGTTCTTGGAATTTTTTCTCAGGTTAAGCAAAAAATATCAGAGAGACAAGTTTCTGCTATGCATATTGAGCAAGAGGAACAGATTACTCAGCAACCAAAGGAGTACCTCCTCGATGCACAAAGGATCATCAAACTGATGAAGATGAAGCTCAAAACCGAAGATTCTCATGAAGCTACTCTACTTAATGAAGAAAAACTATTGTTGGAGAAACTGGAAATACAAAATATATATGCCTTATTTCCAATGGAAGAGTTGCTCACCAACTGCTTTAATAGATTCAAAGAGTTAGCTAAGAGAACTGAATCAACCACATCATCTATACTGAAGGAAGTTCTAAAGAAGAAAGATGATGATAAGGATGATGATTCAAGGAAGAAAGCTCAGAAAAGTACAGTTTTGCAGTCAAACACTCAGCTTGAACAACAACCAAAGCAAACTGATACTAAGGCAGTGTTAGCTGTAGTGCCAGAAAGACAATTTGTGTAATTGTTTTTAATAATGAATGACAGATTTTATCCCACCTTATTACTTGCTTTGTGCTTGTAAAGTAATACACTGCTGCAAACCCTAAGTATATCTGTATGTAACCACTTAACTCAGTGTATGGATTACACGTGAGGATTGAGTTAGTGGTGGTATGCTTAAACTGTTAGTCCGTGGTGAACTTAATCAGAGTTTAGGGTCTCTTGATTAAAACACCAATAATGCGCCCAGAACACCTTAGGGTGTGATAGTCTTATCCGGACTGTCGGTAGAGGGTACCTACGTGGGGCATTTATATATGATGCCATTCATATAGGACTGGACCGATTTAATCTGAATTTCTAGATATAATTCTGTAATCGAGGAATCTTATTAAATCATTAGATGATCATATATGGATCAACCTTAATCCTGAGGTGATCACAGGGTGCTGCTTGTCCCGGGGTAATGTTTGATGTGTTAGTTACGGTTTAATTAAATATGTGTTCCAAGCCACTTCTCATTGGCACTATCTCCAGATGAGTGAGTAGTTCTGATTTTCACAGACATGGAATCCATTCCTTCCTACGGTAAGTAGAGAGACAGTCCCCTTATTTGTTAGCCTTAAGAAAGAGATCGATCCCGGGAGTTCATATTAGACTAATTGATCACTAGTCAGATATGTGAACTAATTGAACATCAGGGGGTTAATGGTAAATAAGGATAAGATATTCTGTGTCGGGTTTACGGAGATATCCCACTCAGAATGGACAGTCTATGGAGGGTTAATCCGTATGTAATGATTATATCAATGGACGCTTATTCACTCTATGGGTTGAGTATAAGTATACATCAATAATCGGTAGAGTTCAGTTTCGGGTTTATGGTGGCGTAATCCCGGAATTAATAATTAATGTACTTATTCAGTTCGATGAATAATTAGTTATTGGAGCTACTGGTTATAGGTCCATGGTCCCCGATGTGGCTTCTGTAATTCGGACTAATAATCTTGTTATTTGGGCCTCAGTGATAATTAATTGGCTGAGCTAATTAATTGATATGCATGTATATTATTTAGTTGGGCTAAATAATATAATACACATAAAAGACATTTTATGTGGGCTTTTTTACCCTAAAAGTGGCGCCAATAATGTTGAATAATTAGAGGGAAATTAGTTTTCTTGGATAATTATTTGACATGTGATTTATCTTTTATTTGTTAAATGATAATTCATGGAATATTAGATAATAATATGATTTATCCTAATTTGTTTGGGATAATCATTTTATTTATCTTTTATTTGGAAAAAAGGATTAATGTAATAATTATCTCTTAATTATTTAATCCTTGGAGGACAAGCATTTATTCTTTGGCAGTGTACTATACCTCTCGAGTAGTGCAACCTTGAACCGTTGATTTGAATCGTCAAATATCGTTTATACTTCCTTTGAAAGTTTGAATTAATTCTTTGAAAACAAACCTTATCCGACAATTCTTAAGTGTCGTTTCGTCTTCATTCAAAATCTTGCTTGCCGCTTACTTATTCAAACTTTTGATACTCCCTTACAATTTCTTGAGGGAAATTTCTAATTCTTTTAAATCTTTAAATAACCCCTCTTTGACTACTGCAAACTTGGACACTTCTTGACAAGTGTTTATTTTATTCTGAGACCTTTTGGTGTACTCGTTTTCCCTCCATAGCTACTTCATGTTGAGATTCTTATTCTCTTTTGATTTCTAAATTCCTTTTTAGCCCTTTTGGTGCTCGACCTTGCACCTTTATTTTGTTTTCCTGTTGTGCGATGTTTCCTCTACGAAACTCATGTGAACTGAAGATTTTCTTAGTTCGCCAACATCCATTTTGTTAACCAAGTGTTTAACAATCAAGGTCACCTGCCTAATGTCCTCAAGTTTAGCATTCTCTTTTCTTTGCAGTTAATATTTCCAAGTCCATCAGGTGTTTCTTTTAACGTCTCCGCTTTCTTAAAGCTTATATGAAAGCTCATTACCATCATTTTCAGTTGCCTCTGAAGTCTTTGTAGACCACCATATCTTGCGGAATTCCACTCCCTCAAAAGAATTTCATATGCAAGGTGTTCCTTTGTTTTCCTTCTGGTGGCTATCTTTTGTATTATGATACAGTGCCTCATCCTTTATTTTAGAACCAACTTCAATTTTCATCAACACGGAATCATTTTGTTCTGCTTGTAACCCAAGCAACCTTCTTATTCCAAGTGCATTGTATCCTTCCTTGGCTTACCTAGTTGACATACCACCCTGGTACTCAACTTGTCACCTTTCAACTTCTTATATTTTCCAAGCTAACCCTAATAGGCACAAGGATTGGATCAGACCTCCAGAGAAAAAGTATGGCAAAACATGTTCTCCATCCCCAAGAAGTCTCAGAAGTCTTTCAGCCGGGATCCTTGCCGTTCTTCAGCAAGATTGTGGTGCCATGATGGTAGTTGAGATCGAAGGAAGTCAAGTATACCAGGAAGATGTGAGTCAGTTGGGAAGCTCAAGCACTCAGGACATAGGTCAGCAAGAGCAAGCAAAGAGTGGTAAAGATCCAGTTGTCTCCGGTTACAAGTCAGTGGCTGGAGCCAAACCAGCCAATGGTCACGAGTTAGATGAAGATGACAACCTTTGGCATCGGAATCAGCTTTAGGTTCCAATTGCGGAAGATTGGGAAGGACAAAGAAGAATGAAAACCATGAGATGACAATTGCAGTTCATCTCGGAGCAACCAAGATGTATGGGAATTGGAACAGTACTGCTTTCATGAAGATAGAGATGGAAGAACGCGAGTTTCTGGGATGAAGTGGAGCGGCAGCAGATTACGAGACCGAAGTTGATACAGCAACCAACAAAAAAAAAAGATTGAAGCAGATCATCGCCACCTCGAAATAGCTCAAAACAAGTGGAACGGATGGAAGAAGGAGAAGAAGACTGTAAGAGCTAGAAGACGAAACGCTTCGCAAAGACCAGAGTTCAAGTACCTCTCGGTTACATTCGAGTTTCGAAGGCGAAACTCCTCTTAAGGGGGAAGGAATGTAACATCCCGACTTTTCGTAAAAGGGTAAAATAGTCATTGGGCGTATTTACTATGACCTAATTATTATTTATCCTATTTATTTGATTAAAAGGGATTTAATTAAAAGGATTTAGCAATTAATTATAACGGGTTTAATTATTGGCTATAAATAGAGATAATCTCAATTATTCCCTCATTATTTTCACACGCATATTTTGACAAAAAATAAAAGAGGAACGGCGCATCAGAGAAGACAGACGCGGAGAGAAAGCGAAATTGTAGGCATCAACCGTGTGATCAATCCGTTCATCTGTTCAAGATGCCGCAGGAGAGAAAAGTGATCAGTGCGAGGAGACGCAACTTTCGAAAATAACATCTCTCAATTTCGTAAGTATTCAGTTTAGCCTTAGTTTTTCGTATTCGTAGAGTTCGATTCTTGAAAATTCGTATCTTTTAATCCGTAGCTCTGTTTCGCAGCCATGAGTAGTCGAAACGATCGTCTTGGAACGTAGATTGTTCTAAAAATAGTTTTGTGGCAGTTAATCCAGGTAATTTGCAGTTTATGGCACTTTTTCAGTTTCGTTTTTGAAAGGAAAAATAGGATTTTTAGGGTTCTTGTTGATTGCATAGGTTTTGGGGTTGAGGATCAACAGTTGTTGCACCTGCTTGGCGTTTTGCAAGCCTTTAAGGTAAGAGGCTCTTCCTATGATTCCAATTATTGTTTATAGGGTTTAGATTATGTTCTAAGACGTTTGAATGATTAGAATGATGCTTTTTCGTTGATCAAAGGATCATATATGCTATGGTATGGTTAGGCATGTTTATCTACGTTTTTCTGCTGTTGTGAGGGTTATAGTGAGGGCAAACTTGTTTGGGTTTGTGTAGAAAACGATAGAGTGCAGAAAACCGATTTTTGTGCAGTCAGGACCTTTTTGGCGCAGTCTATCCGTACGGATGTTTCACTTATCCGTACGGATAATTCACAGTTTGTGAATTGAGGGTTCTGTGGAGAGTTGTCCGTACGGACAACCCTGTTTATCCGTCCGGATAGAGGCTAGAAAAGTGTTATATTCTTTTTATGTGATTTAAGCTACGAGATGAGTTCTTAATGTTACCCTTTGATCAAATAACACTAAATGAACATGAACAAAGCCCTGAATTAGCTTTTGATGCGTTTAGTTCCGGCACCACATGGATTCCCTAAAAAGATGAAGTGTGGGACCGTCGAAAGCTTTGGATTTGCTTTGTGCTTCGATAAGCTAGAGTTTATCGATGTCTGTGTAATTGCTAGGACTTGTCCATGTCTAGTGGTCTAAGTACGAGAGTAGGAGATGTGAGGGAGCTTACTTGAAAACACTTAGGTGGCTAGTTAGACATATAATCAAACGTATGTGTTAGTTTAAAATCTTAAACATCATGCAATGCTTGGTAAGGCATAGTACAATATCGCGATGTGTTCTCTGACTAGACAAAGTAGACTGTACCCACGCCGGTCAATCGATTGGCCAGATAAAGCGTCTGGTGCACTCTGCCGGTCATCACACTATCGGGACTCAGATATTCCCGGGGCTACTAGAGCATGTCTCTAAGTAGGTTGCACCCAGTTGTCCTAGTACATCCTATTACTAGGCGTAGTGCCCTTGTTATTCATGATGTAACAAAGATAAGCTAAGTTAGAAACGTGTAGTCATGACGTGTCGATGGGCATGAAGTGAACCCTAGATTGAGTCGGTCACACATAAACAACTAATCGATTTAATATCTATCCTTTATAAATATTAATTGTTGTCATAGCTTCTCATTTTTACTAAGTACTTTGTACTTACCTCCTTTGCATTTTATTTTTGTGTGCATTGTGGGGTGAGAAGACGAACAGGTAGACCAAGTGTAGACGGCGGCTTTTGAAGACTTGAAGTCTTGACGGAGCTTCTAGTTCTTTTTATTTGTAGAGGTTGTACTAGACTAGTTGTTTTTCTTTTCTTGGATTTGTTGTACTTCTACTTTTAAGACCTCGTATTGTATAAGTCTTTGGGTTATTCGTCGTTGTAATTTATATATCCATCTTTAGTATGGTTACTTTCTATTCATAGTAGCTTTTATGTTTTTACCCGAGTCCTTTTAGCTTCCGTTTGCTTTATTTTGATACGACGACGTAGAGGCTTGCGTATAATATTAGATTTATTTAATGCTATACGCGACGAACGTTTCTCTTCCGGATAAGGGCTCGGTATCTGGGAGCGGGGCGTTACAGTTGGTATCAGAGAGAAGCGTCCTTTCTGTTCTAGGCATCTCTTCCTCTAAGATAAGAATCCTTTAGACCTTTTAGAACTTGAGCTTGGTGGTAATCCTCTTATGACTAAGAACCCTTAAACCGTGGTCAAGTTATCAAGACCTAATGAGGAGTCTTCTGAGACGAAGGTTATGTTGAGTTCCCAGTTCACATCTTTTATGTGATCACCTTAGGTTTTGTTCCTCCTAGGATCTTCATTAGAAACTCTCTTTTATTTTGAAGTTTCCAAACCGTAACTGGTCACATAGGATTAAGTGAAACCGCTTTAAGTAAAGCTTTGGGATCGGAGTTTTATGCCTACACCTTAAAGTCGAGGTCCTCTTGGTTGATTTCCTTTTTCCTTACTTTCCCTAATGGAATGCCTTCAACTTCTCTACACACGAATATCTAAGTTTACTTATATCTTGGCCTAACTTTGTAGAGAATGATACTTGATTCAACTCTACAAATCCTCCACTTTATCTTTTCACCATCACTTGGTTTGAGTTCATTAACATTCTTTGACCTTTGCTTTGCTTGAGATGGATTCTATATGAACTCAATGTGTAATTTTATTCCTTCCAAATACTCTTCAGTCCTTTCAACTAATAGTGTTAAAGGTCTCTTACTTTGGCACATACTTCTCATCATTCTCGTGTTTGGATTTATCCAACATGAGTGAATACTTTTGTTCCCGTGTTTCCCCTTTAACATAAGACAGTATTCCCCTACTCTAAAAATTCTGCAAATTTTCAGCAAAGTAGATTTCTGTCTTATCTACAATTTATTTTTTTACTTCAACTCGATAATAGTTATGGATTTTTCAGAAAGTTCGTGTTTATGCCGGACACTCTGTCCAGAAAATCTGCAGCAGCACCTTCACTTCCTTTTCTGTTTTGAACAAGTTAAACACCTTCAAATGATCTGAATTTTTGATATGTTTCAGATAAGACTTTTATCTACAGCTTTACTTTTGGAATTAAGTTCAGATTCTTTTTCGTTTGATATCAATTTGCAATTCAACTCAGTGTTTATGAATCAGAAAATTCTGACAGCTTGCGCAATAGTCAGAAATAAATGTTTTTGACCAAGTTATTTCCTTCCAAACATTACAATATTTTTATATCATCTGGGAAACTCCAGTACCTAACTCTTTTCTCTTTGGATCATGCTCAAAATCCTTTTGGTTTGGGCTACAAAAGTCGATAATGACAGGGCTGGAGTAAATATCATACACAGCAACCTAAAAGGAATTCTCACCTCTTTGACTTAGGGTTTGGGCTAAGAGGGTAGTAAGTTATGATTTTCATGTTTTAGGAGTTCCTCGAAGCCCGATCTCCTTCTGAGTTAAACCTTTTAGTAGGATGTTTGTAAAGCTAACATTATAGTTCTTTTGCAGTTGTAAACAAGAACCAAGATGCTATCCTCCAGCATGCCACGTTTGTTATTCAAACCTTCTCTTGCCCTTTTGTAATTATAACTTATATGGTATTTTTATTTCTCATGTAATCCTTCATCTGAGAACTTCAAATCTTTTTCACTTGTTGTCTTGACTTACCTCATAAACATATCTCCGTAAGCCCTTCTTTTGAACAAATTCATTCTTTCTTACCTTTCAATTCAAGAAACAAACTCTCTTCAAAGTTGCTGAACCTTTTAATGTCAGAACATTCTTTTTACTTGTGTTTACTCTCAGCTCCCCTCTTAAGGGTAGTGTAGATATTGTAACTATTTCACCTAATGCTGCTTGTTCCTTTAAGGTATGCATATCTTCTTTTGCTGGTCAAATCTTTAAGCCTATCATGACATTCCTTTTCAGTTACTTACCTTTAATCTTCTAGAAATTTATGCTACACCAGCTTCAAGCAGAAAGTAGTCTTTGCAAAGGTGCCTTCTGAACCTATCTAGCCAACCAACTTTTGAGTTCCTAAACTTTTGATCTCAATTTCAGATTATTGTACCTTGTACCCTTCAGTTTTAACTCTCTTTCAGGCCATTCAGAGCCATGAACCGCCATGTACACCTTTTGACTTCCCATCGTCTGTATTGGCGTT
This sequence comes from Gentiana dahurica var. dahurica, assembly GCA_024500145.1. NCBI lineage: Eukaryota > Viridiplantae > Streptophyta > Magnoliopsida > Gentianales > Gentianaceae > Gentiana > Gentiana dahurica. Next base: position 35,228,605 of record CM044906.1, read on the forward strand.
CCTACTACAATTTTGTCATACTGGTTGAAAGTCCATTTTATTCTAACCTTTGCATTCCCACACGAGGAATAACCTTGAGCATTTATTCTTTGGCAGTGTACTATTCCTCTCGAGTAGTGCAACCTTGAACCGTTGATTTGAATCGTCAAATATCGTTTATACTTCCTTTGAAAGTTTGAATTAATTCTTTGAAACCAAACCTTATCCGACAATTCTTAAGTGTCGTGTCTTCATTCAAAATCTTGCTTGCCGCTTACTTATTCAAACTTTTGATACTCCCTTACAATTTCTTGAGGGAAATTTCTAATTCTTTTAAATCTTTAAATAACCCCTCTTTGACTACTGCAAACTTGGACACTTCTTGACAAGTGTTTATTTTATTCTGAGACCTTTTGGTGTACTCGTTTTCCCTCCATAGCTACTTCATGTTGAGATTCTTATTCTCTTTTGATTTCTAAATTCCTTTTTAGCCCTTTTGGTGCTCGACCTTGCACCTTTATTTTGTTTTCCTGTTGTGTGATGTTTCCTCTACGAAACTCATGTGAACTGAAGATTTTCTTAGTTCGCCAACATCCATTTTGTTAACCAAGTGTTTAACAATCAAGGTCACCTGCCTAATGTCCTCAAGTTTAGCATTCTCTTTTCTTTGCAGTTAATATTTCCAAGTCCATCAGGTGGTGTTTCTTTTAACGTCTCCGCTTTCTTAAAGCTTATATGAAAGCTCATTACCATCATTTTCAGTTGCCTCTGAAGTCTTTGTAGACCACCATATCTTGCGGAATTCCACTCCCTCAAAAGAATTTCATATGCAAGGTGTTCCTTTGTTTTCCTTCTGGTGGCTATCTTTTGTATTATGATACAGTGCCTCATCCTTTATTTTAGAACCAACTTCAATTTTCATCAACACGGAATCATTTTGTTCTGCTTGTAACCCAAGCAACCTTCCTTATTCCAAGTGCATTGTATCCTTCCTTGGCTTACCTAGTTGACATACCACCCTGGTACTCAACTTGTCACCTTTCAACTTCTTATATTTTCCAAGCTAACCCTAATAGGCACAAGGATTGGATCAGACCTCCAGAGAAAAAGTATGGAAAAACATGTTCTCCATCCCCAAGAAGTCTCAGAAGTCTTTCAGCCGGGATCCTAGCCGTTCTTCAGCAAGATTGTGGTGCCATGATGGTAGTTGAGATCGAAGGAAGTCAAGTATACCAGGAAGCTGTGAGTCAGTTGGGAAGCTCAAGCACTCAGGACATAGGTCAGCAAGAGCAAGCAAAGAGTGGTAAAGATCCAGTTGTCTCCGGTTACAAGTCAGTGGCTGGAGCCAAACCAGCCAATGGTCATGAGTTAGATGAAGATGACAACCTTTGGCATCGGAATCAGCTTTAGGTTCCAATTGCGGAAGATTGGGAAGGACAAAGAAGAATGAAAACCATGAGATGACAATTGCAGTTCATCTCGGAGCAACCAAGATGTATGGGAATTGGAACAGTACTGCTTTCATGAAGATAGAGATGGAAGAACGCGAGTTTCTGGGATGAAGTGGAGCGGCAGCAGATTACGAGACCGAAGTTGATACAGCAACCAACAAAAAAAAAAGATTGAAGCAGATCATCGCCACCTCGAAATAGCTCAAAACAAGTGGAACAGATGGAAGAAGGAGAAGAAGACTGTAAGAGCTAGAAGACGAAACGCTTCGCAAAGACCAGAGTTCAAGTACCTCTCGGTTACATTCGAGTTTCGAGGGCGAAACTCCTCTTAAGGGGGAAGGAATGTAACATCCCGACTTTTCGTAAAAGGGTAAAATAGTCATTGGGCATATTTACTATGACCTAATTATTATTTATCCTATTTATTTGATTAAAAGGGATTTAATTAAAAGGATTTAGCAATTAATTATAACGGGTTTAATTATTGGCTATAAATAGAGATAATCTCAATTATTCCCTCATTATTTTCACACGCATATTTTGACAAAAAATAAAAGAGGAACGGCGCATCGGAGAAGAAGACGCAGAGAGAAAGCGAAATTGTAGGCATCAACCATGTGATCAATCCGTTCATCTGCTCAAGATGCCGCAGGAGAGAAAAGTGATCAGTGCGAGGAGACGCAACTTTCGAAAATAACATCTCTCAATTTCGTAAGTTTTCGGTTTAGCCTTAGTTTTTCGTATTCGTAGAGTTCGATTCTTGAAAAATTCGTATCTTTTAATCCGTAGCTCTGTTTCGCAGCCATGAGTAGTCGAAACGATCGTCTTGGAATGTAGATTGTTCTAAAAATAGTTTTGTGGCAGTTAATCCAGGTAATTTGCAGTTTATGGCACTTTTTCAGTTTCGTTTTTGAAAGGAAAAATAGGATTTTTAGGGTTCTTGTTGATTGCATAGGTTTTGGGCTTGAGGATCAACAGTTGTTGCACCTGCTTGGCGTTTTGCTGTTGGTTTTGCAGGCCTTTAAGGTAAGAGGCTCTTCCTATGATTCCAATTATTGTTTATAGGGTTTAGATTATGTTCTAAGACGTTTGAATGATTAGAATGATGCTTTTTCTTTGATCAAAGGATCATATATGCTATGGTATGGTTAGGCATGTTTATCTAGGTTTTTCTGCTGTTGTGAGGGTTATAGTGAGGGCAAACTTGTTTGGGTTTGTGTAGAAAACGATAGAGTGCGTAAAACCGATTTTTGTGCAGTCATGACCTTTTTGGCGCAGTCTATCCGTACGGATGTTTCACTTATCCGTACGGATAATTCACAGTTTGTGAATTGAGGGTTCTGTGGAGAGTTGTCCGTACGGACAACCCTGTTTATCCGTCCGGATAGAGGCTAGCAAAGTGTTATATTCTTTTTATGTGATTTAAGCTACGAGATGAGTTCTTAATGTTACCCTTTGATCCAATAACACTAAATGAACATGAACAAAGCCCTGAATTAGCTTTTGATGCGTTTAGTTCCGGCACCACATGGATTCCCTAAAAAGATGAAGTGTGGGACCGTCGAAAGCTTTGGATTTGCTTTGTGCTTCGATAAGCTAGAGTTTATCGATGTCTGTGTAATTGCTAGGACTTGTCCGTGTCTAGTGGTCTAAGTACGAGAGTAGGAGATGTGAGGGAGCTTACTTGAAAACACTTAGGTGGCTAGTTAAACATATAATCAAACATATGTGTTAGTTTAAAATCTTAAACATCATGCAAGGCTTGGCCAGATAAAGTAGACTGTACCCACGCCGGTCAATCGATTGGCCAGATAAAGCGTCTGGTGCACTCTGCCGGTCATCACACTATCGGGACTCAGATATTCCCGGGGCTACTAGAGCATGTCTCTAAGTAGGTTGCACCCAGTTGTCCTAGTACATCCTATTACTAGGCGTAGTGCCCTTGTTATTCATGATGTAACAAAGATAAGCTAAGTTAGAAACGTGTAGTCATGACGTGTCGATGGGCATGAAGTGAACCCTAGATTGAGTCGGTCACACATAAACAACTAATCGATTTAATATCTATCCTTTATAAATATTAATTGTTGTCATAGCTTCTCACTTTTACTAAGTACTTTGTACTTACCTCCTTTGCATTTTATTTTTGTGTGCATTGTGGGGTGAGAAGACGAACAGGTAGACCAAGTGTAGACGACGGCTTTTGAAGACTTGAAGTCTTGACGGTGCTTCTAGTTCTTTTTCTTTGTAGAGGTTGTACTAGACTAGTTGTTTTTCTTTCCTTAGATTTGTTGTACTTCTACTTTTAAGACCTCGTATTGTATAAGTCTTTGGGTTATTCGTCGTTGTAATTTATCTATCCATCTTTAGTATGGTTACTTTCTATTCATAGTAGCTTTTATGTTTTTACCTGAGTCCTTTTAGCTTCCGTTTGCTTTATTTTGATACGACGACGTAGAGGCTTGCGTATAATATTAGATTTATTTAATGCTATACGCGCCGAACGTTTCTCTTCCGGATAAGGGCTCGGTATCCGGGAGCGGGGCGTTACAGTTGTGGTTGAAGAGATGGATTGGGGGTTGGCACTGTTTACCCGTTAGATCTATTGAAAACTCATATAAACGATGAAAATTTCGTTAATATGAGTGTAGGAAATTATGTAATTTATTTTTATTGCAATTTTAATTTCCAGAAAATAGATCTGTTTAGTAGCCGTATATGTTTTTCGTTTTTTCCGTTGATCGAGCCGTTGAAACGATGATCCCTCCGGTCAGAATCAAGATTAGAAGTTGATGAACAAGTCCAAAAATTTTGGCTTCGATCAGAGTCTGTTTCGACATCCGTTCGTTGCTGCGAAGAGGCTGCTGTAACAGAAAAACGCAGGATTCACACAAACCCTACCTGTGACTTCCTCGAATTTCTGGGAGAGTTTAGACCGTTGAAACGCAAATCCAACCGGTCAGATCGAAAAATATGGAGCTTTTGACGTGGGATCAAAATTTCAGGTCGATCGGGATTCATCTCGATTCCCAATCGGCCTCGGAAAGTCTCTGATGCGCTGCTGTAAAAGTCAGATTCAGCAGCAAGTTGAGCGGCTCACTGGAGAAAATTGACAAGTCAAAGCTCCGATCCAACCGTCCATATTGAAGCACGAGGAATGAAAAACAGATCTGGAAAGTTTCGTTGCGATCCGAGTTTTTATGGTTTGCCGATCGTCGAAAATTTTGAACAGCTGCAGATTAAGTTAGAAAGAAGTAAACCCTAGTTAGGGTTTTGGTAATTTATTTTTTAATAAATTAGATACGGGGGTGCCAACGGTCCATCTCGGTGTTTATTTTCCGCACTAGAATACATGTTAAGATTGTATGTGTAGAACCGAAAAATTGCCATGACATGCATCATATCATGAATTCCACTCCATATGCATACATGTAGAAATTAATTCGAGAAATTAGTTAGGCATGTATACAACACACGCAATTAGTTTTAATTAATTGTTTGATATTAATTAGAAACTAATTAGGGTAAAAACCGAGGAACACGGGTTTTTTTCAATCATCGAGGTTGGGTGATGGATTCTCGGTGAATCCCACTCTGCGAAAGCATAAGGTGTAAAATCCCGAAACCTCGTGGTTAAGGTGTTGGATTCTCGGTGAATTCCACCTTACCTAGACGAGATTACGTTTTTGTTCCGTAGTGACTACGTGAAAGTTTGATGTTTAAGGATTGGATAATCACGGGCATACATGGTTCGAAAGTGGTTTAACCACGGTTGGGTGGTCAACATAGCTACGGCTCGATCGACTTTACCCTCCACGTGTGGCGTTTGCACGGGGGTCTGGCAAGGCTGAGCCATCTGAAGAGCCACTACGGCTCAATGGAGCTCCCCTAGTCTTGACCCGTCCGACGGCCACATATGTTCCAACGAATAGGTCGGGTGGGCTAGACCACGTAACCGGCAACATTCGGGCCTATGATTTATTGTTCCTTAATGTAACATCAAGTCCAAAAACATGATTAGTAAACCCACCACTTTTTTCAGAATATTGAGTGGGAGCGGGGAGGCGACAGCCGACCCCACGGCCTCTATTGTTGACACAAGCAACGTGAGAGAATGGTGACGCCTCGTGCCGGCTTTGATTTCGGCCCCCTAAGGAAGGCCTTCACCGCTATCAAAATTCAAGGCTTGGTCTCCGAAAGGATAGGATTTTGGGTACTCGTCGGGTCACTGACCGACCCTAAGGCGGCATACTCGGGGTCTACCTAAAAATCTGAAACAGTAGGTCACACTCATAAAGGGTATTTTGGTAATACCTTGGCTGAAAAAGGAAAGGTGATTGACGGTCACAAATGAGATGTTCGATTCTCAATCTGATCTTCAATATTAATCGAAACCTCTTTGACCTACCCTAAGGCGGCACTGAGGCATTAGATTAAATCCTTGGAACGGTAGGATAGACTATAAGTACTTAGTTTATGTTCCTAAAATTTATTAGTAGTGTATGATTTGGATTTATTTTCTGTCAATTTTATTTACAACTATTTATATATCTCTCTAGGATGCTAGACTGCTAGAAAATTGACTAGTAATGACTTCGTTAAAAAGTGGTAAGTAACTAGAACGTTGTACTTATTGATCTTACATGCGATTAATTTTTCGGAAGAGATATTTCTCTTGAGCCTTCAAGACTTAAGTGACGTAAATAAGTATGTCACTGCTGTCACTCGTGTTGAACGAGAGACAACCATAGTTAGTTGAAAAGATGATTGGGACGATAAAATTCTTCTAGTGAATTTTAATTGTGTAGTGTCTACACGAGAAATTTTCTAATAGAAAAATTGGAGAATCATCGATTAAAGTGTCGCTAGTTAGACGGTATTTGGAACCGATAAACTAGTGGGAGCTTTTATCTTATTAGAAAATTAGTCCTACTGGGTAACACTTTCATTAGACATCCCACAGTTCACGAGTAGTGTCTACTCAATCGAACTGCTAGTTCAAGACTATTTCCTTTTTAGGAAAGTCAAGAATGGGAAAGAATGTCTGCAAGTGTTAATCATCTAAACTAAGTTTGAGGCTAAACCGAAACATTAATTAAAGAAAGCATAGGATAAGGAAAGTGATTTCGGATCACTTAACCAATGAATCCTTAGCGACTTTCTTAACCGAGTAACTTGACTCGGTAGCTTAGTTCTTTGGAAGAACAAGGGAGCTGTGCATTAACAATTAATAGAGTAGACAACGGGCAGTTGTTTCAGCTAGAATAGTGGGAGTGGTATGAGGAAATGAATTTTTTGATTCGATCCTTGAATATCACGGAAAAATTTATTTTTCTGTTTACAGATTCGTTGAAACAAATGGATTCACTTTCATCTCAATACTACAGTTGCCTTAAACAAAGTGAAAATGACATTTATAGTACGAATCTGTGACTCAGACTTTTGTTTGATAAAGACAGAACCACTAAGAAAAGCTGAATAGGTATGTGTAACACATCTAAAACTATTAAAGGTAAAAGGTTTCCGTATTAAGATAAACGACCTTTTCAATATCTATTAATTAGTGCATATATCCCAGAGATAAGACATGACGAGTGGCTTAGGGTGATTCTTATCTCCCAGTCTCGGAACACTGTCTTAAAGGAACAATGACTAAGCTTCCTTTCAATTGGGAAAGGGTAATATATTTGAAGGGGTAACATAGCTTGTTCATCATAACCTTCGGGGTCTAGTGAGAGATACAAGCTAGTGGGAGATTTTGAGTGGTGACATTTTGTCTGATAACTACTCGAAACACGGTTTAGTTTATCGAAAGGATACGAGGATGAGTCTCTGATTTAGCAGAGAATAGAGTATTCCATACTCAGAAATAGGCTATCGCATAGTCTTGGGACTGATGCTCGGCCTGCCTCCTAGTGGAATGTTTCTCACTGAGGAAGAAACCATAGACTTGCCAAATATTGTTATTGATGTGCTACAATACACTGCTAAACTCGATTAAGATAATTGGTTGCAAAATAACGGTTAACATTATTATGTAAACCGAGAAGTCTACCTAGAAGATGCTAGTGAATTTATGGATAATGAGTGAATTTGGTTCACACCACTTCCGTAAATGTAGGCATTTAGCACTTAATGCTTGAAGGTAGGACTGGAGATTTTGCGCATACGTTCAGATTGTGAATGTTTGTAAAATGTCTTAATGTGACGAGTGAAGGTTGGTTATAAGATTCTTGAAATCAGAAAGTGACAGTTGAAATGTCACAAGGCTTCTGATAGAATCTATAAGTAGCAGCCTTAAACCTTGGATTACGGTTACCCAAAGGTAGTTACTATCTGATTTAATCAGACCACGTCTATCATCGTTTGTTGGTGATTACACTGATAAATACTACTAGATCAGAATGTCAATCCACCCAGAACGCAGTGGGAGTATGGTTTAACCGTTGAACCATTATGGTTTTGTGGACTTTACAGTCTGCTGGGGTGATTGATAACATATGGCTCTTGGTGGGCTGTATAGGATTCTGATCGTAGAAGTTTGTTTGAAAACCTTAACCCTGTAAATGGAGTTTTGATACTCCAGTTCTGTTCAGCCTCTTGTAGAACCACCTGAGTGTCTCAAGCCCAGTGGGAGAAATTGGATCTACACGGAAAAAGAGTCGAATGAATAGGAAAGTTTAAACTTTCAGTGCAAAGCTGAGTGGTATAGGGGTGATTCCCTAAAAAGTAGAGAGTTAACCAGACCTTGAACTCTCTCACCACTCAGTCTTGCTAGATTTCGTTAGAAAGCGGAAAATAGGGGTGATTCCCTGAGACTTTCTTGCCGTAAAACGGAGTCTGGATTCATTCGGAACAGAAGGGTCTTGGTTAGAACAAATGGCAGGTTGACTGCCGGGACTTATGTCCTTTGTGGATGTAAGAGAACCTCTCGGTCATTAAAAGTCGCATGTTTTAAAATATGTGGACTTGACCAGGATATTGATAAGTCTTTTGTAGACTGGGTATCAGTATTGGTAAAGTAGTAGTATTAGTGTTCATGAATGATAACACTGAAACGGTTGGAAACAACATGTGTGTGCTATCTGAAGTCGGAAACTGACACGCCAAGATTCTCTAGATGAGAGAATTGGACTATATTCTAAGAATTTGATTCGGTCAAATTCACGAGAATGAGTCATTGGCTATCCCACCTATCTTATTGAATAAGATGATTATGCATATACGGTTGCAACATTCATCGAGAGTAGTCCTACCCTACCTCTCAGGAATGATTCTCCAAATCTTCGGATAAAGAGAAAATGGGATAGAGTCTCTCTAGGATAAGGGCAAGTCAGCTTAACACGAGTCAATTGCAATCGAATCTTGGATTTGAGCAATAAGTAGCGAACGAGGAATCATATGCTTGTATATTCAGGTGCAAACTTGAATATGGTTGACTACACTGATTCTGACTTGTAGTCAGATTAAGGATGATCATTAAGTTGATCTCGGGCTCAGTGTTTATTCATAGTGCTTAGAATTTCCCTTTTGGTCTGGGAGTAATTCCAGGTCAGATAAGCCGATATCACTTCATTGTGAAAACAGTGAAGAGATAGCTTAGAAGGATCTTCTCGGTCACAAGAAGTCAAAAGCATATTGAGAGAGAGTACCGCCTGATTGGAAGGACCGACAACGTTTCAATCCTAAAGATCGTCTCGAGTCGACAACCTAGCTAATCAGTGTACCAAGTCGAGTGCTTGGAGGGTACGGCATTGATGGATATGTCTCATCTGCTTTTAGAGCAAGTGGGAGAGTGTTGTGAATAAGATGAGAAAATGTGTGCTCTAAAAACAATCGTTGCTTGTCATTTCATGCAAGTGGGAGATTGTTAGGTGTAGTGCCCAAAAGACAATTTGTGTAATTGTTTTTAATGAATGACAGAATTTATCTCACCTTATTACTTGCTTTGTGCTTGTAAAGTAATACACTGACGCAAACCCTAAGTATATCAGTATGTAACCACTTAACTCAGTGTATGGATTACACGTGAGGATTGAGTTAGTGGTGATATGCTTAAACTGTTAGTCCGTGGTGAACTTAATCAGAGTTTAGGGTCTCTTGATTAAAACACCAATAATGCGCCCAGAACACCTTAGGGTGTGATAGTCTTATCCGGACTGTCGGTAGAGGGTACCTACGTGGGGCATTTATATATGATGGCATTCATATAGGACTGGACCGATTTAATCTGAATTTCTCGATATAATTCTGTAATCGAGGAATCTTATTAAATCATTAGATGATCATATATGGATCAACCTTAATCCTGAGGTGATCACAGGATGCTGCTTGTCCCGGGGTAGTGTTTGATGTGTTAGTTACAGTTCACTTAAATATGTGTGCCAAGCCACTTCTCATTGGCACTATCTCCAGATGAGTGAGTAGTTCTGATTTTCACAGACATGGAATCCATTCCTTCCTACGGGAAGTAGAGAGACGGTCCCCTTATTTGTTAGCCTTAAGAAAGTGATCGATCCCGGGAGTTCATATTAGACTAATTGATCACTAGTCAGATATGTGAACTAATTGATCATCAAGGGGTTAATGGTAAATAAGGATAAGATATTCTGTATCGGGTTTACGGAGATATCCCACTCAGAATGGACAGTCTATGGAGGGTTAATCCGTATGTAATGATTATATCAATGGACGCTTATTCACTCTATGGGTTGAGTATACGTATACATCTATAATCGGTAGAGTTCAGTTTCGGGTTTATGGTGGCGTAATCCCAGAATTAATAATTAATGTACTTATTCTGTTCGATGAATAATTAGTTATTGGAGCTACTGGTTATAGGTCCATGGTCCCCGATGTGGCTTCTGTAATTCTGACTAATAATCTTGTTATTTGGGCCTCAGTGATAATTAATTGGTTGGGCTAATTAATTGATATGCATGTATATTATTTAGTTGGGCTAAATAATATAATACACATAAAAGACATTTTATGTGGGCTTTTTGACCCTGAAAGTGGCACCAATAATGTTGAATAATTAGAGGGAAATTAGTTTTCTTGGATAATTATTTGACATGTGATTTATCTTTTATTTGTTAAATGATAATTCATGGAATATTAGATAATAATATGATTTATCCTAATTTGTTTGGGATAATCATTTTATTTATCTTTTATTTGGAATAAAGGATTAATGTAATAATTATCCCTTAATTATTTAATCCTTGGAGGACAAGGATTACTCTCCTATATAAAGAGAGTTCTCCCAAGCCTTAATTGATTGGCATAATTTCGACCACTATAGCAAAAAGAGAGGAAAAAATTAGTTTTCTTGTCTTGGGTATTAGAAGAAAGAAAAACTCTAAGTTTTTCTTGGTGTTGCATATCGAGGAGGTTCGTGTATCAAGAAGGGTGTCCACCAACCGCCGTTTGGAGAACACATCGGAAGATCTTGGCTTCTCTTCCTACTATTGGTAACATGATCTTAACCCCCTTGTAGTAGTTAAATCCTTTATTTATGTATTGTGATATTTAAATCATGATCCATCCGCTGCGCGTAGATCTAACTCGTTTAGATCTAAGAACCTGCATCCTTCAGGCAGGAGAATTGACAGTTGGAAATTAGACAACTGACAACAAAGAAGAATAATCCAGAGCTGATGATAATCAGCAACTGATGATAATTGAAGATGCCAGTCAGTCTAAAATCCAAGAAACAGAAGAAGAAGACCCATATGAGAAGCTTACAACTAAAGAATTGAGAAAAGTACAAGAAGGATTGAAGATTATGCTCAACCAAAAGGATGATTACAATGGTCTTCTATCACATATTTCCAGTTACTTGGATTACAGGAAGAAGATTGATGTTTCAGCTCATGCGAAGTTGGATGTTATCAAAAAATCCACTTCAAATTCAGTTTCAGAGATTCTCAGTCTCAAGGAAAAACTCGAAGTTACAACTTTGGAAGATCGAGAAACTCATGCTCAAGCCGTATGGCATCTCAATCAATGCATTTATGGTCTGGAAACTCAGCTCATAGAAGTTCTCATCTCCTAGAAAGATATGTCAACAGATCAGAAGGCAACACATCAAGTAATCAATGAGTTGTATGATGCCAAAAAAGAGGAAGCAGAGAAAGAAAAGCTGAAGTTATATGAGGAAAAACTGAAGCTTGAAGCTGAATTGACAGAATTGAAGAAATGCAAATCAGCAGCAGATCCTTATGTCAGGGATACTGTAGAACTCACTGATGAACAGCTCACTGCCAAGTACACTCAGCCCGATGAAAGAAGAGCTACTCTAACAATGGATCTATGGATGAAATTTGTGCAAGATTACATCCATGTCAAAACGAATTACAAGCATAAGAACTATGAAGAATCTCTTGCCTATTTCTTATCTGATGTTCTTCACAATCAGAAGATGGCATAGCACAAGAAGATCAAGAGAAAGACTTCAAATCAAAGATAAGAGAGAACAGCTGAAAGCTGATATTTCAGAGTTTGAAGATTAATACAAGGGTGAAAGACACCTTCCTAAGTTACTTCTTTGGAGGAAGTGGAAACTTACAAGTCAAGTAGACTATCTCAGAACTTTCAACAAGGAAGATACAAATATTAAAGATGAATATCGTCTTCATGATAAGGAACAGAAGTTTATCAAAGTGACACAAAGAAATGCTTAGATCTTATTTCAGTTTTTATCAATTGTGTAACCATTCCAGTTTTTGCTAAATTCTTAATGAAATCCAGTTTCCAGTTTTACTTTGTTTTACATTGTTATTATCTTTGAACTTTTCTTTAAAGGAGGGTTTTGGCATCATCAAAAAGGGGGAAATTGTTGGGATTAAAATTTAGTTTTGATGATGATTCATCTTATTTAAGAAAATGTTTGTTTACACCCCATTGATGAAGTGCTGGAACTAGTTGTTATAGTGAAAGGCTAAAAGATGTCTAGAACTGAATGTATAAGTTTTACTAGAGTCTGACAATTGTATAGGTTATATCAGACAAGCACTATAATAGATAGAAGTGTCGTAAAATGGAAAATTGGAAATCATCTAGATAACTGAAACTTAACTTAAGACTGAAGATGTACACCTAGAACTGAAGCTCACTCAGAACTGAAGAAGGTAAGTTCGATGAGGGTCACAGACTCGGTTGACTTATCTATAACTGAAGGCTGAGTTAACAAACTCAGTATTTGATGAACTGAGGGACACATACTCAGTTGTAGAAGATTGAAGAACTGAAGGTTCAAACTCAGTTATGAAGATTTTAAGCCGAGACTGTAAAATTAGAATTCAGGTAAGTCTGTGATGGCCTGAACTGACTTTGTGGATCTTGAAGAAGACCTAAGTATCATAAGGACAATGATATCATAGATGATCTCTAAAGTGAATGGTGTAATCTGATTCAGTCACATAAAATCAGATAAATAGAGTACTGAACTTTTGAAGAAAAGTAAAAATTCAGTTAAGGCTCTAAGTCAGTTAACAAACTAAAAACTGACATACTCAGTATAAAACTGATCAGGACACTCAGTTTTATAGTCATCCATATAAGCAACTGAAAGTACATTCGAACGTTGTTAATCAAGGATTTTTATTGGATGAAAAACTGACATATCAGAACAGTCACTAACACCTGACATATGAAAATATAGACGTTGAAGCAATTCAAATTCAAGTAATATGAACGTTGGACCTCACACTATAAATAGAGAACTTGGCATCAAGGATCAAACACCGAATTACAAGATTACAAGCATTTTTTTGCATAAGTCTAGTTCATTCGAATTGCTATCAATATCTGCTATCAACAAGATCACATCTAGATTTCTTCTAGTGTTCAAGCAACATCGATTATATCAGGATTTTGACACTTTGAAGAACCACAAGCAAGAATCAATTTATTGATTCTCAGCCCAACTTTGATTCTTAATCAAAGGCTTAGACTGTGAAGAAATCTAGTCAAGGAGTTGCAAAGGATAGTTGTTTGCAGTCGGGTAGACTGTGTGTGTGGTGGTAGCTGGCGAAGAGGAAATACAACCCTCTAAGGACCAGTGGCTCAAGCAGTTGAAGAGCAGCAATCCAACCTGTTACTCAGTTGTTTAGATAATGACACTAGGGATTAGTCAGGGACTATCGTTTATGACTTTTTGTAAGTGCGTGCCTCAAGAAGTTCTAGTAGAATTTTCCTCCTACATCACAGGGGAAGAGTGGACTGACCGGATTACACCACCTGGAACCACTATTATTCTTGCTCTACTTACTTTAAACATTTACATTCTGTAATCTGATTCAGTCACATAAAATCAGATAAATAGAGTACTGAACTTTTGAAGAAGAGTAAAAATTCAGTTAATGCTCTAAGTCAGTTAACAAACTAAAAACTGACATACTCAGTATAAAATTGACCGGGACACTCATTTTTATAGTCAGCCATCCAAGCAACTGAAAGTACATTTGAACGTTGTAAATCAAGGATTTTTATTGGATGAAAAACTGACATGTCAAAACGGTCACTGACACCTGACATCTGAAAATATAGACGTTGAAGCAATTCAAATTCAAGTAATATGAATGTTGGACCTCACACAATAAATAGAGGACTTGGCATCAAGGATCAAACACTGAATTAACAAGATTACAAGCATTTTTGTGCACAAGTCTAGTTCATTCGAATTGCTATCAATATTTGCTCTCAACAAGATCACATCTAGATTTCTTCAAGTATTCAAGCTACATCGATTATATCCATATTTTGACACTTTGACGAACCACAAGCGAGAATCAATTTATTGATTCTCAGCCCAACTTTGATTCTTAATCAAAGGCTTAGACTGTGAAGCAATCCGGTCAAGGAGTTGCTAAGGACGGTTGTTTGCAGTCGGGTAGACTGTGTTTATGGTGGTAGCTGGTGAAGAGGCAATACAACCCTCCAAGGACCAGTGGCTCAAGCAGTTGAAGAGCAACAATCCAACATGTTCTTTAGTTGTTTAGATAGTGACACTAGAAATTAGTCAGGGACTATCGTTTAAGACTTTTTGTAACTGCGTATCTCAAGAAGTTCTAGTGGAATTTTCCTCCTACATCACAGGGGAAGAGTGGACTGACAGGATTACACCACCTGGAACCACTATAATTCTTGCTCTACTTACTTTACGCATTTACATTATGTTATTTACTTTACAGCATTTATTATTGTTTATTCAGCATACTGAAACTGATTGTTACGAGCATACACAGTTCACAAACAGACATTCACCTGAATTCAGTTTTGCATACTTAGCTTTTTCTTATAGTATCAACAAGATCCAGTTAAAGGCTATAACTTAAATCCGCTGCCGGTTGACTCGGTTTTGCATAAATCAGTTTGACTTAGACTCAGCTTTGTCAGCTCAACTCCACACAAGTTAAAACTAAACCTTAATTGTTAATAATCTAGTTTTTGGTGACAAGTTTATTCACCCCCCCCTCCCCTCTAAACTTGTGTTAGCCTTTCTATGGGACAAACATTTATAATAATACAATTTGAATCACACGCATCAGACACAAATCGGGAATTTATAAACACAAAGCAAAACGACTAATCCCACAAAACAACTTAGTTGTAGATATACATATATCGATCAATAATTAAATACATAAATATTCATATTCATATGTAAATTTGTTCCTGAACCGCATCAAACCTTCATGAACAAACTCATGTTAGTTCATTTATTAAACGAACCTAATATAACATTTGAGCTCGTCTCGGGCAAGCTTCTTTGCCGTTCTTCATTTGTTTATTCTCAGTACTTGATTCGATCAAGATAACCTCCGTGAATCTAAAATGACCACAGATAATTCAGAAAGCAAAAAATCTTTTAAGCAATGCAGGGTAGTAAATGGATTCTACCAATAATAGTGTAAGATACGGTACCCGGCTTTTGAATTTCAGCAGCAAGTGTGTAACATCCCGACTTTTCGTAAAAGGGTAAAATAGTCATTGGGTGTATTTACTACGACCTAATTATTATTTGTCCCATGTATTTAATTAAAAGGGAATTAATTAAAGGATTTAGCTATTAATTATAAAGGATTTAATTATTGGCTATAAAAAGGAAATAATCTCCAATCACTCCTTTTTATTTACACGCCTATTCTGTCAAAAATAGAAGGTGGAACGGCGCACACAGAAGGAGAAGCAACGCATAAGAAAGCGAAATAAAAGGAAGAGCCGTGTGATCAATCCGTTCGTCTGATCAAGATGCCGCAGGAGAGAAAAGTGATCAGCGCGAGGAGACGCAACTTTGGAAAATAAAATATCTCCATTCCGTAAGTTTTCGGTTTAGCCCTAGTTTTCGGTATTCGTAGAGTTCGATTCTTGGAAAATTCGTATCTTTTGATCCGTAGCTCTGTTTCACAGCCATGAGTAGTCGAAACGATCGTCTTGAAGCGTAGAATGATCTAAAAATAGGTTCGCAGCAGTAAACCCAGGTAATCTTCAGTTACTGCACTTTTTCAGTTTCGTTTTTCGGCACAGAAATAGGATTTTTAGGGTTTCTTGTTGATCACATAGGTTTTGGGGTTGAGGATCAACAATTGTTGCAGTTGCTGGGTGTTTTGCTGTCGGTGTTGCAGGCAATTAAGGTAAGAGGCTCTTCCTATGATTCCAATTATCGTTTATAAGGTTTAGATCAAGTTTTAAGGTGTTTAAGATGTTTTAATGCTAGGAAGATGTGTTCTTCATTGATCAAGGATCATAGGTGTTCTTGGAATAGTTAGATATGTTTATTTACGTTTTACTATGTGTAAATTGCTATACTTTTGGGTTAGAAACTGATTTGGATCGAATTTGAAGATTTTAGAGTTCTAGTCGAACCCAGGTGGACGAGCGTCTAGCCTCTCTGGACGGGCGTCTACTTGGGGCACATTTCGGACGAGCGTCTGGCTTTCCTGGACGGGCGTTTGAAGTGTTGTTTTACATTCAGGATTGAAACTGTTTTAGGTGGACGGGCGTCTGGGTATAGTGGACGGGCGTCCAGTCTTGGACGGGCGTCCAGTAGGTTCCAGACGGGCGTCCATGTCTTTAAACGGGCGTTTGACCTGTTTTATTTGTTTTCGCTGTTTTCATCGTTTTCATCGTTTCAGCTTAGTTTCGGGTTTTATACTCATGTGTTTACTGTTTTAAACCCTTAAACATGATATATTAACATTGAATAAATATAAACAAGCCTGAATTGAGCTTCTGATTCGTTCAGTTAAAACACCGAATGTACTCTTAAAGGGAGTTGAAGTTCGGATCCGTCGGAAGAACATGATAGGCTTGTGCTTTGATGGATTAGTATTCATCAATGTCTGTGTAATTGCTAGGACTTGTCCCTGTCTAGTGGTCTAGGAAGAGAGTAGTTTGTGTGAGGGAGATTATTTGAAAACACTTAGGTGGCTAGTTAATCACCCTAATAATCAACGTACTTGACTAGTAAAAGATTAAACAACATGTCTCTCTTGGCTAGGCACCAGGCTAAATCGCGATGCATGTGCTACCTCTGAAGGTGGAGGATCTCTGTAGGTCAATGACCCTAAGTACAGAGGGACTCTGCTGAGACGCGCGTGCTATCGGAGTCTACCTTTTCTAGACTTCGTGGATATTGGTGTGATCCACTGATATGTTGCAAAAGAGTGTCCCTGAGGCGGAAGAACTCCGTAGGTCAGCAAAACCCTAAGTACGGAAGGATTCTGCTAAGGTGGATGCGCGTAGTGCCCTTGAGTGCGGTTGTAACATAGATAAGCTAAGTAGAAACGTTTAGTCAATTCATGTTGATGGACATGAAATGAACCCTAGATTGAGTCGGTCACATAAAGATAACTAAACGATTAAATATCTTTTCTTTATAAATCTTAATTGTTGTCGTAGCTTCTCACTTTTACTAAGTACTTTGTACTTACCTCCTTTGCATTTTCTTTTGTATGCATTGTGGGGTGAGAAGACGAACAGGTTGACCAAGTGTAGATGATGACTTTTGAAGACTTGAAGTCTTGGCGTAGCTTTTAGTTTAATTTCCCTTGCAAAGGTTGTACATTTACTTTTAAGACCTCGTATTTTGTAAGTCTTTGGGTTTTTCATCGTTGTAATCTTAACTATCCATCTTTAGTATGGTTAATTTCTATTCTTAGTAGCATTTAAGTTTTTACCCGAGTCTTTTTAGCTTCCGTTTGCTTTATTTTGATACGACGACGTAGAGGCTGGCGTATAATATTAGATTTATTTAATGCTATACGCGCCGAACGTTTCTCTTCCGGATAAGGGCTCGGTGTCCGGGAGCGGGGCGTTACAGTTGGTATCAGAGAGAAGCGTCCTTTCTACTCTAGGCTTTTCTTCCTCTAAGATAAGAATCCTTTAGACCTTCTAGAACTTGAGTTTGGTGGTAATCCTCGTATGACTAGGAATCCTTAAACCGTGGTCAAGTTATCAGGACCTGGTGAGGAGTCTTCTGAGACGAAGGTTAAGTTGAGTTCTCTGTTCACATCTTTTATGTGATCACCTCAGGTTTGTTCTTTCTAGTATCCTTAGTATAAATTCTTCTTCTTTTGAAGTTCCAAATCGTAGCTTGTTGCATAGGGTTGTGAAACTCCCTTGAGTAATGCTTTGGGATTGGAGTAAAGTCGAGGTTCTCTTGGTTGATTTCCTTTTTCCTTACTTTCCCTATTGAAATCTCTTCACTTTCTCTACACATGAATATCTAAGTTTACTTTTATCTTGGCCTAACTTTGTAGAGAATGATATTTGATTCAGCTCTACAAGTCCCCCACTTTCTCTTTTCACTATCACTTGGTTGAGTTCATCAACATTCTTTGACCTTTGCTTTGCTTGAGATGGTTCTACACGAACTCCATGTGTAACTCTATTATTTCCAAGTACTCCTCAGTCGTTTCAACTCATAGTGTTAAAGGTCTCTTACTTTGGCACATACTTTTCTTTGTCCTCGTGTTTGGATTTACCCAACATGAGTGAATGCTTGTGTTTCCGTGTTTTCCTTTTAACATAAGACAGTTTTCCCCTACTCTAAAAATTCTGCAAATTTTCAACAAAGTAGATTACTGTCTTATCTACAATTTCTCTTTTTACATCAACTCGATAATCATTATGGATTATCCAGAAAATTCATGTTTATACCGGACACTCTGTCCAGAAAATCTGCAGCAGCACCTTCACTTCTTCTTCTGTTTTGAACAGGTTAAACATCTTCAAATGACCTGAATTTTTGATATGTTGCAGACAACAATTTTATCTACAGCTTCTATTTTGGAATTAAGTTCAGATTCTTTTTCGTTTGATCTCGATTTGCAATCCAACACAGTGTTTATTAATCTGGAAATTCTGGCAGCTTGTGCAATCGTCAGAAATAACTGTTTTTGACCAAGTTATTTTCATCCAAAAATTTCAATATTTTTATATCACCTGGAAAACTCTATTATCTAAATCTTTTCTCTTTGGATCATGCTCAATTTATTCTTCGTTTATTCTGTACAAATTGATAATATCAGATCCAGAGTAAAAACCTTACACAGCAACCAAAAAGGAATTTTCACCTCTTTGACTTAGAGTTTGGGCTAAGAGGGTAGTAAGTTACGACTGTTATGTTTAGGAGTTCCCCGAAGTTTGATCTCTTCCTGAGTTAAAACTTTTAGTAGGATGCTTATAAAGCTAACGTTATAGTTTTTTTTTGCAGTGTTAAACGAGAACCAAGATGCTATCCTCCAACATGCCATGCTTGATGTTAAGACCCTTTTCGTGCTCTTTTGTAGTTATACTTTTCTGGTAATTTGTTTCTCATGTAATCCTTCACTTGATATCTTTAAACTCAACAAATCCTCTCGGCTTGTTGTCATGAATTACCTCAGAAACATATCGCCTTAAGCCCTTCTTCTAAACAAGTTCTTACCTTCTCACTTTTCCAAATCACGAAACAAACTCTCTTCAAAGTTCTAAATTGTCGCACTCCCATCATTCATGCAAATTCAAAGTTTGCTGAACCTTTTAATGTCAGAACATTCTTTTTACTTGTGTTTATTCTCACCTCCTCTCCTAAGGTTAGTGTCGATATTGTAACTATTTCACCTAATGCTGCCTGTTCCTTTAAGGTATGCATATCTTCTTTTGCTGGTCCAATCTTTAAGCCTATCATGGCATTCCTTTTCAGTTACTTACCTTTAATCTTCTAGCAATTTATGCTACACCAGTTTCAAGCAGAAGGTAGTCTTTGCAAAGGTGCCTTCTGAACCTGTCTAGCCAACCAACTTTTGAGTTCCTAAACTTTTGATCTCCATTTCAGATTATTGTACCTTGTACCCTTCAGTTTTAACTCTCTTTCAGGCCATTCAGAGCCATGAACCGCCATGTACACCTTTTGACTCCCCATCGTCTGTATTGGCATTCCTACTACAATTTTGTCATACTGGTTGAAAGTCCATTTTATTCTAACCTCTGCATTCCCACACGAGGAATAACCCTGAGCATTTATTCTTTGGCAGTGTACTATTCCTCTCGAGTAGTGCAACCTTGAACCGTTGATTTGAATCGTCAAATATCGTTTATACTTCCTTTGAAAATTTGAATTAATTCTTTGAAATCAAACTTTATCCGACAATTCTTAAGTGTCGTTTCCTCTTCATTCAAAAATCTTGCTTGCCGCTTACTTATTCAAACTTTTGATATTGCCTTACAATTCCTTGAGGGAAATTTCTATTTCTTTTAAATCTTGAAATAACCTCTCTTTGACTACTGCAAACTTGGACACTTCTTGACAAGTGTTTATTTTATTCTGAGACCTTTTGGTGTACTCGTTTTCCCTCCATAGCTACTTCATGTTGAGATTCTTACTCTCTCTTGATTTCTAAATTTCCTTTTTAGCCCTTTTGGTGCTCGACCTTGCACCTTTATTTTGTTTTCTTGTTGTGTGATGTTTCCTCTACGAAACTCATGTGAACTGAAGATTTTCCTAGTCCGCCAACATCCATCTTTGTTAACCAAATGATTAACAATCAAGGTCACTTTCTTAATGTTCTCAAGCTCGGTGTTCTCTTTTCATACATTGAGAATATCTTCAAGTCCATCTGGTGATGTTTCCTTTAACGTCTCCACTTTCTAAAGGTTTATACGAAAGCCTATTACCATCCTTTCAAGTTGCCTCTGAAGTATTTGTAGACCACCGTATCTTGCAGAATTCCACTCTCTTAAAAGAACTTCATCTGCAAGGTGTTCTTTGTTGTCCTTCTAGTGGCCATCTTTTGTTATGATACAGTGTCTCATCTTTTATTTTAGAACCAACTTCAATTTTCATCAACGCGGAATCATCTTGTTTTGCTTGTAACCCAAGCGACCTTCCTTATTTCAATTGCATCGTACCTTTCCTTGGCTTACCTAGTTGACATACCACCCTGGTACTCAACTTGTCACTTTTCAACTTCTTTTATTTTCCAAGATAACCCTATTGGGCATAAGGATTGAATCAGACCGTCAGAGAGAAGGAGTGGTAAAGGCATGTTCCCTATCCCCAAGAAGTCTCAGAAGTCTTTCAGCCATAATCCTTGTAGTTCTTCAGCAAGCTTGTGGTGCCATGATGGAAGTTGGGATCGAAAGAAGTCAAGTGTGCCCGAAGTGCAGTTTCGGCTGGAAAGATTCAGCTTTCAGGACACAGGTCAGCAGGAGCAAGCAAGGAGTGGTAAACCGATGATTGCAAGATTCGAGGCAGTTGATGAGTTCATGGAAGAGGCAAGACAAAGATCCAGTTGTTTACGGTTATAAGTGATGGTCAGAACCAACCAGCAATTGGTCACAAGTTAGATGAAGATGGCGATCATTGGCATCGGAATCATCTTTGGGTTCCGAATGTGGAAGATTGGGAAGGACAATGAAGAATGAAAACCACGGGTTGGCAATTGCATTTTATCTCAGAGCAACCAAGATGTACGAGCCACAACACGAGTTTCTGGGATGAAGTGGAGCCACAATAGAATACGAGACCAGAGTTGATACAGCAAGCCAACAGAAAGATTGAAGTAGATCGTCGCCACCTCGAGATAGCTCAAGACAGGTGGAAGGAGTTGGGAAGATGGAAGGAGAAGAAGACTACGAGTTAGGAGACGAAACGCTTCACAAAGTTCAGAGTTCAAGTACCTCTCGGTTACATTCGAGTTTCGAGGACGAAACTCCTCTTAAGGGGGAAGGAATGTAACATCCCGACTTTTCGTAAAAGGGTAAAATAGTCATTGGGTGTATTTACTACGACCTAATTATTATTTGTCCCATGTATTTAATTAAAAGGGAATTAATTAAAGGATTTAGCTATTAATTATAAAGGATTTAATTATTGGCTATAAAAAGGAAATAATCTCCAATCACTCCTTTTTATTTACACGCCTATTCTGTCAAAAAAAAGAGAGGAACGGCGCTGAAGAGAAGAAACCAACACAGAAGATGCCAGGAAAAGACAGAATGTAATCTTCAACCGTGTGAACAATCCGTTCGTCTGATCAAGATGCCGCAGGAGAGAAAAGTGATCAGCGCGAGGAGACGCAACTTTGGAAAATAAAATATCTCCATTCCGTAAGTTTTCGGTTTAGCCCTAGTTTTCGGTATTCGTAGAGTTCGATTCTTGGAAAATTCGTATCTTTTGATCCGTAGCTCTGTTTCGCAGCCATGAGTAGTCGAAACGATCGTCTTGAAACGTAGAATAATCTAAAAATAGGTTCGCAGCAGTAAACCCAGGTAATCTTCAGTTACTGCACTTTTTTCAGTTTCGTTTTTCGGCACAGAAATAGGATTTTAGGGTTTGTTGTTAATCAAATAGGTTTTGGGGTTGAGGATCAACAACTGTTGCAGTTGCTTGGTGTTTTGCTGTCGGTGTTGCAGGCAAATAAGGTAAGAGGCTCTTCCTATGATTCCAATTATCGTTTATAAGGTTTAGATCAAGTTTTAAGGTGTTTAAGATGTTTTAATGCTAGGAAGATGTGTTCTTCGTTGATCAAGGATCATAGGTGTTCTTGGAATAGTTAGATATGTTTATTTACGTTTTACTATGTGTAAATTGCTATACTTTTGGGTTAGAAACTGATTTGGATCGAATTTGAAGATTTTAGAGTTCTAGTCGAACCCAGGTGGACGGGCGTCTAGCCTCTGTGGACGGGCGTCTACCTTGGTCACATTTCGGACGGCGTCGGTTTCTCTGGACGGGCGTTTGAAGTGTTATTTTACATTCAGATTGAAGCTGTTTTAGGGTGGACGAGCGTCTAGGTATAGTGGACGGGCGTCCAGTAGGTTCGAGACGGGCGTCCATGTCTTTAAACGGGCGTCTGGTTGTTGTTCATCCCTATAAGTACGTTTTATACTCATTTCTAAACCCTTAAACATGATATATTAACATTGAATAAATATAAACAAGCCTGAATTGAGCTTCGATTCGTTCAGTTAAAACACCGAATGTACTCTTAAAGGGAGTTGAAGTTCGGATCCGTCGGAAGAACATGATAGGCTTGTGCTTTGATGGATTAGTATTCATCAATGTCTGTGTAATTGCTAGGACTTGTCCTGTCTAGTGGTCTAGGAAGAGAGTAGTTTGTGTGAGGGAGATTATTTGAAAACACTTAGGTGGCTAGTTAATCACCCTAATAATCAACGATTTGACTAGTAAAAGATTAAACAACATGTCTCTCTTGGCTAGGCACCAGGCTAAATCGCGATGCATGTGCTACCTCTGAAGGTGGAGGATCTCCGTAGGTCAATGACCCTAAGTACGGAGGGACTCTGCTGAGACGCGCGTGCTATCGGAGTCTACCTTTTCTAGACTTCGTGGATATTGGTGTGATCCACTGATATGTTGCAAAAGAGTGTCCCTGAGGTGGAAGAACTCCGTAGGTCAGCAAAACCCTAAGTACGGAGGGATTCTGCTAAGGTGGATGCGCTAGTGCCCTTGAGTGCGGTTGTAACATAGATAAGCTAAGTAGAAACGTTTAGTCAATTCATGTTGATGGACATGAAATGAACCCTAGATTGAGTCGGTCACATAAAGATAACTAAACGATTAAATATCTTTTCTTTATAAATCTTAATTGTTGTCGTAGCTTCTCACTTTTACTAAGTACTTTGTACTTACCTCCTTTGCATTTTCTTTTGTATGCATTGTGGGGTGAGAAGACGAACAGGTTGACCAAGTGTAGATGATGACTTTTGAAGACTTGAAGTCTTGGCGAAGCTTTTACTTTAATTTCCCTTGTAAAGGTTGTACTAGATTAGTTGCGGTTCGTTTATTAGACTTGTTGTACATTTACCTTTAAGACCTCGTATTTTGTAAGTCTTTGGGTTTTTCATCGTTGTAATCTTAACTATCCATCTTTAGTATGGTTAATTTCTATTCTTAGTAGCATTTAAGTTTTTACCCGAGTCTTTTTAGCTTCCGTTTGCTTTATTTTGATACGACGACGTAGAGGCTGGCGTATAATATTAGATTTATTTAATGCTATACGCGCCGAACGTTTCTCTTCCGGATAAGGGCTCGGTGTCCGGGAGCGGGGCGTTACAAAGTGTCTCCTGGGATTTTTCTCGAACACCTTCATGTTGCTCTTCAACAACACCAGACTCTGAAGGAGGCATCATCCGCCTAATGATTTTCTGGCGATGTGAAGCAGCTTCTTTTAGCTTCTTCTTCCGAAGTCTCTTCGTAGAGCTCTAGTCAGCTTCTTCTTAGACCCGTCGGATTCTACTTTTTCACTGCCTGAAGATGACCGAGACCCTCCTTCTTCATCTAATCCATCTGTTGTATCAAGAAAACAATCAAATCACTTAAATTCTTCATAAAATATAGATTTCCGACTATGATTTACCTGGTAAGTTGGACAAATTGAAATTTAGGATTGATAAGCTAGGCGACTCCGGGGAGGCCTCTTTCTGTGGTAGAGCCGTAGGCGGAGGATAAAGATATAGCTCTCATTTTCTATGGATGATGAAATGGTAATGTGAACAAAGAGAAAAGACGTGAAAGAGGTAAAGCACAGGAATGAGGCATTGAATGCAGTAGAAAATAACGCGTGAACATATAAGTGATAAATGTTTCCTTTGCACAACAAAGAAAAAAAACGCAAAACGACAAAATTGTCGTCCAACGGATGCGCTTTTAATGGGATGAGATCACCTGTCTAATTTGTGTGTCTAATTTCGGTGTCTAAGTAAAAACGACGTCGTTTTATGTGTGTTTTATTTTTTGGTTTTTGTTTTTTATTTTTATTTTATTTTCTTCAAGAAATAAAACACACATAAAACGACGTCGTTTTTACTTAGACACCGAAATTAGACACATAAATTAGACAGGTGATCTTATCCCGCTTTTAATAGGTATGCCTATTTACGATATAGGCAGCAATTTCATAGAATCCCTTTTTCTTTAAGGAATCAAACTTGTCCCCTTATCCGACTTGTCCTTGGAACATTAGCTTATTTTTAATTCCTAAAGATGATAGGAACATATTTCATTAGAAAAATTACTTCTACTCCTTTTCCTTTATCAAAATTTTAATTAATTATTATTGTGTTTCCAAAATAAAGAGAAAAGAATTTAGATTTGATAGTAATTCCGTTAAAATTATCGAACCATGTGTAATATATGTAAAAGAAAAAACCTTCGAAAAAACCATGTGTATTTATCTGAATCCATATATATATGTAAAAAAAAATAAAAAATAAAAAAACCTTTAAAAGTTAGTATATCAAATTAATTTCCATGGGGAGTGGGAATAAAAGACAAAAACGAGAGGGAATTTGGAACAAGGACAGTGAAAAAAAAGATGTGAAAATGATAAATTTAGCATTCGCCGTCCCAAATACACGGTTGCTACAATATTTTACGACCAAATTAAAGGTGAGGGCCTCTCCCAACAAACATTGTTGCGTCCACAAGGCTCAAAACCGAGATATCTTGCTTAAGCGATCAGGATCCCTTCATCTCCGACCAACCTTTATTGGTAAAAAAATTACCATCTTTTAACACGTAGCTCAAAAGATATATTACTTTTTGTAATTGAGTAGTTAATAGGCATTTTGGACACAGGGGAGTCTACCCAGTACATCATCTGGCACTGACCCTATTGGACCCAAACAGATTGAGTACCTAAATCCAACTAATTTGTTTTGTAGGATATCTGGTATATAGACAATGGATATTCCAGACACATGACGGGCAACAAACACTGCTTGAAGAATTACCAAGATAAGGATGGACCTAAAGTTAAGTTTGGTGGAAATATGAAGCCTGGAATTACCAAAGGCCTTGGAATCATAATCAAGAACAACTTGGAAATTGGCAATGTGACGTACGTTGAAGGACTGAAGGACAATCTTCTCAGCGCTAGTCAATTCTGTGACAAAGGATATGAAGTTCTTTTCAGTAAGTAGAAATGCCGAGTTATAAACGTAGAATCTGGACGACGATCTAAACTGAAAAAGAAATAAGAACATGTACATAGTAGACTGGGCAACAGTAACATCAGAAGTGTGTCTACTAGTAGAATTTAGACCAGAGATAAGTCATCTATGGCATAAATGGTTAAGTCATCTCAATTACAAGACAATCAATCGTTTGGCAAGAATTGATCTTTTTAGAGGACTTCCAGACGTGGTCTACAAGAAGGACACTATTTGTGATTCTTGTCAAATGGAAATACAAATCAAAGCTTCATTCAAATCAAAATCAACACCATCAACAAATTGAGTCTTACAACTTCTACATATGGACTTATTTGGACCAATGACACCACTAAATGTGACTGGATAAAAGTACACATTTGTGATAATGGATGATTTCTCAAATTATACATGGATGGTATTCCTCAACAAGAAAAGAGAAACTCTCAAGAAGCTTCCAGATCTACTAAAGAGACTTTAAAATGAAAATAGTTTATAACAGTAATCAAGATTAGATGTGACAGAGGGACTGAATTTCTGAATCAATTCATCGGAATTTATTGTGAAGAAAACAGAGTGCAACATCAATTGGCTGCTGCCAGATCTCCACAGCATAATGGAGCAGCTGAAAGAAGAAACAAGACCTTAAAAAAGGCTGCCAAAACCATGATAGCAGAAGCTAATATGTCAAAAGGCTATTCGGCAGAAGCAGTCAACACTGCATGTTATACTCAGAACAGATCAATTATCAACAAACTTAGAGGAAAAACACCTTATGAACTATGGAATGGGAGAAAACCCAAAATCTCCTACTTTCATATCTTTGGAAGCAAGTGCTTTATCCACAATAATAGAAAAGATCTGCTGAAGACATTCGATGCCAAGGAAGATGAAGGAATATTTTTGGGATATTCAGGCATGAGTAAGGCCTTCAGAGTTCTGAACAAAAGGACATTATCAATAGAAGAATCAGTCCATGTCGTCTTCGATGAACCAAATTTCAATCCTAAAATACCTAGAGAAGAGGATCAGCCGAGAGAAGAACCAATTTATGTTGATATGAAACTAAGACAAATCAACTCAACAGAAGCAGACGATTTTCATCCCATAATTGAGCAAGGCACAACTCAAGAAGAAGTTCAGACAACACCAATCACAGAGCCAAATCTAAATTGGTTGAGGGACCATCCAGCAGAACAAGTTCTTGGAGATTCAAACATTGGAGTCGGAACTAGAAGACAGCTGAAAACCATGCTCATGTGTTTTTTGTCGTATATAGAACACAAAACTATTGAAGATGCTGATTGGATAATAGCTATGCAAGAATAATTGAATGAATTTGAGAGAAATCAGGTCTGAGAACTAACTAACAGACCAGACCACTCAAATATCATTAGAAAAAAAAAATGGGTGTATAGAAACAAGATGGATGAAAATGGAGTCATCATAATGAACAAAGCAAGACAAGTAGCCAAGGGCAATTCACAAGCTAAAGGTATTACTTTGATGAGAAATATGCTCCAGTGCCAAGACTAGAAGCAATCAGACTATTTCTAGCATATATTGCTCATCAGAACTTTAAAGTATTTCAAATGGATGTCAAATCAGCTTTCTTAACTAGACTACTTGAAGAAGAAGTCTATGTCCAACAACCACCTGGATTTGAAATCAGAGGACAAGAAGACAAAGTCTACAAGCTCAACAAAGCACTTTATGGATTAAAACAAGCACCAAGAGCTTGGTATGAGTCTCTACCAAAATTTGTTGTGGAAAATGGTTTCAAAAAGAGGACAATCGACAAGACGTTATTCGGAATTCAACGTGAATATTGTACACTTATGGTACAAATTTATGTGGATGAAATCATTATTGGATGTCAAAATACCAATTTGTTTGAGAAATTTGCCAATCTAATAAAGAGAAAATTCCAAATGAGCGTGATGGGGGAACTCAATTATTTTCGGGGACTAAAAGTCAAACAAATGGAGAATGGAATTTTTATCAATCAAAGCAAATACTTCAAAGATCTCATCAAGAAATATGGAATGGAATCAAGTTCAAGAGTTGCAGCACCCATGTCAGCAAATCTACACTTGGATAAGAATATCAATGGAAAAAGTGTGGATCAAACCAAATACAGAGGTCTGATAGGCTCATTATTATACCTAACTGCAAGCAGACCAGACATATCAATTGTTGTTAGAGTGTGTGCTAGATTTCAATCAGATCTAAAAGAAAGTCACTTAGCTGCTGCAAAAAGGATGTTAAAATATCCCCAAGACACAGTTGACTTGGGATTGTTTCATCCAAAAGAAGGTGACTTCAGACTAGTTGGATACGCTGATGCAGACTATGCAGGTTGCAAGGTGGATAGGAAAAGTACATCTGGAACTTGTCAAATGCTAGGATATAGAATAGTACATTGGTTTAGCAAGAAACAGACGTCCATTGCAACATCTACAGCAAAAGCAGAGTATGCAACTGCAGGAAGTTGTTGTGCACAAGCCTTATGGGTAAGACAACAACTCAGAGACTATGGAGTTGAAGAAAAGGGTATTCCAATCATGTGTGGCAAAACAAGTGCTATATCAATATCAAAATATCAAGTACAACATTTGATGACGGTCAAGTTATAAAAATAACTCGATACCTAAATAACCTACTAGCAAGAGAACTAGGTTCAATCGTAGTATAGCTAGATAGAGTCGAGGTCGATCCCATAGAGACTCGGCTTAAACAAGTACAACGTTATTAAACAAAAAATAGATTAAAGGGCGGTCTCCGACCAACAATAACGTAGAAATAAAGGTTGACACGATAGAAAACACAAAGACTAACAATACGACAGTAGACACTAAAACACTTACTTTTATGGTTTTATAAGACTCTAACAAACGGTATTGATTACGCTAGTAGTAATTACTCCCCCATATACGTATATCTAAGCCGAGACAGAAAAGACATTAAGGTTGATTATATTTTGGCTACGGGAGCTATCCCCTAAACTGGATCTACTTCGTGAACGGATAGAAGATCTTTATGCTTAATTACGAATCCTTCCTTGGACAGGATAGAACATCATATAACAAGCATGCTATACCAAACTAGGGATGCCGATCTAAAATCGTCACCTCGTCTAGGCAACGACCGTGGACAGGTTGGCACACCTCCTAAACGATCGGCTAACTTATGTCCTATTTAACATGGCAATTTTCACAATATATCATATTAATTTACGAGAATGATGTAACAAAGTGGCCAGATCTATTACATGTGTATATGAAAAACAGAAAGCACGACGCAGCCGAAGTCGTTCACAGAAAATTACTAGAATCTTGATGGCTAGATCTAACCATATAGACCGTGGTAGATCTAGACCGGTGACTCTAGAATTTGCTCGTAAAACGCCTTCGTACGACTTAGATCTACATGAATATGGGTTTGTTAATTAACTACATCATGAAATCAATACACAAACGACTACTCCATAACGAAATAAAATAGATCTACGAATAAAAACGACATATTTGGATAGACATTACCCTCGTAGACGGAGGGTCCTCCGATCCTTCAATGCAATCTCTAATCGATGAATCCATCGCCTCCGTGATGAAGCAACATAATATAAAATAAAAAGAACTATATTGATAAACTAAAAGTATTGTAGTATTGTGTTTTTTAGGTTGGTTCTTTTCTCAGATCGTGGCTGCTGCTTATATAGGAGTTGTAGCCGACATAGGGAGAATCCAGAAGATATGCACGCATTAATCTGATTAGGCTCGGGTGACCGAACAGTTACGCTCGGTCGACCGAATGGCATGGCTCGGTCGACCGAGCCTCCCTCTTTACGCGTTTTCAATTTCGCTTCGTCTGACTTGTTCCCCACTTCACTCTTCTATGCTGATCTGATTTGTCTCTTCATTAATGCTCCGATTTCCTTCATTATTTATCTTGAGATTTCTCGATTGCGTGATAATTATCTTCCCGATTCTTTATGATCTGCAAAAATCAGTATTTATCACACAATTAATTGCTCTTTTATAATAAAAACAGCTAAATACCAATTATCACATTAATAATCACTTATCGTTAAATAATAAATATAAACACGTGATTTAATATGAAATATATATAATTAACTCCGATTTAAGGTTATAATTGATGACATAAATAGGTATATTTTAACCGTCATCAAAATGCCCCCACTTAAACTTTGCTTCGTCCCGAACAAAGCATCAATAAGTCATTCCCCAAGACAACATTTTCCGTGGTCAACTCATACTTACACAAGAAACCCGAGTCAACTCATACCAGTCATGCTCATAAGATAAGCATTATTCACTACTCGCTATGAATCGAAGTGATTGTGTGCATGTGCATTGGTCTTATATAAATGTAGCAAGATTAGAGCTTATGCAGACTTCATATCAAAATTCACCAACATCAGCATTCATACTTCTTATGCCTCACAATGGTGAAAGCACTAGAACAATAAGCAAGAGCGTATCTATAGGGTTTTTGGACTTGGAGACCGAGTACTACTCAAAGCCTCTAACAATTTAAATTTTTTCAATTTTGCATATTTTTCGAATACTACTAATCTCAAGGAAGAAAACTTTTCGTAGAGTATCCACCTATCTTAGATTAAGCATAGCATCGAATATTACCACAAGCGCGGGGCTACTTTGGTAATGTTACTACCAGCCCAGTGTTTTAATGCACTGTCAAAACACAGGTACGTCCCAAGCTTATTACTCCGCTTTGATGGCTCGAAGATCAGAATACATCAGTCGACAAATATCGACACTAGGTCCTCATAACCAATTATCTACGCAATGTACACATATTTCTTTCAAGTATTATAACTCATGCGGTACTAAACGATTCACATGTTGAGTAGTTGAACAATACCTAACTATTTGCAATTGTTGGCATGAATATCCTTAAGTTTACTAACAATTTATCGCAAAAGTATAATATGATCACGTATTCACGCAACTTGGTTCCTTTCCTATCAATTCTAAGTATAAGAACTTCACAAGTTTAAGGGTACGAGTTCAACAACATGGCATTTATCCATGAAATTTTTTTAAATTTTGCTCAATATTGCCTCGATATTCCGTTCCTCTTTACTTTTTCAACATATAGCTAAGTCCCTTGCCCCCCACTTAAACATGGCATTGTCCTCAATGACAAAAATAAATGAGAGTTTAAGAAAAAATACTTAGCTCTGGAAACGGCTCCCAAGTGAAGGAATAATATCGGAGTAAACCTCAGCACGTCGTGGAGAGACAGACATATCCTGTATAAGCAAACAAGCTCCACGAAATCGTCAAATACCATGTCTATGGAAGTTATAAAATAACGTGGCAGTAATTCGATATAGAATATCCAAAAACAAATTAAGCCACTTTATTTCATACAACCAATGGCAAGGAAAACCAAAGAGTTAAAACTACAAAACTCACATGACGGCTATCAAGGAAAAAACCTCGTTTATTCCGAACTTAGAATCGGAACATGGCGAGATGAAAAAAACCTTAACAGTCTCATGCTACTTTATTAAAAGCAAAAACAAAAACAAATTTAAAAGAAAGTTTTAAGAAGTAGTTGTATGGTTATAGTCGTTAGCTCGACTGTACTCACATGATGGTCTAGTTGTAAGTAGGATTTCCTAGAGTAAGTACTTCTTCCTCCCTATCAAATTGATTCCCGAGGTAATGCTTTACTCGGTGGCCATTCACCACAAAAGTTTTTCGATCATCCAAGTGACTTACCTCTATAGCTCCGGAAGGAAATACTTTACTCACTTTATAAGGGCCAAACCATCTTGATTTTAGCTTTCCCGGGAAGAGTTTCAAGCGCGAATTGTAAACAAGAACCATATCACCCACCGTAAAGGTGCGGTCAAGGATTTTTTTATCATGAAATCTCTTAGTGCGCTCTTTATAGATTCGAGCATTCTCGTAAGCTTCAATGCGAAACTCTTCTGGGCGAGTTAATTCCAACAATCTCTTTTCTCCGGCTAAACTTTCATCTAAATTCAACACACGAGTAGCCCATAAGGCACGGTGCTCAAGTTCAACCGGTAGATGACACGCTTTCCCAAAAACAATCTGGTACGGGGACATACCTATGGAAGTCTTATACGCAGTCCGATAAGCCCATAAAGCGTCATCTAACTTCAATGACCAATCTTTCCTTGTTGGGTTCACAGTTTTCTCTAGAATGCGCTTAATCTCTCGGTTCGTGACCTCAACTTGACCACTTGTTTGAGGATGATAAGCGGTAGCTAACTTATGTCTCACCCCATACTTGGCCATTAACTTCTCAAATGGCTTATTACATAAATGGCTCCCATTATCACTAATGATGGCACGAGGGATTCCAAACCACGTGAAGATATTTTTCTTTAAAAACCGCAGTACAACTTTTGCATCATTGGTAGGTGAAGCAATAGCCTCAACCCATTTAGACACATAGTCGACTGCCACCAAAATATAGCGGTTTGAAACAGACGAAGTGAAAGGTCCCACAAAATCAATTACCCATACATCAAAGATTTCTGGTTCTAGGATACTCCTCAGTGGCATTTCATTTCTCCTCGAGATATTGCCCGTCATTTGGCAAGAATGACAGGATCTAGCATATTCATGCGCAGTTTTGTAAAGATTTGGCCAGTAGAAACCACAATGGAGAACTTTAGCAGCAGTCTTGTCCCCACCATAGTGTCCTCCTGCTTCATAAGTATGGCAATGTTTAAGTATATCGAGGAATTCGCTCTCAGGAACACATCTTCTAAAGATGTTGTCTGAGCATCGCTTGAAAAGATATGGTTCATCCCAATAGTAGTGTTTAATGTCCGCAAAGAACTTCTTCTTTTGCTGCTGGTTCAAGTCTTGTGGCAAATATCTCCCGGATAAATAATTCACATAATCTTTAAACCATGGTTGTTGCTTCTTAGCCTTAACAACCTCACTTCGTGAAGATATTTCGGCGCAATCACTACTCCCTAAAATGGTAGAGATGGAGGATAATTGCTCGTCGGGGAGTTTTTCAAAGCATGGTGTGAATGCCTCCTCAGGCTCTTTCTCATCATCCTTAACATCCTCTATATTTTCCTCGTTCTTTGGGATTGTTGGAGTAAGCTCCTTTTCACTTCTAATCATTATCGCATTCACATCCCTAGGGTTCCTATCAGTGTTGCTCGGAAATCCCCCAGGAGGCCTAGTTGACAGTTGTTCAGCTAATTGTCCTATTTAATGAGAGAGATTCTGGACTAAGGCTCCTTGGTTGGTGACTTTGGCATCATTCTTTTGACAGTACTGGTGAAAGTTTGTAGCCAAGTCAGTAATGGAATTTGCTAATTGATTCACAGTGTCAGACATTGTGTTACTCATCTTTTCAAATGCAACTTCCCAACCGTAAGTTTGAGCTTGCTGAGGTACATAAGTGTTGTGTGGTTTTACCCCTTCATTTGGATCACTCCATCGGAATTCAGGTTGGTCATGATTTGGTTTGTAACCTTCACAGTGATTACCTTGTTTCCCAATGTAATTGGCTTCTTTAGTACCCGCATTCTCTAGTTGATTAATCATTTCCGTCCCTTTTCCAGTCTCCACTCGTTGAATCCTCTCATGCATACCATCCACCTTATCATTTATGATCAATAGAGTATGTAGGATCTTATGCGATAAATCCTCCTCAGATAAATTATCGGCCATCTTCACAGTTGCTATTTCACCACCTCCCCATTGGCTATTCATTGCTATTTGCTCCATCTTTCCTCGTGCCTCCTCAGGAGATAAAAGAACAAACGCTCCATTGCTGGAGGCATCTACTCTTATCTTCTCCGTATCTCTCAATCCATGGTAGAAGGTTTGCATTAAAATCCATAGAGGGATATCATGATGAGGGCACTTCCTCATGGACTCCTTAAAACGTTCCCAAGCTTGATCAAAACTCTCCCTAGGTTGCTGCTTGAACCCCAAGATATCTTGGCGTAACTTAAAGGTCTTTCCGATAGGGAAGTACTTATTCATGAACTTTTGTAGCAGTTCCTCCCAGGTCGTGATTGATCTAGCCTCTAAAGAGAAAAGCCATTGCTTAGCTTTATCTTTCAAAGTGAAAGGGAAAAGTCTCAGCTTAATGTTATCCTCAGGAACCAGTTCTGGCTTCACACGATCTCTAAGAAATTCATCACGTGAATGCCAGGATCTTCATTCAGGATACCATGAAAAGTGGAATAGTTTGTCACCATTTGAATGACATTAGGTTTCGGGTGATAAATTTCAACAGCATTTTTAGGCACTACGATAGCAGGAATGAATTGTTCAATGGTAGGCGTTGCATAGCTTTGCAAAGTACGCCTTTCCCATGCAGCCACAGCTTGGTTAACAAAATTTGCATTATTAAAATTATTTTCATTTACCTGGTTGGCTTCATTCAGTAATCCTTCCATGTCTGAGTCAGATTGATGTGCTCCTTCAGATTTTTCCTCGCCTTGCTCTTTGATTGGATCCTCGGAAATACGGGTAGCTTGCTTGTTTTTTTTTTTTATATTTATTTATTATTTTTTATTTGCAAGACAAAAACAAAATTAAACAATTAAAATACGCCAAGGCTACTGCCTTTGGCGAGACTCTAAAATAGACAAAAATAGAAATAACAATAAACTATTAGAAACTTTAAAGGCTAATCCTAGACTCAATAAATAAAAACTAAACTAAACAGACTCGAGAAATACAAAAACACAAGGCAGAAACTGTGTAAAACAAAACAGAACAGAAACATAAAAACAATAAATTCTCGGTCGATCGAGAACTGTGGTTCGGTCGACCGAACTCTTTTTATTTATTTATATTTTTTTTATTATTATTTTTAACGACACTGCTTAATATACTGACTCTTATTCACAATATTTACGAATCTACTTTTAATAAAATAAGCTATACTCAATTTAATGACACGAGTCCCCGGCAACGGCGCCAAAAACTTGATGACGGTCAAGTTATAAAAATAACTCGATACCTAAATAACCTACTAGCAAGAGAACTAGGTTCAATCGTAGTATAGCTAGATAGAGTCGAGGTCGATCCCACAGAGACTCGGCTAAACAAGTACAACGTTATTAAACTAAAAATAGATTAAAGGGCGGTCTCCGACCAACAATAACGTAGAAATAAAGGTTGACACGATAGAAAACACAAAGACTAACAATACGACAGTAGACACTAAAACACTTACTTTTATGGTTTTATAAGACTCTAACAAACGGTATTGATTACGCTAGTAGTAATTACTCCCCCATATACGTATATCTAAGCCGAGACAGAAAAGACATTAAGGTTGATTATATTTTGGCTACGGGAGCTATCCCCTAAACTGGATCTACTTCGTGAACGGATATAAGATCTTTATGCTTAATTACGAATCCTTCCTTGGACAGGATAGAACATCATATAACAAGCATGCTATACCAAACTAGGGATGCCGATCTAAAATCGTCACCTCGTCTAGGCAACCACCGTGGACAGGTTGGCACACCTCCTAAACGATCGGCTAACTTATGTCCTATTTAACATGGCAATTTTCACAATATATCATATTAATTTACGAGAACGATGTAACAAATTGGCCAGATCTATTACATGTGTATATGAAAAACAGAAAGCACGACGTAGCCGAAGTCGTTCACAGAAAATTACTAGAATCTTGATGGCTAGATCTAACCATATAGACCGTGGTAGATCTAGACCGGTGACTCTAGAATTTGCTCGTAAAACGCCTTCGTACGACTTAGATCTACATGAATATGGGTTTGTTAATTAACTACATCACGAAATCAATACACAAACGACTACTCCATAACGAAATAAAATATATCTACGAATAAAAATGACATATTTGGATAGACATTACCCTCGTAGACGGAGGGTCCTCCGATCCTTCAATGCAATCTCTAATCGATGAATCCATCGCCTCCGTGATGAAGCAACATAATATAAAATAAAAAGAACTATATTGATAAACTAAAAGTATTGTAGTATTGTGTTTTTTTAGGTTGGTTCTTTTCTCAGCATCGTGGCTGCTGTTTATATAGGAGTTGTAGCCGACATAGGGAGAATCCAGAAGATATGCACGCATTAATCTGATTAGGCTCGGGTGACCGAACAGTTACGCTCGGTCGACCGAATGGCATGGCTCGGTCGACCGAGCCTCCCTCTTTACGCGTTTTCAATTTCGCTTCGTCTGACTTGTTCCCCACTTCACTCTTCTATGCTGATCTGATTTGTCTCTTCATTAATGCTCCGATTTCCTTCCTTATTTATCTTGAGATTTCTCGATTGCGTGATAATTATCTTCCCGATTCTTTATGATCTGCAAAAATCAGTATTTATCACACAATTAATTGCTCTTTTATAATAAAAACAGCTAAATACCAATTATCACATTAATAATCACTTATCGTTAAATAATAAATATAAACACGTGATTTAATATGAAATATATATAATTAACTCCGATTTAAGGTTATAATTGATGACATAAATAGGTATATTTTAACCGTCATCAACATTCCAAGACAAAGCACATTGAAATCAGACATCACTTCATACGACATCATATGGATTTCATAAATTAGTAATGGATTCCCAAACATTTTGTTATCAAACATTTGTTAGGTCTCCATATTAGTTTTGATGATTAGAACTAGTATGTAGGCAAACCAGACGACTAATGAAAAACATACAAGTAAAGACTCTCAAACAAAACGGACAACTCTGGGAAGTCAAGGAAGTCAACCAGACAATATATGTATTCTGATGAAGAAGTACCATGAAATATCATATCACATTAAAGTTGAAAAGTGTTACAATTTTAATGAGAATATTATCATTTAATCTTGTGTTACAACATATATTACACAAGACTAGTTGGCTCATTAAACGCATAATACGAGGAGTTAGTGGGATATTTTTGTGGAGTCCCGATGTAATAGGACACGTGGAGAAAGCGCATTGGCCAGATGTCTGATGATTGAAATTCTGATGGATTGAACAGACGTTTTGCGTCTTCAAACTGCCATAAGTGGGGATTTATGGCTACTTCACGATCTTCAAAATCCAAAGCCATCATTACGGCTAGAATACCTATGATCGGTGCTTTGATACACACGATCCCCAGATCATTTAAATCTCCACCGTCCAATATCTATATAACCTCTACCCACACTCTATTCACATTACAATCTTTCAAATTTTGAAATCCATTTTCAAAACCCTCTTTCGAAGAACATTTCATCTTCTACATCAAAAATCTTCAACCATAAAATAAAAAATGGTTCATAATCTAGTTCACACTGGACAATTTTACCACTTAGATGGATTTTTAGCCATCACAAAAAAAACCCCATTCGCTACAGCCGTAGTAAACTACTTCTGTCGAACAAACCTCCACTTACTCATTGATGATCGAAATCCACGATGCAGTCCTGAAGATCTATTTGAGTTCTGGAGAAATGCAGTTTATAATAAAAGAGGTGACGAGATAGTCACAACAGTGCAAAGAAGAACTTTACCTATCAATAAGGATACTTTCCACACCGTGATGGGTTTGGAAGATGGCCTCACTATCAAAACTCACCTCATTAATATCACAAATCGACCAGGATTCTTCAACACAAAGCGTGGAGTAATAGAATGGAGATCAAGATTGGAGATAGCAGTCAAAAGATGAATAACAACTTTCGAACTCTTGTTGATATTATTATCAGAGGTCTATTTGGAGGCACAATGGGGAAAGTCACACTCTCAAAAGAGATCCCAAACAGTACAGGTATCACAAGGGAGTCTACCCATTACCTCATCTGGCACTGACCCCATTGGACCCAAACAGATTTGGGTACCTAAATCCAACTAATTTGTTTTTTAGGATATCTGGTACATAGATAGTGGATATTCCAGACATATGACGGGCAACAAACACTGCTTGAAGAATTATCAAGATAAGGATGGACCTAAAGTTAAATTTAGTGGAAATGAGAAACCTGGAATTACCAAAGTCCTTGGAATCATAATCAAGAACAACTTGGAAATTGGCAATGTTACGTACGTTGATGGACTGAAGTACAATCTTCTCAGCGCTAGTCAATTCTGTGACAAAGGATATGAAGTTCTTTTCAGTAAGTAGAATTGCCGAGTTATAAACGAAGAATCTAGACAGACGATCTTAACTGGAAAAAGAAAGAAGCACATGTACATAGTAGACTTGTCAACAGTAACATCAGAAGTGTGTCTACTAGTACAATCTAGACCAGAGATAAGTCGTCTATGGCACAAACGGTTAAGTCATCTCAATTTCAAGATAATCAATCATTTGGCAAGAATTGATCTTTTTAGAGGACTTCCAGACATGGTCTACAAGAAGGACAGTATTTGTGATTTCTGTCAAATGGGGTTGTGGTGTTGGTGTAGCAATGGCAGGAGCAGAGACATTAATAGCCAATTTCATACCCGCACCACAATGACCGTGGATCGTGCAAATATAGTAGTGTTCCCCCACTGAATTTAATGTGATGTATGTTGGCACACTATTTGAAATCGAGGTGGGAAATTGCGTATCACACGCGTCATAAGCTGCCTTACTCACATCAGCAACATTGTGAAATCAATCGAAGAAATTGAACACTGCAAAAAACACAAACAAAGTTCAATAAAAGAGATAATATTTTTAGACTAACAAAGTTTTCTTTCAGAAGAAAGATGAAAGTAAATAGAGAAAATGTCTCGATCCATAGAAAGAAAAGAAAAGAAAAGAAGATGATAAATTACCTAGGATGTCTCCAACAACAAAACTTTGTTGTGCAGCCCAGTTTTTGTAAGAAATATCACCAAGCGGGGGAATATCCCATTCGATTTCGTCTCCAACTTTATATGTTGATGATGCATATGTTCCATTCATCATCATCAATAAGCAAGCGGAAAGGAAAATAATTAACATGCAACAGGTACTTTCCATATCTTTATGTTTCAGTAGAAAAAGTTTGATCGCGAAGAGAGAATTATAGGGTTGTAGTTGTTTGATCTCCATACATATATATGTTTATATAGGCTGCAATTTCATAGAATCCCTTTTTCTTTAAGGAATCAAACTTGTCCCCTTATCCAACTTGTCCTTGGAACATTAGCTTATTTTTAATTGCTAAAGATGATAGGAACATATTTCGTTAGAAAAATAACTTCTGATCCTTTTCCTTTATCATCATTTTAATTAAGTTCTCTTGTGAGGAAATACTACGGTCCAGTCAGTATAAAAAACTGGACCGTCCAGTTTATCATTAGATCAATATTAAAATAATTGAGACCATTGGATTGATATAATACATGGTTAGTTATTGTGTACCATAAAAAACCATTTTAACCTTTTAACATCGACTAAATTTTACCTGATGTAATAAAAAATAAAAAAAACATTAACTTTTGTTTACCGTCTTCTTCCTCACCCCCATCTCCTCCTCCATTCCTTCAAACCAAAAAAATATTTAAAAAAAGTGAGGTTTTTTTTAACAACAATAGTAATAATATTGAAGTTAAATGATTTATTTTACATCTTTTGAACTCCATCTACTGGATCAGAAGATCCAATTTTTTTTAGGAAGCAAACCTGATTCGAAACGTCGAGATGTAGTGTCAATGAAAACTGCTCATTTTTGGAATCACTTTGTATTTGGATTTTCTTTTGATAGTGCATGACGAGAATACTCTCAGTTACTTTCATAACATTTCCTTTTTAGGTTAAAAAATGGAAACAAAATTTGCAGGGATGGAGTTTTCATGGATAACGACCTTCAATTATTATTATTAAATTTTTTTAATATCCTTGGATTGCTTATGTCAAACTGATGTAAACCGGAGGTGTTATTCATTAATCTATGCGATCCTTTTTAACATCCTATGCTCCTGTGAATTGATGATCAACCATAACAAAGCCACCGAGTTTTTTATGTGAAAATGATGAACTGTAATGTTTGAAGAAGATGAACTACATAACAAAGTTTTGATCTCTTTTACTCCAAGTAAATACGTAGACATGATGATTAATCAGCGAAGTCTCGATTCCAATTGTTTGACGTGTTTGCGTTTTTTTTTCGAAACAAATTTTTTTTAAAAAGAGGTTTTTGTTTCAATTTTATCACCGAATCCTGCATTTCGATTTTTTTTAAAGGAAAGATTCATAAATTGCTTATCGAATTCTGGCCTTTTTTTTTAAAGGGAAAATTCATGAATATCTTACATGCTTAACAGCTTAAAATTTGGATTTGGTGTACATTTAACAGGTTAAAAAAAAATACATTTGGTGTGTTCAAGTACGTATTAGTTATGGTGTACTAAAAAAACGATCCAACTTGCGTAATTGTTTATATATTTTTTCAACGGTAGAGATTGAAAAACTGGACCATTAGAGAACTGGACTTTAGCCGCTCTCATTATTGTGTTTCCAAAATAAAGAGAAAAGAATTTAGATTTGATAGTAATTCCGTTAAAAGTATCAAACCATATGTAATATATGTAGAAGAAAAAAAACTTCGAAAAAACCATGTGTATTTATCTGAATCCATATAAAAAAAATAAATAAATAAATAAATAAATAAATAAACCCCTGAAAGTTAGTATATCAAATTAATTTCCATGGGGAGTGGGAATAAAAGACGAAAACAAAAGGGAATTTGGAACGAGGACAGTGAAAAAAAAAGAGGTGAAAATGATAAATTTAGCATTCGCCATCCCAAATACACGGTTTCTAATATTTTACCACCAAATTTAAGGTGATGACCTCTCCCAACAAACTTTGCTGCGTCCACAAGGCTCAAAACTGAGATCTCTTGCTTAAGCGATCGGGATCCCTTCATCTCCGACCAACCTTTGTTGGTAAAAAAATAACTATCTTTTAACACTAAGATCAAAAAGAAATATTTCTTTTTGTAATTGAGTACTTAATAGGAATTTAGGACACAAGGGAGTCTACGCATTACATCATCTGGCACTGACCCTATTGGACCCAAACAGATTTGGGTACCTAAATCCAACTAATTTGTTTTGAAGGATATCTGGTACATAGACAATGGATATTCCAGACACATGACGGGCAACAAACACTGCTTGAAGAATTATCAAGATAAGGATGGACCTAAATTTAAGTTTGGTGGAAATGAGAATCCTGGAATTACCAAAGGCCTTGGAATCATAATCAAGAACAACTTGGAAATTGGCAATGTGACGTACGTTGAAGGACTGAAGTACAATATTCTCAGCGCTAGTCAATTCTGTGACAAAGGATATGAAGTTATTTTCAGTAAGTAGAAATACCGAGTTATAAACAAAGAATCTGGACAGGCGATCTTAACTGGAAAAAGAAAGAAGAACATGTACATAGTAGACTGGTCAACAGTAAGATCAGAGGTGTGTCTACTAGTAGAATCTAGACTAGAGATAAGTCATCTATGGCACAAACGGTTAAGTCATCTCAATTACAAGACAATCAATCGTTTGGCAAGAATTGATCTTTTTAGAGGACTTCCAGACGTGGTCTACAAGAAGGACAGTATTTGTGATTCCTGTCAAATAGGAAAACAAATCAATGCTTCATTCAAATCAAAATCAACACCATCAACAAATCGAGTCTTACAACTTCTACATATGGACTTATTTGGATAAATGACACCACTAAGTGTGACTGGAAAGAAGTACACATTTGTGATAGTGGATGATTTCTCAAAGTATACATGGATGGTATTCCTCAACAAGAAAAGAGAACTCTCAAAAAGCTACCAGATCTACTAAAGCGACTTTAAAATGAAGAGAGTTTAATAGGAATCAAGATTAGATCTGATAGAGGGACTGAATTTCTGAATCAATTCATCAGAAGTTATTGTGAAGAAAACGGAGTGCAACATCAATTGGCTGCTGCCATAACTCCATAGCACAATGGAGTAGCTGAAAGAAGAAACAAGACCTTAAAAGAAGCTGCCACTACCATGATAGCAGAAGCTAATATGTCAAAAGCCTATTGGGCAGAAGCAGTCAACATTGCATGTTATACTCAGAACAAATCAATTATCAACAAACTCAGAGGAAAAACACCTTATGAACTATGGAATGGGAGAAAACCCAACATCTCCTACTTTCATATCTTTGGAAGCAAGTGCTTTATCCACAATAATGGAAAAGATCAGCTAAAGACATTCGAGGCCAAGGCAGATGAAGGAATATTTTTGGGATATTCAGACAAGAGTAAAGCCTTCAGAGTTCTGAACAAAAGGACATTATCAATAGAAGAATCAGTTCATGTCGTCTTCGATGAACCAAATTTCAATATTGAAATACCTAGAGAAGAGGATCAGATGAGAGAAGAACCAATTTATGATGATATTAAACTAAGACAAATCAACTCAACAGAAGCAGACGATTTTCATCCCATAATTGAGCAAGGCACAACTCAAGAAGAAGTTCAGACAACACCAATCACAGAGCCAAATCTATATTGGTTGAGAGCCAAATTTATCTTTCTTGGAGATTCAAACATTGGAGTCGGAACTAGAAGACAGCTGGAAACCATGCTCATGTGTTTTTTGTCGGATATAGAACCCAAAACTATTGAAGATGATTGAAAAGATACTGATTGTATAATAGCTATGCAAGAAGAATTGAATGAATTTGAGAGAAATCAGAGATGGGAACTAACTAACAGACCAGACCACTCAAATA
Source organism: Gentiana dahurica var. dahurica (assembly GCA_024500145.1). NCBI lineage: Eukaryota > Viridiplantae > Streptophyta > Magnoliopsida > Gentianales > Gentianaceae > Gentiana > Gentiana dahurica. The sequence goes on from CM044906.1 coordinate 35,271,245, forward strand.
TCATTAGAACAAAATGGGTGTACAGAAACAAGATGGATGAAAATGGAGTCATCATAAGGAACAAAGCATGACAAGTAGCCAAGGGCTATTCACAAGCAAAAGGTTTGACTTTGATGAGACATATGCACCAATGGCAAGACTAGCTAGAAGCAATCAGACTATTTCTAGCATATATTGCTCATCAGAACTTTAAAGTTTTTCAAGTGGATGTGAAATCAGCTTTCTTAAATGGACTACTTGAAGAAGAAGTCTATGTCCAACAACCACCTGGATTTGAAATCAGAGGACAAGAAGACAAAGTCTACAAGCTCAACAAAGCACTTTATGGATTAAAACAAGCACCAAGAACTTGGTATGAGTCTCTATCAAAATTTCTTGTGGAAAATGGTTTTAAAAAGAAGACAATCGACAAGATGTTATTCAGAATTCAACGTGAATATTGCACACTTATGGTACAAATTTATGTAGATGAAATCATTATTGGATGTCAAAATACCAAGTTGTGTGAGAAATTTGCCAATCTAATGAAGAGAAAATTCCAAATGAGTGTGATGGGAGAACTCAATTATTATCTGGGTCTACAAGTCAAACAAATGGAGAATGGAAATTTTATCAATCACAGCAAATACATCAAATATCTCATCAAGAAATATGGAATGGAATCAAGTTCAAAAGTTGCAACGCCCATGTCAGCAAATCTACACTTGGATAAGAATATCAATGGAAAACGTGTGGATCAAACCAAATACAGAGGTCGATAGGCTCATTATTATACCTAACTGCAAGCAGACCAAACTTATCATTTGTTGTTGGAGTGTGTGCTAGATTTCAATCAGATCCAAAAGAAAGTCACTTAGCTGCTGCAAAAAGGATGTTAAAATATCTCAAAGACACAGTTGACTTAGGATTGTTTTATCCAAAAGAAGGTGACTTCAGACTAGGTGGATACATTGATGTAGACTATGTAGGTTGCAAGGTGGACAGGAAAAGAACATCTGGTACTTGTCAAATGCTAGGATACCGACTAGTATCTTGGTTTAGCAATAAACAGATGTCCATTGCAACATCTACAGCAAAAGCAGAGTATGTAACTGCAGGAAGTTGTTGTGCACAAGTCTTATGGATAAGACAACAACTCAGAGGCTATGGAGTTGAAGAAAAAAGGGTATTCCAATCATGTGTGGCATAACAAGTGCTATATCAATATCAAAAAATCAAGTACAACATTCCAAGACAAAGCACATTGAAATCAGACATCACTTCATACGACATCTTGTGGATTTCATAAATTAGTAATGGATTCCCAAACATTTGGTTATCAAACATTTGTTAGGTCTCCATATTAGTTTTGATGATTAGAACTAGTTTGAAGGCAAACCAGACGACTAATGGAAAACATACTAGTAAAGACTCTCAAACAAAATGGACGACTCTGGGAAATCAAGGAAGTCAACCAGACAATATATGTATTCTGATGAAGATGTACCATGAAATATCATATCACATTAAAGTTGAAAAGTGTTACAATTTTAAGGAAAATTTTATCATTTAATTTTGTGTTACAACATATATTACACAAGACTAATTGGCTCATTAAACGCATTATACGAGGAGTTAGTGGGATATTTTCGTGGAGTCCCGGTGTAAACGGACACGTGGAGGAAGTGCATTGGCCAGGCGTCTAATGATTGAAATTCTAATGGCTTGAACAGACATGTTGCGTCTTCAAACTGCCATAAGTGGGGATTTATGGCTACTTCACGATCTTCAAAATCCAAAGCCATCATTACGGCTAGAATACCCACGATCGGTGCTTTGTTACACACGATCCCCAGATCATTTATATCTCCACCGTCCAATATCTATATAACCTCTACTCCCACTCCATTCACATTACAATCTTTCAAATTTTGAAATCCATTTTCAAAACCCTCTTTCGAAGAACATTTCATCTTGTTCATCTTCTACATCAAAAATCTTCACCCAGAAAATAAAAAATGGTTCGTAATCAAGTTCACACTAGACAATCTTATCACTTAGATGGATTTTTAGCCATGACAAAAAAACTCCCATTCGCTACAGCCGTAGTAAACTACTTCCGTCGAGCAAACCTCCACTTACTCATTGATTATCAAAATCCACGATACAGTCCTGAAGAACTATTTGAGTTCTGGAGAAATGCAGTTTACAATAAAAAAGGTGACGAGATAGTCACAACAGTGCAAAGAAGAACTTTACGTATCAATAAGGATACTTTCCACACCGTGATGGGTTTGGAAGATGGCCTCAGTGTCAAAACTCACCTCATTAATATCGTAAATCGACCAGGATTCTTCAACACAATAGCGTGGAGTAATAGAATGGAGATCAAGATTGGAGATAGCAGTCAAAAGATGAACAACAACTTTTGAACTCTTGTTGATATGATTATCAGAGGTCTATCTAGAGGCACAACGGGGAAATTCACACTCTCAAAAGAGTTATTCAAATTGTTATATATTGTTCGTACAAGCGACAGATTCAACTGGGGAGAGTAAATCTTCAACAAAATGGTTGATCAACTGTTGAAAGAGAAAAACATTGAAGACACTCAAGGAAGGAAAGTTGATGGATCCTTCCACTTCAGAAAATCGTTTGGATTTGTGATCCAAACACTGCTAAGAAGGATGGGCATTAGTGTGAGAAATGCCATAGCAGTTCCAAACACAAGAATCTCCTTCCTCCATGATCATGAGAAGAAGGAACGAGAACAGATCAACAAGAAGAAAAAAAACATCACAAGTGTTGTTTCAACAACACCAACTTCGCTGCCTCAAGATTTTGCTCCGGGAAAGGCTACGGCTTAGAGGAATCAACCAGCAAAAGACCTAAAAAAGAACCAAGATAGCGGCAGAAAGGAATAGGTACACCGCACCAGAAATTCAGTCTCCCTCCGTCCCACCTACTGCTCCATCTTCGACCATACCACAAGTATCAATTCCTACAGTTTCATCTATAAATATCGTTGATATATCTTCCTCGGATGATGAAGATACGTGATCTTTGGCCGAGATAATTAACAAATCTACTGCTCACACCACACCAACTCAGAAAGCTGTAGTACAATCTGAACATGTTGGTACATCAGGGGTGTACCAGCTCCATCTGAAGAGTTGCCTATTCAGGATGAAAGGCACATTGAGGAATCAATAGAAAAGGAATCAGTTCCTTAAAAGGAACTAATCACAACTGTAGTTCAGACGACTCAGGCACTACCTGAAAAAGAGACTAGTTTGTCAGCAAAATAGACAAGCACTCAACCAATGAACGTGTCTTATACACAACCACCTATAAATCCCACTCTCATTGAAGAATCAAACTCAAGTGAAGAAGATCAGGAACCATCTGAGTCACACCCTGAACAAGAATTTCCCAGACATGACCCCTACTATGTGCATAATTCAAATCCTCTATTTGATCAGAAAATGAGAGTAGTCAATTGGTTGAAATGGAAGGTTAGTCCAATAGAGATTCAGGATCAGACTGACAGGGAAATAATGAAGCAATAAGAGGCTTGGGTAAGGGATCTACTGAGAAAGGATAGAGAGGAAGTTCACTCAGAAACCAGTTTTCTGAATCTGTTTGATCCTTGGAGACTCATCAACACCACCTATAAAATTCTCAAGGAGTTGAAGGAAAATTCTTCTAGCCAAGAGCCTAATCACTAAAATAATGACAACAATGATGATGTTGATTCTGATGATAGTGATGATGGAAATGGTGGTAATGCCAGAGGCTTGGAAGCTGAAAAATTAGATGAACCTGCTCAAGAAACAGAACCAATTCCTGACACTGAAATTCTTGGAGAAAATGAGCAAGGAGAGGAAGTAAACCAGCAAGAGAGGCAGCCAACTCAGGAGGGAAGAAGAGTCTTTCCTACAATCAGCCTAGTATCAAGGTCCTAGTCTGATGGACATTACACACGAAATTCAGTATGGTGTGGATCGCATTCACACTCATCTCCAATTCAGACAAGACTTAGATGGCCGAGCATTTGAGAGCCTGACCAATCAATTGAAAGATCTAAGTGTTGAAGGTGAAGGTCTTAGAAATGAAGTAGCAAATCTTTCCAGCAACACTAGAACTTCATTAGAATATATGGTTCACAAGTGTATGGTCAACCAACATCAGCAAGTGTTGGAAGGAATTCATACAGGTATGAACTTATCTGGAAGTCGACATGATTTCACTCATCGCAAGATCGGTCGACTAGAAGGCCAACTGAGGGCACATGTCGATTTTAGTGCATCCGGGAAAGATGTACATATCAGGAATTTACAAGAAGTCGTCATTTCACTATCTCTGACCTTTAATGAGTTCTGGCAAATCAGACCAAACAGAACATGATTCTCATCGACTTCATTTTAGATCATGCCAAAAAAAAGGGAAGATGACACAATAAAGATAAAGATGATGTTGTTGCTGGTGGATCTGGAAAATATCAAGTTTAAAGATGTAAGGGGGATGTGTTTTGAGAAGAAAGAAAAGGTGAAAGCTGTTATGTTTTGTTTGGAGATTTGGAAGTGAAGAGTCGTTTTTATCAAGGTTTTGAAGGCAGATGGACAAAAGTCTGGAAGAAGCTTCAAGATCCAGACTAGTGTTTTCGTTATTCCATCTGTACTCACTTTTTTGTGATTTTGTATAACTTGTAATGAACTCTTCATCTTATTTATAAAATCAATCCTTTTCTCCAAAAGTCAAATTCTCTTTGACTTATTAGCGTTTACTTTAATTTATCTATCTTTATTTCTGTTTTTTTTTGTCATTATCTAAAAGGGAGAATTTGTTTTGTCCCTATAGGTTAGAAGTTTTGATGATACCAAAAGTAGTAGGTTTAGTAACAAAGTATAAGTTTGTTTAGGAGTATGACATGACAATTATATAGGTTTAGTCAGACTTTGTTTGTAATTGTTTTTTAGCCGAAATTAGTCTAAGGATTGAAGACAAAGAAGCCTGGAAGACTAGACTCTTAGTCCATCTCCTCCGGTAGACTACTATCAAGAAGAGCAATTCCGGATGAAGCAAAAATAGACTAGCAATTCTAGACGAGACATAATCAGTCAGAAGATGCAAGCCTTCAAGTGACTATACAAAATATGAAGAGATAAATCAAAGGGCGTGTAGCCATCCAAGTGATCAAATATGATCTAACGGCTACAAAATCATACAAGTAGAACAGATAGCATTTAATTCCAAAAGCTACATTCTAGAAGCCATCAAGTACAAACAACCAACAGGCGAAATCTGAACAGGTCTTTTTGAATTTATGACAACTCGGCATTAAATGAGGACCACTCATTGGCTCAACGGCATACCTACCCTACGAAGAGTATAAAGGCAAGATGATGAACAACTGAGAAATAAGCAAGGAATGATCTCAAACTGAAAACATCTAAGATACTCTGAAACATTCAAGAACAAGATCATCATCTTCCAAAGTTGATCATACTACATCTAGAAATCAAACAGATCGTCAAAGGCACCTAAAGAAACATCTAGCGATCTATTTGATCCAAGAGCTGCAAATCAAACTCCAAAGTCAGATCCAGCCAAGCTCTTATCGTGTATCATTAATTGATACAACACCAATTTTATCAACAACCAATTTTCAAGAAAGAGGTTAACCTATTGAAGAATCAGAGAAGGTGTGAAAGAACAGACGAGTCGTTGAAAAAGGAGAGTTCTTCAGACGAGCTGCGTGTAAATAGACCATTCAAGCGTCTGCGGGGTGTCAAGGATTGGCTATTTAGAGTGTGAAGCATATGTTGGGTGTCAAGGACACTTACCTATTATATTAGCGTAGAGTACAATAGTGATACCTCTTAAGTCATAGGTTAAGCGGTCGCATAGAAGATTACGCCACTCCGAAGATCGATAAAAACTCACTGAGTCATTTACTTTCAGCAATTTACTCTATGTATTAACATAATCTGCTGCACACTACACATTATTGAAAACCAAGCCAACGCTTATTTCAAATTATCATTATTCTACTGCCCTCTCTAAGTGAATCAGACCAGCTTAGCAAAACGGATGAGTAGTCTTACCAGTCTGCTTTTACTTTCCAGTCTCATTCCTTAGCAAGAAACTCCAAAATCGAAGAGAGTTCATTCACCCCCCAATGAACTCTCACAAGCCTTGTATTGTGGACCAACGGTTGATGAACACTTTTGTGCTAGATAGTGGAGTTAGATGTCTCTCGGTTCACCACACGTGAGCGTCGTTGCCTCCGTCCAACTAGCCGGTTTGGTTCGGGTTTGAGTTGTTGATTAAAATTAATTTTTTAGACAAAATTTCTATAAAAATTTCTCCAAAAATTAATGTTAATGTACAACAATTAAGACGGTTTAGATGATTCTGAAAATGTGTGTGAACACAATTTAAGTCGGTCGCGTGATATAATTAACGATACCTTAGAATTGAAAGTTATACATCGGATTTTCTTATCTCTAACATCAAAAATCATTATGCATTGGTAGTCATTGTTTCGTGTTGAATAAGTCGGAGCATTCAATAGTTGCCAGGTCTCAAGCTTCAAGTGTCGCTAAACACGAAAGCAAAGTCGTTATATCTTGGAAGACAATTACTACTACCATGAGCATGTGATAAGAGCAATATTGTCGTAAGAATAGAATCAATATACTCGCATTGGTTTGCATATCTGGTTTTTTTTTTTTTTTTTGCATTTGTTATATTTTAGTATGCATCTCTTCATTTTGTTTATATGAATTGTTCTTGTAGATGGCTTTTGGTTCACCACACACGATTTCCGCCGTCGCAGTCCGACTGGCTGGTTCAGTTCAGGTTCGAGTTGTTGATTAATATTAATATTAATATTTTGGAAACAAATTATTTAAGAAATTTCACCAAAAATTAATTTTTAATTAACCGTAACTATATTACAATATATGGATATTGGAATGCTGATACAAGAGGATTTGCACAGCTGAACAGCTCAGCTCAGCAGACATATAGAGTGTCCGCTCAGCAGGCCTGACGAAGTCAGCTCAGCTGAACAAACAGCAATCAGCTGAGTACCATAGATAGACGGTTATTCTGTTGTAACAGTCATGTAACTTCCTTTTAACTGATTAATGAGCTGTATGGTACTATAAATACCACATGATCAACATTTTTGTAACTTAACTCAATTCATTATTCTGAGTAATAAGAATTCTGCATTATATTTTGTTGTGTTTTCAATTTCACAATTTCCATATGGTATCAGATGAAACTTGAGAGTTTTCATTGCTTTTTCTGTGTTTTTTACTTTGTTCTAGGACTGTTTTTTGTGATTCTCACAGATTCTTGAGAGAATCTATGTAAACTCTTACTTCTCAATCGGTTTCAGATCATTTTTTTGGGTTGAAGCAAGCCTGAAGGTCTTGGAATCATAGATCCAATGAGACTATCAAGTCTTGTGGGTTTGACAAAAGCCATGATGAACCTTGTGTATATTACCGGATCAGTGGCAATGCTTTTCTGGTGTTGTATGTTGATGATATTCTACTCATTGGAAATGATGTAAGAATGCTAGAGAAGCAAGTTATGTTCTTGGAATTCAATTTATTTGAGATCACAAGAACATAATGTTGGCACTATCAATGTATCTTTTATTGATAAGGTGCTCATGTGCTATAAAATACTAGACTCCAAGAAGGGTTCCCTCCAACCCGTAATGAAGCAAGTCTCTCTAAGACTAAGTGTCCTTTGACACTTGATGAGGTTGAGACTAAGGGACAAATGTCTTATACCTCTGTAGTTGGGAGTCTTATGCATGCAATGTTGTGTAATAAACCTTACATCCATTATGTTGTTGTCAACTTGTCATAATCGGTTATTTTCAATCCAATCCAAGGCTGAAGCATTGGAAAACCGTCAAGGTAATGCCCAAGTATCTTCGGAGAACAATAAATTATGTCTGATCAAAGTGGTGATTTGAGGTTAGACAAATACACTAATTTTCATTTCCAATCAGATAAAGATAATCGAGATTGAAAAATCTCATATGATCAATAATGTAAAAATGCGTTGCAGCACATGTTTATGACTATTTTTGTTATAGTAATAGCATTCCCAAAAAACGAATAGAATTTCTCAAAATGCAACACTACCTAAGGTTGTACATGTGATTTTGAACCTAAACACAACAAGTAATACACTGTAATAGCAGATGAATAGAAAATGCAATATTACAACTAAAATGAGTCTAATCTATCTACCTTGGGTACAAAGTTAAATTCCACACTGCCTTCAACTTAAGCTTATTATGCCTTCACTTCACATGAAAAAAAAATCATCTCAAACCATCAAGACATCAATATCCCCCAGATCAGTGGAATATTCTGCCCCAAATTGAATTCTTCAGCTTGTTGTTAATCTCAACGCCTCCTCGGGCATTCTTCTTCTTCGGAGTAGAGTCTTTATTTGTTGCTTCTAGTCTCTGCTTCAACTTAACATTCTCATCCCTCAGCATATCTATGGCGATGCTAAGCTGTCTGATTACCTCTCTTTTCTCTTCATCCTTTAGCATTATTTGCTCTTTCTGGGTCATGTTCTCTTCTTTCAGTCTCTCCATTTCTGCCTTCAGTTTCATCAATTCATGCGTTCTTTCTTTAGTTTCAGCATCGTCTTGTTCTTCTTCGGGTTCAGGACCTTCAACATCCGACTCCTCACATTCGTCTATTTCTTCTTTGTTGAACCTCTTCAAATCACTGCTTCCATTGCTGAATGGAACCCATTCTGTTTTGACATCTAATGGTGATGCAATTAAAGTCTCATAAGGATCTTCAACATCAGATTCGTCAAGTTCGTAGGTTTCAGAGTAGCTATCGTAGTCTTTTTGTGAAGATCGCAATCCCATCAGCAGCTTCTCTGGTTGACATTTGCTCATACTTAGAAGTGATGATGATCGAGGGGTTGAAAGACGAGATTCTGATTTCGATTGATCAAATCGTTCAGCCAAAGATCTATGTGTTCGATAAAAATCCTCGACCATGGTTATGAGTTCTGGTCTCTTTTTATAATACATCTCTGCCCGTTGTGCAAATGAATCTGCATCTTCCTCAATCAGTTGTAGCATTGCTTTCGTCTTCTCATCCAGCTCTGTTCACCAGGCAATACGCAAAATCATTTATATAATGTTTGTATCATACCTTGAGGTAGAATATGCACACTGAATGCATTTTATGAATAGACCAAGTCATGACAATAGATTAGCACTACTATGAAAACCAAGTAGCTCGACAGAGGAGCAAGTGATCAAGTAGATCTAGTCAGGAAGGGTAAGTTTAACATAAAATCGGGTTAGTTAAAAGAGAGACATGAGTAACATATCCATAGGCAGACGACTAAATTACAGCATTGAACGCACCGAATAAAAGTACAAATGACCCTATTAGCACAAATACAACAAAAAAAGTTGTGCCGGATTAGAAAACATTCTGGATGCAGAAATACTATTACGCAACATTCTTTCATGAACCTGACCTCGTACACAGTGTGATTCAGATTTACACAACATCATAATTAGCATCACACTCTCAATCTCGCTTGTCTGTAGATGTTCTTTCTACTAAGCTCATTGAATCTATCTTGCCATCCACCTGCCAATGGACTTTTTTCCAAATGCATTACTTTAGACCTATCTGACATTTTCCATATTTCAATCAACACCAAAACAATGTGATATTACCTAGACTAGTGATGTGGAGTAATTGCACAATACACAAGAGCAGCTCGATAATAAGAATTGTTTCAAGGCTAAAAGACATCCGAGCAGTGTTAACTGGTTAAAGCCCGAATACCTAAAGTTTGAGGAGCACAATAAGACTAGTGGCACAGAAAGAATGGCCCAGAGTTCAAAAATAACTACAAGCAATAAAGCTGCTCTAAGGCTGAACCCGTTACTCTTCAATGGGTTCCTTTCAATTGCTCTTTCAAACAGGCTAGCAAATTCTTTTTAGTATACAGATTTCCTTAAGATGAGTCAATGGAGAATTAAACTTGTTTTTATGAGAAAGCATGGCAAAACACTGGACACTATGAGCAAACTAAAAATGCAAGAAGCCTAGAAAATTCAGAAAAAGGGATTTCAAAAGCAGCAAGATTAAAGCAATTACTGAAGAACTAATTCAAGAAAGAGAAGGGATTTCAAAAGCAACAAGACTAAAGCAATTATTGAAGAACTAGTTCAAGAAAGAAAAGGGTACCAGCAATAGCCGACTGGAGCCATGGAGAACGCTTGTGTTGGATACTACTTGGGCAATCCAGCCACCACCATCTTGAGGATAACGACTGATGCTTAGGGGTTTCCACCATTTTCTCTTCCTGTCTCCCAATGTTCAACTGTTAGACACAGATCAAATTGAAGTACACTTCACTAAAACACTGTCTTTAACCTAACAAACAGATAATCGAAACAGCAGAATCAAGAAGATCGAATCTAATTTTAGGCCAAGGAAACTTTCAAGGTCATTTCGGTCCTTGCAAGTAGTAGACAAACTCAAATCATCGAGCAAGAAAACTAAGAACAGCAGGATAAATTAACAGAGACAACAAGACAACTGGAAATGGTCAATCTTAATGGAAAGCTCAAAGGGACTGAAATGAATTGGACAAAGATGGAAGCAGAGTCCTGAAGGAAAACCAACCAATTCGCCACACACTGATTGAATACTGGTATCTGAGAAATTTTGCAAAAAGAAAACTACCGGAGGAAGAAATTGAGGCGGCGGGGTCTTACTTTTCGATGAATAAGAGCGGCGGTGCAGATTTGTAGAGGCCGTAAATCGGTGACTGCAATTCCTTTCTCTCTCACGCCTGCACACGGACCATTCTATGTTCCAGGATTAACTACCTAGCAGTAACACTATTTATCTATCATAAATTTCAAATCGCGCTCCTCGGTTTTAGTGACCGTTACTACCTATCCCTACATAGTCCAATGCGGTATCACCACGTGTCTTTCCCTTCAAATTTTTTTGTTTCTTTTCCCCTCTTTTTGAGGGGCTACGCTTTTTTACTTTCAACAGATTTGTTAAGTTTTTGAAAAATTACCAGCCAAAAAAAATAATAATAATAATAACCAGCAAAAGAATTTACCGATATACATAATACATCACATTAAATCGATTCCGTTAAAAATCGATTCTTGATAAAAATTGACTATTTAGTATTCAATTATCAAATTTCATATCCAGAAAGTCGATTATTGACTCAATAATCGCTTGCAAATGTCGATTCTTACGGCTTGCTTTCAAATGTGGATTCTTATGGCATGAATCGAATTTTCGAAGGTCGGCTCCCAAATAATATCAGGATATCTGCAAAAATAATAATACTTTCATCACAAAGTATAAGGTCTTTTAGAATTTTTTACACAGGTTAAGCAAACCGGAAGAATGCAGTAAATTTATAAAAAAAAAATTTAAAATTAAAATATCTTTTGATTATAATTAATGCGGTAGTTGTAAAATAATGAAAAGTTATTGAATTGATAATAAATTAGAGGTAAACAATGCTGGATATCGTTTGTGTAATTATTCGGGCGGTAAATATCCTAGTGACAATTAACAAGATCAAAACCCTATAATTGAACCTAAAAACGGGGAAGGTGTTTGAATATTTTTAGACTGAGTCTGAGATTATGAATCTCAAGTTGCCTACGTATCTTGTGTATGAGTCATGAATCAAGTCTCTCATAGTTCATTGGAATTGTTTACATAGAAGACATCTCGTCCATGGCAAGCATGTGCCGTGTCCTTCAAGGACTTCTCTTCGTATTGGCCAAAGATTATCTTATGTCAATCCCTACTCCCTCCGTTCCTGTTTAATCGTCGCAGTTGCCAAAATCAAAATTTCCTTTTTATCTCTCGTAGTTACATTAATACTCTTTCCGTTTTTCAATATTACTTTTCAACTTTCTAGGCTCATTCAACCAATTAATCAATCTTTCATATTCAATACACCACTACATTTTTCAAGATTTTTTAGTATTTTACAATGAAAGTCAATGCAATTACTCATTTTCTTAATTTGTGCGTGACGATACAGGGTTTCACTCCCTCCACGTGTCGTCTATTGGTTGGTCATCACACCGAGATAACGCCAGCATATTCATGTCGATGCCCAGGCTCGAGGCCAAGGCCTTCACATCAAAGCCAGGCTACGACTATCGACTATCGAGTATCGAGCAGTGTAGGACATTCAGTCCGCATCAGCTAGCAATGTAGGACGGTGAGTCCCCAAGTCGATCACCACATGTCGATAACGAGGATAGAGTCCGCATCAGCTTACTAAGCCTATTAATAGCAATAGCTTGGGCAAGGGGTCAAGGCCCATTTAAGGGTAAAGGTGACAATAACATAAGCCGACTTAATCTTAGGGTTTAGGCAAGTGTTGTCATTATAAATACCCCATTCCAGAACTACGTAAGGCTTGATTCCTGGAATTTAACAGGAT